>JAUEPU010000013.1:1200000-1616179 GCA_030435615.1 Armillaria luteobubalina
GAGGAAACGTTCCCAGGCGTCAAAGATCCCAAGTTGGAGGTTGAGCGCGGATTCCGGTTCTGGGATGTGGTGCGTGAAATTTCTGGATCGTGATAGAGAGCGATCGTTGATTATTCCATGGGACAGGCGTTGACAGCGATGCGGCAATTGCATTCGGAAGGCGCAGTCCTAAGGGAGCTGATTGACCAATTTGAAGCAGCCGAGGCATGGCTAGCGCCGATGCGACCATGAACGATTTCTCACGGAGGGGCTGAGATAGCCATGGAGACCATCGCGAGGTGAAATGGATCCGGGGTTGTCGATATTATACTATGATGGGTACATTGCTTTCGAAACATCGTTTTCTTTTGCCTGACAATTTGCAACGACACAATGTTGAATGGGTGGTGCACCCGGCGTCTGAGAAGAAGCCGCGCAACGATAAATGCAGCGAGTCTAAATTGGGATGAGAAAATCGATGCAAGGCATTTGATGCTGGGAAAGGCTAGGAGTCTGGTGGAAAAGGAATCCGAATCATCCGATAAGCGGAGTTTGAAAATCACGTGTATTCCAAATGCGGCGGGATAGATCTGTGACCCGATCTTCTTTTGATCCAGCAGGAATTGTATGCGTGATCGAATCCGCAAATCTGTTTCTGCCCAAATCTGTCGAGTACAAAATGGCCCATCCGCCAAGTCGCGTGGCGCACGCTGCCCCCCCTTCAATTTAAACCTCCCCATATCCTGAACACCATGTTCGATTTTGCCCGCACAATGCTTGCCTCCTCCTCCCACAATGAGCTCGCCGTCCTTGACGACGTTAACAGCAAATCCCGGCTGTATTGCCGCCAACAGTACAGCGTCCAGATCATACAGCTCGTCGAGGGGCCGCCTCCGCCGCGCCAGGCCGTCACCGATGACAGCTATACCTCCTCCTCATCATCCTATGCGTCTGCCTCCGACTCCGAGGGCTCTTCTATCTGCGACGATGGCGACGAGGAGTCAATAGGATCATCGTACTGCTCCTCCGATGACTATCAGGAGGACGCATCCAGCCGCGAAGTGAGCGAGCCTGGACACGAACGGAGCGGGAGCCCAGGGGCCATCCGGATGAAACGAATCCTTGCCTGGAGAGCAAACTTTTCGACGAACTATCGCACGACGATGGCTGGTATGCGTCGCTATCTCTACGTCCATGGGCGTCGTACTGAGAATTTCGTTGCAGATTCAGCGCTGACTTCACCGCTCAAACGGAAATCCGACTCCGCATTGTATAACAATGAGCATACAGTCAGTGTTTCCGTAATAATTGCGTTGATCGATGCTTATATTTGTTAATTAGCTGCCGCATACATCCAAGCGGTCTCGCTCCTCGTCACGCAGCGAGATGAGTACCAGCGCCATCTCGTGCGCTGCATGCGATTCGTTTTTCGACACCCAACAGGGCCTCCGGCGGCACGGCCAGGCCAAGGGCGCCAGCGAAGCGTGCTCGGTCGCCGTCCAATATGCATTTGAATAAATTCACCATCGCATTCCCAACCGCATCATTATCACTCAACCTGTACAACCAACCATCTTGTTTTCTTGTTTGCAGCTCCGACGGCTGCCGTTCCGATCCTTCGCATACTTTCGACGCCCGCAATTTACCATTTTTTCCCGATGCTTGGTCTCACACACTACCCTTACCTCGCCGCATCATGCACCCACGATCGTAAATATTCTTATCTTCGACGACCCGTCGCCGCGCATCACAATAATGATTCTCCTTGTATTATAATCGAACCTACCCCCACACGTGTATTCCCACCATCAATCGCGCTCCTAGTCCTACCACTTATACCTACTGCCTTGCTTATAGTATACCTAACGGCTGCTGTTTATAATTCACATATACACACGAGTTTCCTCCGATTAACTTGCCCATGGGATGGTTCTTTTGACTGACGTCCGCCACGTTCAAGGGCGTCTTCCTTCCTGCCAGCATAATTGGTGTCATCTGAACGGACGAAGCGCGGTACTACCGGTTCTGGATCCGTAAAAGAAGAGCGGTTGGGGCGCTGAGGGCGAAACAATTGGCACGCGGCGCAAAAGCACCTCAAGTTCCGTTGACAACCCAATTTCACGATACGATATGCAACTGACCCAAGTAAGGACCCGATGGGAAAACACGATAGTCGAGGCTACTCGTGAGAAATATTCCACTCGAGGTATGGGAATTTTCTTCCATTTGACGCCACGCTTTCAGCGGAACGGACGTTCCTTCGTGTGGAGTTTCTTGTTCATTTCCGTGATGAACGACACCATCGCTGATTCCATAGATACGCGACCGACCGAACCCGCCTGGAACCTGTGGTACGGCGGTGTTCTCTGTGGGATACGTTACAGACTCTGATTTCTGATATTGGTTGTGGGAGTCTCCCACAGCGACCACGGTGGGTGAAACCTCCATATGACGGGGATAATGAAATGTTGATCAGGGCATACATAATATCGCAACTGAGTACGGGGGCCAGCATGTCACCAAAATGACACCAGATTGTAAACTAAGCACTCCGGAGGATCCAATTATAATTGAAGCAGGGGTATTGAAGGGCCGCGACGTAAGGCGTCCATGGGAACAACACGAAAGCAGGTTCGTAAAGCAAGATGCTGGGCATCTATGTCATCATGATGTATGGGGCTTCATGAAAGAGTGGGCGGTGGGAAGCAGCGGGCAACGGTCACTAAAAAAAACCACAGGGTGGCACGGTCCGACCTCGATCATGATCACAAAAATAGTTGTCGAGGAAGTACGGGTATCGGAGGTTGACATGAGAGCGTGAAATCCTTGGACAAACTGCGGTGGAATAGCTTACAGCAACACACCGGTATTGAGGCAAGTACATGCCCCACTGGCACCCACCGAACGCAAAACTCTCTCGGAGGAGCACGCTGATTCTCCGACCGCGAGTGTTGAGTTCGTACCCACGACTATCAAGGAGGCGGTGAATGGAGGGATGGCTGTTGCGAAGACGCTGATGGCATGGGACCATTCCATTCGTCAGAATGAACTACCCACATTGAAGTGTCGAGGCTTGAGCGCACGGGAGAAGCAGCCTTGGAGGTCACCCGAACATGCACCCACCCACGACTTTACGCGTTCTAGTGCCCCCCCTCCTCCGGGCCCTACAGAAACGATCACAAGAAGGGGAAGCCGTATGACGAATTCCCCCCTACAAACGTTCAGTAACCACTTAATAGCACCTGGGAAAAGCAGAGGGGCCCAGCAGCCTGAGGGATTTCTCACCGCACACTTCGAATCTGTTCGTGTCTCCATATATCGTTGCTGTGATATCTGCCTTGTTCGTATCCATCGGTTCGTAATCATATGGGGTAAGCCGCGTGGTGTGCAAGCTGTAACGTGCGCTGAGACTATCTCACGAGTACCCCAAGCGCCCTTGGAGATCGCAGTACATAGGTAACTGTAAGAGGTCTAGCGCAGGGTAACGCTTCCCTGGCATTCCGCTAGATGCGGTCTGTTTGCGTGGGTACCAGCGGAAGACGGAAGGACCAGTCACAGATTATCGATCACAGGACTCGGAGCAGACAAAAAGGAAAAACCTCCTTGGGTTTCCCCGTTATTTCCAGTCGTAGAAGACTACCAAGCCTTTTGTGCACCCTGGCGAGAAGAGAAACGAGTGGGTAGATTGCCGGGGCATACCGGGAGGAGTATTTTCGGTAATATACAGAGCTGCTAAAGGAGGAAACTTCTTAGTGAACGGAAGCAATCAAATAACCTTTTAATTTTATCCGTTACGACTGAGTCTAAATCCATTAAACCAATCCCGAGCTGCGAGTCCCGCTCAGCGCAACCATTCTCAGCCGCTGTCTTTTTCCAAGTATTTCATCATAGCTGCGCAGAGAAGTACTCGTCCTCTTGGGTTTTTACCTCAACCCGACATTCATCGCTGGCAGTGGATCAAAGTTTCCGTATTGACTTAGTCACATTATCATTATTCATCCTATCCCGTTCCGGTGCGGATTTTAGCGCTAGCTTCCAAAGTTAATCGTTCCCTTCATCCCAGCGGTTCTCGCCCTGCAGGGGCATGCACTCGGTTCAAATACAGACGATATATGTCGTTTGCAATTACACCAAGAATATAATCCCCTCGTGCCTCCTTGCGTGAGAAGAGGGTGTGTGCGCAGCGCGTTATTCAAACCTTTTTTCTTTCAACCTTTATCTCCGCTGCAACTTGTACATATTCATGACGTCAAAGGCCTTGATGCATGACTCTTGTACCCAAACTCCGTGCGTGTATTACAAGCTATGTGTACTGCTTGGTTCTCATTTACACTATTTGCAGGGTATCTCCATATTATTCGTCAACGTCGTAAATAAATTAATAAGAAAATACACAGAAGCCGCAAGCCCCACAAGAAACGAAATCTATGTAACGTTGATCAACCAACCTGCCAAATCACCAGAAGCGTGTATTTTGAGGATCTACGTTGTTTGCCATGCGAAGTGTCACCACGTTGGATGTTAGACTCGAGAACTGATGGACAAGTCAGCGCCACACGCAAGCACAGTAAAACAAAACCGAAACGTACCCCATTACCAACGAAGACTTCCGCCCGCTGCCCGATATACATGTCAAGCGACTGAGCGACGTACTTTTGCTCCCGGGTATACGTCATGTCCCTGCTCGTCGTGATGCTGTCCCATTCGCCTACCTCTCTCAAGGCCGCCTTGAGCTCTTTTAGCCAACCACGTTCCCCGTTCGACATGATGTATACCCGATTGAGGTGTCTCCCTTGTCGCTCGTGTTTGACTTTTTCGACGATCTGCTCAATGGTAGGGAAACAATGTTCAAGATATATGGACACTTTCTGCTCGTCTGGGGCATCATATGGTGGCACGAAGTTATCTGGAAGCTCTGGGAAGGAGTTAAGGCCATTGTAATGTGTGTTCCAGCCGGCGAGGTTGGTACAATGTTCCTTAAAGTCGCCTCGGCGGATGTGCAGAGCAATAAGACCCGGTAACGGTGGGTAAGGTGGAGTCTGCTCGGTAGCAGGGGACACCGGCGACAAAAACGAAGGAATGGTAAAACCAAGCAGTGTTCTTGAAGTCGTGTCCTCAAAGAACGCGCGATTGGTGTCGT
Source organism: Armillaria luteobubalina (assembly GCA_030435615.1). NCBI lineage: Eukaryota > Fungi > Basidiomycota > Agaricomycetes > Agaricales > Physalacriaceae > Armillaria > Armillaria luteobubalina. Next base: position 1,205,120 of record JAUEPU010000013.1, read on the forward strand.
ATGCGGACAGGATGAGTGGGGACCACCCAAAGTCCGTAATGATCGGGGTGTCTTTTATCAATGGGAATATAGAGAGCAGAAGCGTGTCTGAGAATAGCCTGCAGACGAAATCAGCACCGAATAAGTATTAAAGATACACCGCAATTCATACCAGACGTCGAAAACATGTGGTGTGTCCCTCTCAAACTCGATGCACCGATCTGGTATGGCGTTTATCTCGTCTGTCCATGTCTGCAAAATAGTTGACGCCTCTGTGTTCCCCAATCTGTCCTTCACCGCGTTTGTCGTTAGCACGAGAGGTTCAGGACACTGCTCTCGAAAGAATTCTAGTGATACTGCACGCGGCACGTCGCTTTCGGGGCCAAAAGGAGCACCTATTATAGGGCCTTTGAAGGGGGACCGTTAAACGGGTGGGGCACAAATCACGATAATCAAGTACTTACCTGATATTATAGCAGACAATGGTATCCGAGACGGTATGATATTTCCATTAAAGTCTGCGTAGTCAGAAGGCTCTCGCGACCAGGTATAGTTATCGAACACAAAGCTATGTAAAGACTCAGAAGACGGCAGAAATTCGATGATGCCATCACGTACGATCTTTTCGTCGAATATGCGAGAAGCGCGTTCAATAGCAGCTCTTGCATTATATTGCCCCATCCTGACGCTGCGGAGAGTCAGCAACGACAGGTATAAAATACAGTTCAGCCACGTACCGTGGGCGTGGTTCCCAAAAAACAGATATTTGGCATGTTTCCCCTCCGGCGGCGGTAATGATGCGTCGTGCTGCGGTAACCGTCGTTCGTATTCGTGATATTGTTCATATAGAGGCGGCAAGTCCGACTCAAAGGCAGCGGGTAACGGGAAATACGAAGCCGGATTCTCTGGCCTCTCTAGCCCGGAAGAGAAAGAAAAGTATCGAAACAGAAACGATCCCTGCTATGAGTACGCGTGCATATCGCTTCGTTAGAAGGTTGTGGGAGCGACTTCGCCAGGAATCCGTTGTTGAGGGTGCTTTCGTCGGTAAAATTGAATGAGTCAGAGGTCCACATAAGCTGTTGGTGGTGGAGGAGGTGATGCAGCAGTAGAGAAAGCCAGCCTGATTTTGGTGATGGATGCTTCATGGGACCTATCGGCAATTCCCAGGCTCAGATTCTTCCCTGCAAACTTTCCTTTTTGGGATGGGAATCGTCATCAATTTCATCATGGTGGATTGGAATGACGGTTTATATGACGGAAAGAATGGGCTAACGGAGGATACGCGAGCATTATTGAACAATCACCTTTTTTTCCTTGATTTTTTCCCGATAGGTTTGAGCTTGGTAATACTTTTTAAGGCCGGTCGAACGGTTTGCGCAGTTCGTATGGGTCCAAGAACTTGAGCCCCTTTCTCTAATTATAGACCCCACTCTCTTGGCACACGAACAAATTATGGATTGATTGCGAACAAGGTTGAGTACTCAAAAAGACGTCTCGTGTTCCACTTCGTCTATGCAGCTGGCACTTCAAACCTGCGACAACCAAATTTTATTTTGGATTCTCTGAATACACACGTTCAGGGAAATATCTCATGTCGGGTATTCAGAGTTGCCGGACTCTTTCTCGTCAGTACCTTTAAAATTATGTATACATAGACCTGCAATTGAATGCTACGGCCCATTGGATGTAGAAATAGTCGCGATAACGTAGACCGTGTATTGGAGCATACTCCAAGGCCATGTGAAAACATTCAATACTTTTCTATGTTATGGGCATAAAATAAGTTCTGTGTGGGTACATCGGGTATCAGGCCGACGCTCGAGGCTGGCCACGGCTGGCCGCAGACCAAAGCTAACTATCCTTACTGTACACTGATGGGCGCAAGAATATAGACATCAATACCTCAGGTGTGCATCTTATCTAACTGTTAGTGTATTTCTCGCCATTCAAGAAATGCAGAAACTAAAACATACGCTGGGCAGGGGCAAGCAATTCAATACGGTGCGACTCACAGCATTGATAGAGTTCGTGTAATCCATCTCCATCATAGGGGTAAATTGTATACCTCTAAGGTTTGGGGAAACTAATAGGATAACTGGCAGGGCTATCGTGCCGATCCGGGTCCTAGTAGTCAATGCAAGAAGGCCCAAAAGTACTAATGAACATTGAATCGTTGCACCAATCGAACAGCTACTAAAATTGACTGCATACCAATTCGAAAAGAATCTACAGATTCACTTTCATTTGGCGGGTTGATTATCCTGCCGCGGACATCTCGAATTATAATCAATGAACTTCGACTACTACGACTTACTCAAGGCGTCGTTCAAGTAGTACTGCCTGCCCCGCCGATCGATTAATACTGACAACAAAGTGCGCGCACACATTATAGGTAACCAACTACTGTACATCCGACATTGTTATGACGCGTTCAATCCAATCAATAGGCGCTAATCTCCAGCCCTCTTCCCGACGAGTATAAGGTAAACTTCCATTTCTTCTTTCCTCCCTGCCGGGGCCTTAATATAACAATCTCGATTCTCAGTCTGACAAAGCGACCTCTGGCATGTTGAGACACTATGCAGGTAATTATATTTCATGACTGATCCTGGAATCAGTGATGCGCCATGCATAGGCGGTTACCACTCCAGTACAGGAGACAGTGTGGTCTGATAAGCTGGAAACCTGGTGAATTAGGAAGAAACCTGTTGGGCATCATAGGAATACTGAAAACGCCAGATATTCCAGGTTGAACGTCACGAATTTGCGATGGGGTAATCTATCACGGTACTAGATTAGATAAGATGTCGACGCCAATACGAGATGTACATGTATACCGTCGCTATGTCAAGCTTTCAACAATCATTTATTGGTTCCCGATAAACATCAAAGCATTGCTAGGCGCAGGAATAAATCAATAACATTTTACTGAGCTGAGAGTACCCGTGGAGATAATCACCGCGGTACCGCCTTCAAGCATTCACCAAAGTCTGACCCGATCCCCAAGTGTGATCATTACCAGACCCACCTCCCGATGCACCGCGTCTCTGACAGCACCTGAAAACCGAAGCAAAACCATCCACGACCTTCTCGCACCCGTTCACTACCCTCGAACCGGAACTCTTAGCCCACTTCGGCGCTCGTGCCCATGAACTTGAAGCGCCTTTCTCACCACCACAGACAACTCTTGCCCAGACGTACCCAACAGCTACACCGACGAGAGCCTGAAAGAGTGCTTCCCGGCCGCCGATGAGCACCTCGATGAGAAGCATGGCGTGGGGGAGGTACGGCGCTGGGAGGGTGATGAGTCCGTAACACGAGAGGCACTCGCCTGCGGGTGTGCGTGCGGACAAGAGGTAGGCGAGGCAGAGCATGAGAGGGTGTAGGAGTACCGTGGTACGTAGGAAGTGACTAGGGACCTGTGGATGTTCAATGTTTAGGAGAGTTGAGTTGAGTAGAGAGAGGTAGTACCATTATGACTATGCAGGCAAAGAATAGCTGCCATGCGAGATCTGCGGAGTCGTAGCCGGACTCGAGGTGGTTTGAGGTATGGCTGGTCGATGAGACGTGAGTGTGGGAAGGAGAACTGGGAGGTGTGGGGGACTTACTAGAGCATCAGAAGCTCGAATAAAAAGAACAGACCCGAGCCTAGATAATGGACGCGTTAAACAAGTGTTCTCAGACCGAGCACTGGATAGGCCTTACTTCCAATGAAGAAACATGTATAAATGCGCCATACCTAAAAGAAGTTGAGTGAGGTGTAAGACGACTTGCATACCACTTACTTGGTAATCCTGTATCACAGCGTAAATTTGGTGGACCAATGAGTAGTGGGAGACTATTTCAAGCATATAGAGCATCGAAACGCCCAGAAGCGAGCCCGACAGAAAACGGGTCACGGGTGGAATCCGGCGGATGTCCGAGAGTGTAGAGGACATGGCTCTTAGAAGGTGTGCTCAAGACGCGACAGGTGGAGGGAGTGAAGAGGTGAGACGTGGGACGAGTCTTATCCCACATTGATATAGCAATCATCTGGCACCTAACGACGACATGATGAGAGATCCGTTCCCGTCCTTGCTAGACAGATGTCGTAAGTGAGGGCGACTGTATATCAGGCTAATTGACATTGGATTTCAAGGCATGGGTCAGCCTGTGCGAAAACGAGTGAGTGAGGAGACGACTCAGCTCAGATGTGCGGTGTTGAGGGAGCCAGGCAATTTGAGGTTAAGCGGGAAGTGAGGGAAACCGAATCAAATCAGGAAGTCCATAGGTGGTAAAAGTGCTGAAACCGTCATGGGAGTGATATGGTGATTTAAGCTTTTAGGGAAAGGACCAGGGTGGGAAGGGAGATATCTTCGAGGTCTCCAGTACACTGACTCAAGTCGTCTGGCTTGATTGCCGAAGCATTCATCCATCGGAAGGGCAGACCAGAGTCCCCGCACTCGTACACGTAGCTGGCCGCTTGGGTAGCGGACTCCACCTTGTCACTCGTAGACAGGACAACGATACTGACCTATTATAGAAGGGAGAAACCTCAACACTTCGTCTAGGCAATTCGAACACGCGACGAAGCAGAGCGTCCGAATGGGGTTCGATGACAGATGGACGTAGTGTGAGGTAAGCAGACTCTCCATCTTGTCTCTCGTAGACAGACCTATTGATGGAATGGAGGGTCCACGTAGACCAATTCGAAATCGCGACGAAGCAGAGTCTGCAAATGGCGTTCGATGACTGATGACGAAGGCGAGGTACGTAGACTTCGTTCGGGCTACCGAATTTTAAGAGATTTGCATCCGAAACAGAGATCTCGAATGGGAAACATGAAAATGCAGGAGATTGACAGAACGCGTCAAATTCGCCGGATCGGCATACCGATGAAAACCGGCAACTGGCAAGGAATTGACCGGCATCTGCCAGGTGGTGCTCTCTTCCAGACTCCACCACCCTCCACAAACTAGATTGCAAACAAGGCTCGCCTTCTTTGCGCACTAAAAAGTCGCGATCGAGCACTTTAGCGCAGAATTCCAAATTGGGAGGCAAGGAGCTTGAGCATCACTCGATCAGGCTGTTTGGAACGGGAATGATTTCAGGGGCAAGCGACTGACGTCGACGACGGAGAGCTGCACCGATACCACCACTTTCCTTTCCTTTCTCGCTCTAGTCCAGACAATTGCTCCCCTCCAATGTATTCCGGTAAGTCACGCTGTCTCGCCAGACAATGGGCGGTGCGCTGACCCGTTCGGTATATGCAGACCAGCCGTCGAGTGTGGCCTTTCCCTTGTCCGAATCGCCCGTCAAGGCCCAGCCGCAACCGCGCCCTACGCATCTCCCTTTTCGACGCATATCGCTACCGACTGCACCGACATTGGGCCATAGAGAATCCGTAGTCAGCGTAGCGTCGTTCGACTCGTTGCCTGAAGACGGGTCGTTACCGATACCTGCGATGATGCGCAATGTCAACGCCGGGAAGAGGCCCAACGGACGGCCAATATCTATTAACGGACTGAGGAAGGGAAACAGGCGGAGTCTGCGTCCCGTTGACGACGTCTTGGAGGCGAAGCGACGGAAGTCATCCAGGAGTTTTACGAGACAGGAGCGCGCCTACGTTGACGGTCTCGAGCTAATTTATTCCGTGCGTGTCAAAAGTATTTCCCATTCTTCAATTCCTGACGGATTTGCAGCATTTCCTTACTCCCATCATTGCATCTCTCGAGACTTCTCAGCCACTGCTCGACCGGTCCGGCCTGACTTCTGTGTTCTCAAATTTCATCGATATTTGGAACTTTCATAGGTCGTTCTTCTCTGCGCTAACGTCCCATCTTTTCCCGAGCTCGGATTCCGCTTCCACCTCTTCATCTCCCCCTCTCCGCTAACCAGCCGCTTTCCCCGATCCTGCTCTCTCACTTTCCTATTTGTCTCTATACACTCCATTCGTTACCGCGTTTCCGACCACTATTTCCTCCATTACCAATCTCATCTCCCCGCCTTCGGCGAATAGCTCTAATCCACAGTATAGCTGTCTCTTTTGCGACATTTCTAGCCACGCAAGAGTCGGATCCTCGCTGTGGTAGGCTAAAGTTACGAGACTGGCTCTTAACAATAGTCCAACGCTTGCCCACGATATCTTCTTCTGTTAAAGGATCTTAATTGAACGCACGGCACCAGATGATCCCGAGCACGCTCAATTGACGGCAGTCCATACCCTTGTTTCCAAAAGTATGAAGTTTTGCATTCATTCTGACCCCCTTTTACTTACATTCAATCGTTCCAGTCACCCAATCACTCAACTCCTCGCTCCACACTCATGCGCAAACCCTCTCCCTTCTCGCCCTTGCAAAAGACTACACCAAATCTTCCATTTCAGCTCATAAGTCCCGGCCGTACACTTCTGAAACGCGGCAGTCTCCTCCAAATCGAACGGAGTGAACCGCCACGCGAACGTGAATTCCTCCTGTTCTCCGATTGTCTCATATGGCTCGCGAGCGAGGACTCGGAACGTGGATGGATGAAGACTGACTGGGGTATTCCCGGCTGGGCGCCACAAGAGCCTGCCTCTCCGTTGCGACCGCGCATGATACGAACAAGGAGTAAGAGTGAGGCTGAGCTGCCTGGTCTACTTCGATCCCGTATAACCGGATCACCGACGAAGAGTCGCAGTGTGATTCCGCCACCGACGAGAAAGTCACAGTTGTCTGGGAGCGGCGTCCGGCGGCAAGCGAGTAGCGGTGATGAGAGGTGGGTGTACAAGGCCCGAGCAGGGCTGGTAGACCTCGAGGTGGTGGTTACGTCTCCTCGGGAGGCTGGGGAGGAGAGGAGGTTCGAGGTTCTGAGTCCTGAGGGAAGTTTTGTGCTGTATGCGATACTGAGGACGAGCGAAATGAGTGGTGCACAACGATAAGACAGGCCAAGGCGCAGCTTTTGATGTCGTTGAATATCACGAATCCGAATTCGACACTCACGTCGTCGTCTTCGACAAATCACATACGGCTGTCGTTGCAGGCACTGCCATTTGCGCCTTCGGACCATCCTTTGAAGTCTCCAGGTAAAGGGAAGAAGAAGAACGTGAAGGAACGAAGAGGATGGGTAGAGCATTGGGTTCCGGCTATCTGGATTCCAGATGAGAAGGCGGAGGGCTGTATGAGATGTGGTAGATCTTTTGGATGGAGGCGGCGAAGACATCATTGCAGGATATGCGGGCGATGCGTTTGTGCATCATGTTCAGATAGAGTAAGTCTTTCTCAAGGCGCACTTTCTGTTTGCTCATATATTTTTAACAGACATTCTTTATAACGGATCCTAATTCCAAAGAAGACGCAAGCAAGTCTGCTCGAGCCTGTAACGCATGCTACGAGACTGTGTTCCCGCTTCTCGATCCGCCGGAAGAAGAAGGGAATAACCACGTACCACCCGAAGCCAGCAACAACACGATAACCTCCCTTACGAACTTCCCATCTTGGCTCTCAATGCCGTCGCTTCCCTTAAGCGCGACACCTGAAGCACTGATGGCCATCCATCGGGACACTCCCAAGCGGGGCTACACGACTACGACCATCGACGACGATGAGCTCTCTCGCGACTTGCGTTCGCGTCAAATCGCCCGCTTCACGACCGCGGAGTTACCACCAAATCCTGGAGGACTTCCAGGGCCACGATCATTCGCGGTTTGACTTGACGTCGCCTGTTGAGGAGGAAGGTACGACAGAGGAGGATTCCCTCGATACGGAGTCCTTCGCGTCAAGCAAGAGGCATACGGTGGATTTGACGGAGGAGCCTGAGCTGAGGAGAGAGGATACGGCGAGGCGGAATAAGAGGTTTTCCTTGCCTGCTGTCGCGCTGCAGACGACGAGTGTCACGACACGGACGATGATGGGGGCTGTTGAGGGGAGTAAGTTGGCGCATGTGCAGAGGTCGACGAGGACGCAGAGGTTTTCGTTGGTGCTTGGTGGGAAGGGGAGTCATGTACTCCATGGACATGGACATGGGAGTCGGCTTTCGCATAGTCCAGCGGAGTGAGTTTGTGGCGAGGTCGAGGGTGCAGGGTGATGAGGGGCTGGGAAAGGGTGTCGTTGCTGGTAAGTTGAGCGAACTCTTGGGGAAGAAGGTCTATGCGTAGATCGTGGCGATAACGAATTGGACTGCGAACGGTTTTCTATTTGATACCTCCCCGCTACCTATTTACGACTTCTTGATTATTAAAGACGTAGATTTGACGGATCCATATGAACCATCAATTGTGTATACCAGTGAGTCTTATAATTTTTTTTTTGACGTTTGCACATGTCATGTCATTGACAACAATTAAAATGATTACTTTTGAAGCAAGAAGACAGATGGAGATACATGTACGGAGAAGGGAATGTGGGCAACCCATTATGAAGGAGAAGAAAGGGTGGGTTGAATGGGGGATTATACAGTATGCTTAAACTAACCATGGACAATAGTACAATACCAGCGAGGAAAAACAAAGAGTGTGGCGTGAAGAAAACGGTGATGGTGACGGGCGGAAGTAGGAACCATTTCAAGACCGTAGCTTGTCCCATCCTTCGAGGATGGCGGTTGTAGCGACGATCCATGACTCCATCCACAACCCACGCTCTGCAATGTAGATAGGATACGTCTCGTCCTAGAAACAAAATAAATCATGGAAACATCAGAACGCCGACATTTCCATAATTCCCATAAGCGCCACTTACGTTGTATTCCCCGTCCCGCTGGACGAACCGCGCTGTTGTGGCGATGGGGTGCTTCGAGTCTTTGCCGAACAGCACGCGGAAGGACGAGTCTGGGAAGACCGGGTTCGAGCCTTCGAGGACGACTTTCCATTTGTATTCGAGGCCGTCGGGGCCTATGAATATACGGCTTGGTGTTCTGATGAGGTTTTTAGTTTTAGGTGGGTGTGATCCGAGGTATAGGCGACGTACGCTGATGCACTGTTAGGGCCTGGAAGTTAGGATATGGTGACACGAGGGAGAACAATAGAGGTGTAACGTACAATGACCCGCCCTTTTTGAGCATCTCCTTGAACATGCCTGACTTGGTGCCGATGGACATCCTGGGTGGGTTTTGGGTTAGTTAGGGTGTGGGGAGGGTTGGGAGGGATGGATGGAAGGCGGACCTGCTCTTATCTACGTTCCGACCGGATTCCCAGAGGACGCGGGCGACCTCCTCCGCGCCCTTGGTGACGGATCCGTTCCTGACAAGTAGCGCGCTCCCACGTTCTGTGACGGTGTACAGGATAGCGCGGTCTACTGAGTCCTTGTTGATGAATTGGACCTACACACCAAATTGTTCTGTACTCAGCGACGAAGCAAGGAGGGTAAAACTATTGCGACTCACTGTTCGACCCTTCGGGACCAGGAAGAGAGCGCGTCCTCCACAGGCGCTTCACATAGTGATCTGGCATGATGTTCGAGTCAGATTCCAGGTCGTATTCCTGGCCGTTGCCAAATTCCCTAGAGCGGATGACGAAGCTGCCGGGGGGAGTGAAAACCATGGTGGGCAGGGGGTATTGAAGTTGGTTGGTGGATGGAGGTGGGTGGGTAGGTGGTGGAATGGAGAAGAAGAAGAATATTATGCACCAGGGTCACCCATCACGTAACGTCATTGCAAATTTGCGAGGCGACAGGAGGATGATGGCCGGAAGCGGTACAGGAGGCGGCGGACATTTGCCCTGTGCGGTTTGATGCCCACCTTACATACATGATTGTTGTTGAATACCGACTAGTACGCAATCCCGGTATGTGAACGCTGATAGTTTTGAAAGTTTTATAAAGGGCCCGTTAGTTTTTTCTCAGCGGGATTTAGATATCCTCTCACGTACGAGTCCAGACAATTGGAAAATCCGTCACTTGTGTAAATGCAAGATGGGCGGTAAAATGAAGAGCTTGGGTCATTCGACCAAAACGGAGCTGAGCCTGCCGGTTATTGTCTTAATGAAGACCATATGCAGTAAGGTCGTGACTCATGAATACCGTCGCGGATTGAAAAAAAGTGTGGAGTTGGTGTATCTTCCCTGTACTTCGACCTTGTCGCCGACCCGAGAGCAATCCGAGAATGCGGCGACGTTGCATTTGCTTTGACACGTAGGCAGCCTATCAGGACACGCATAAGCGCAAGTCAACCAATAGACAGTAACTGCCACCTCACCGCGTCAAATACCGGTCCGAAGAATACACTTTCTCCCAAACACGTGCAGGTACTAGTGAGTATCCCGCCCTTTTGGTTGCCAGAAGGACCTACAGGATCCACACAAAAACCGACGTCGGTCAAGGAGTTCTGATCACCCTGAGGAGAGAACAGGGTCAGTTTTAGACACGAGTTTGCAGAGCTGCCGAAACCACGTCAGGTTTGAGGTCTCGGTGACAGGGCGCATGGCCCGCTTCCGCCGCTGGCATGGCAACTTGAAGAGTGCTGAAGACTTTTGGTGAGAAATGGAAAAGTTCTTTTTGTCGACAGGGTGTGCGAGTGTCGGGGCTCCGTCAGGTATTCTAGATTGGCGTGAGGCGGTTTGATGACAGACTACAGTACGCGAACGTTTTCTTTCAAGTTGATTGAATGAACGTCGGGAAAAGAGGGCTTCTTGTACTGTGAATCGGACACCTAGAGGTAAAAAGGAAGGAAAATCGAATTTTCGACTGTCAACGCTGAGTAGACGAGTGCTGCATGAATACTGTCAGCCTAGACCGATAACGAAGCTGAAGGTTGCTCACAGACACATGGTCAAATCACAAAATTGATGGCAGATAGAAGCCCAGCCTTCCATCCGGATTATGCCGCTACTGCATTTCAATCGAGCAACTCCCTCCTCCTTATTCCAAACAGAGTCTTGAAGGGAAGGCGTCGACGACGATTAACAAATTAGTATCCACTCAAGTGTCATGCCAGACCTAAAGAGCCGACGACTTGGCGCGACATTGGCATTTGTCGCGGAGGTTCTACTTCTGCAGCAGCTTTAGCGCTCAGTTGTTGATAGTTGTCAGACTTGACACTACGCGTCTCGTAGGCGGTGATTGCTGAATTTGGACAGGATCGATGTGACTGGGGACTGCTGACACATTTAATGGTTTTGGCTCTAACCCCAACTGTAACGAGTCTACGGCGTTCTCTTCCCGGCGTTCTATACTTGCGCTCAGGTTACGGCGTCTACGGAAACTCTACCGCCAAGTTTTGAAAGTGGTGGTACTGGAACTTGAAAGGATCGCAGACTGAATTTGGCGCGAAATGGAGTCGTTATCGGTGGAGACCTTCGATAAAACCTGTTGAAAGAGGGCCTCAAGCAAAGCAGTTCGTTTTGGTTCTTCTAATTCCGTTTTCGTGTTGTATTGAAGTCTGCTTTTGCTCCCTGCAGCATACTTATCTCGTGATTATCGATGGATTCGCCGTTTGCAAAGGTCACATTGTCGCCCGGCAATCACTGAAACGACTACAGGCTCAATTGTATGTTCAACTCTGTTCCAGACGTGAACTGAGGCGATGGCGACACATATCAGCAAACACTGCCCAGTGACTCGTGGTCTCGATTTCGACCCGTATTCGTTTCGCTTACTGCTGAGGCTACGAATGTACACTCTCATTATCTAAATGAATAGCATTTTGGCTTTTTCGCTTCACAAGCTATTCCGCGCTGTTCCTGAGCACTCAATTGATATCACCGATACATGCGGTTTGAACGATTCGATCAAGACATGTGAGTCATGGTTGCCTTCGAACTCTCACAAGTTTACTGAATACAAACGTCCAGAACTCGTTTGAACGCATGCTGGTGGATACGATTATCATGGGCATGTTGCACCTACATTCACGTGTTTGGACACACGAAAGTACTATTCCATTCGCTGTGGCCCACCAGATGACTAGCCAGTGAGAAATGGCGCCACTCAGATCTGTCTTTATGAGAACTTGCCTGTGGGAAACAGAGGAATCAAAAACCTGGAGGTAAGCTGCCGTCAACACCGCCATCAGTTACCATTGTGCCGAGTGACCACCGGTTCGGGACCCGTGTCGAGTTAATCACTGTTGTAAGGGCTTGCAACTAGCCTCATGGCTGTTCTGTTTCATGCCTCAGGCTCACTATAATTGTAGCGCTGTTGGTCTTTTCGCGATATCCCATCTTTCCTATTCCAATGCTTCAGAAGTTCGTATACCTCAGCGCGGCGCTGGCTATAGTTCATGCCCAGGACTTGGGCGTTCCGCTGTCGTGGAAGGTGCGAGCTGATTCGTGTTAGTGGTGTTAGCTAAATTTAGCGGTTGATAGAACTTTAGTAATTCACGACCGTTTGACGAGCGTGTATCTATTGGACAGAGTGCCATCGACGCGATTGTGCCTCAGCTGAACAATGCCACAGGAGAATTCAATGGTCAGTTATCCTGGACATCCATCCTATGGTATCCGGCTTGATTCATCTGATGTGATCCAGGTATCGGGTATTGGCAGTCTGGGAATGTCTTTTCTGTAATGGCCATTCAAGATTGGCTCGCGCATACGACCAAGAACAAAGCTCAGGTTGTGGATAATTTGGAGACAGTTTGGAGTTTATGGAAAAATTATGATCAGTATGGGTGAGTTTGGTATTGATGTTGGTCCGGGCAATTGATCTGACTTCATATCCTTAGGGTGAGTGCGGCATCGGTACGAACCTAGATCATTCTGACATTTTGACCCAAGTACAACGACGACGCAATGTAAGTCTCCGAGCATTCGATATCCGCGAGACGCATAATCATTTGTGCTAGGTGGTGGGCCCAAGCGGCAATATACGCACACCGGGCTTATGGCGTACGCGACCTTTCTATCCTACTCAACAGACCGCGATTTAAATATCGGAAATTAGAATGACACGCTGCTTCAACATGCAATTGACACTTGGACCCACGTCACGAATTAGTGAGTGACCCTGATACTACCCCGCCTCCCGCTGTTACAGAACTTGATTACCATTCGTGCAGTGCTCTGACCGCCGATCAGGCAAGCGCTGGGTCTAGTCCTTACAAGAGTGTTTCATTAGTCGCGACCTGCGAAAACAGTGCGTACTGGATTTTTGCTACGTTAACTCATCGCAAATTAATGTACTGGTATTTCAGAGTCCATGGTGGGAGGCGTTTTCTGGGTAAGTTATACCCGGCATTTATTTCTATGTCAGTACTCTATACCGTCCCTCACTAGCGACCGGTCGAGGACGATCCAGGCATGAATTCTATCACAACTGGGTATGCTTTGTACTTCTGCGTATAGTCCTTAAGCTAATGTTTTTAGCCTCTATATAACGTATGTTCCGTCTACCTCCAGCCAGTATCTGGGCTCAATAGTTCCCTAGCCTCTCTGCTTTCCTTGCCGACATAACAGGAGACTCCAAGTATACCAATGCGGCGATCCAGAGTGCGCGGTGGATGCAAACGCTCCAGATCAACAGCAATGGTATCCTGTTGGACAGCTTAAACGATCACGACTGTTCGCGAAGCCCGTCAACGTGGCTGTTCACTTACAACAGCGGGAAATTTATCGAAGGACTGAGCGTCTTAGCAAATGTGACTAAGGACGAGGCTTGGAGTAGCTTGTGAGCGTTTGTTTCTACTGTTTGTCGAGGGATGACTGGAGCTCATGTTGGTGCAGATTGGCGAATGTTGTGGCAAGTGCGGTGAAGTCGTCGGCATGGCAGGGAAGCGATGGTATCATTACTGAAGGCGCGAGCCCGTCATCAGACAATGATGGTGTTGGATTCAAAGGTTCGGTCATTCAATCAGTCATTCAGACATTATTCTCTGACTGGAAACACGTACCTTCGTAGCGATCTTCATACGAGGATTGCTTGAAGCATGGAACCGGAATCCTCTCTATGACGACTTACGCATACTAATACATAGCTATGTCGATGTACAGGTGAGAGAATGTTCAACGCACTCTCCAGACGTTTTTTGACATAATCTATCTCTTAGTACAACGCCCTTCTAACACAGGTGGCAAATGGAGGCTCGTATTCGTCGGCCTGGCACGGCGCTGCGCAAAACTTTACAACTTGGGGCCAGATGGCTGCGTTGGACCCTCTGACAGTTGCGGTAGCGACCAACTAAGGCGTTTGGCTATAATTTGAAAAGTTGCCCGTTTGTCAAATTCGACAGGAGGGTTTTTCGAAGCTGATGTATCTTGTGGATGATAATGAAGACTTGCGCCTGGCTGTTCCGTGGATATATTTCATTTGTCGATAGTTGTCGGTGAGTTGTCGCGGATATATAGGTACATACTACAACCGTTCCGAAATGCCTGAGACCAGTGCACGGTTGCCAAACAAGGTATGAAAAAAGCATGAACATCGTCTGTCTTTAATGTTCGTGTTCCTCGAAGTGGGCAAGGGATGTAGATGTGAATCAAGTTATCAGGTCAACAGGCAGGCGGTAGGAAATTACTGCGTGAAAGCGGGGTCCAGTGACGGAAGTCGCGTTATCAAACGCAGAAATTTGTGGCCTTCCAAGCGTTACCCACTCTACGTCGTACGCTTATCTCCAATACGTCCACAGAATGACCATCGGGCTAGGATCGTGATGATTATCAAGGTCCATTCCGTCAAGGGGTTCGGTTTCGAGCACTCGTTGCGGGTCGTCAGATTCGAGAAGACCTGAGGGAGTGGAAATGGGCTTTCGAGATGCAGAAACTGAGACCAGATGAGGGCATGAACAACCCACATCTCGCCTTTTGACAATTTGCACAGAGGTTCTACTTCCATTGTCATCGATTGTTTGTCTAGCAGGTATCTTAGAGCAATGAAAGCAATGTGAGTGCGAGATAGCCACTACAGTGTTCGATGCATCATCTATCCTTATTTGACGAGTACCCAGTGAGCATACTATCGCAGTTAACAAGGGAACACAAGCAATCACTATAGCAAGAGGAGAAATCCATCATGACAAGACACATCCGCCATTCCATGCTGTAGATTTCGACTGCTTGATTCCGCGGTGTAAGATCGAGTTCGGATATGTCAACGGAGAACACATCGAAGTCGTATGCAATAAGGTGCGCTTTGACGCTTCAGGGCAATGACTGTTACTGGTCACTGTCGTTGATAATTCACGCTTTGCTCAGCACTTTCAAATAGGTGATACACCTCCGAGGCGGTATCCCGAGCGACGCCATCGCTACATCCACCATTAGTGAGGCTCGTGAGCACCAGCGTAAAGCGTCTATGAGCTACGATAGATCGCTTCGCTACACAGAAGGCGCAATATTCGCAACAAGACAGAACGCGCCGATCTCCTTGCGGCCCTCGAGTACGATGGGTCGTTGACACTGCTACAGAGTTGGTTATCTCTATCCGGTATGACAAGATGGTTAGACTGTATGTGTGAGTGAGATTCAGATCCAGGTTTCTCTGTCGTCAGAGACGTATATTCACTCTTGAAGACGCTCAGTTTGATGGATAAACTTTGAACGAAAAAAGATGTGGAGGGTGAAATGATTTCACATCATAGTACAACATCCTGCTTGACGGCTTCTTTCGCTTTGCATGCTTGTTGCGTGGCGAATCTCCGAATCCGTGCGAGCCTGTGACTTGCCCAACCTTGTGTGCGTCTCCTCACCGTTAAGCTCTGGAAGGAGAAGCAGCGGCACTGGATTGAAGGCTGACGTGGGACTTGGGGCCGATAGACGTCGCAGAGTTCCTGGAGTTCAGAGATGAGATATATTGGAAAGATATGGTAGAGACTCGTGTGTACCTGGTTGTTGGAGGTAGCATAGTAGTTGAATCTTACCTTCAGTCAGACAACTTTGCGATAGATAAATATCTTCTGGTAGCTCTCTTTTGTTCTTAGTACCCTGCCTCTTTCTTCCGTTTGAAGATCTGGGTCAGGGTGTTAAGCACAATATCTCGAAGTATGAATGAGGAGCAGTACAATTGAAGGCAGAAAATTGAACCCAAGATGTGGGAATGGAATATCGAAGCAGTCAAGGCCATTCCAAGGACGGGCCTGACGAGTCATCGAAGTTGGAGGGCGAGTGAAGACGGCGTCGGTTGGCACCGGGCCGGCGTTGCATCTAGACGTTGAGAGCAGTTCGAGCACGCGAGGACAGTATTCATAAGGTGCTGACTAAGCTACGAGAGATCGTTTCATTTCTTTCTCTCGCAGCCAGCACTGCCGATTCTGCCATTTCGCTAGAGCGAAAATTGTCACGCTCTTCTGACTTTACTCTTTACATTTGCTTAGACTACTTATACTCACATAGTAGCTATCATTTTTCTGTCTAGCAACATCTGAAGCTTATGGTATCCGAAAGGAAAGTCAGGCTATACAGGGTGCGTGGTTCAATGCTTATGTCTCCGTGCATCTTAAAAGTGGGCCATCTGACGAAAAATATTGCAGTATTAATAGCTTCGACGAAGAGAGGATTCGATATAACTCCCTTTTTTGATATCCTCGAATTTCTTGTAATATTCGTGCAAGATTTGAAAATATGGCAACTGGTATGACCCATAGTTATCTTGGTAAATGGTTCCTATATACAGCCCCTCTTCTCCCAGAAAACTGCCCTACATACAGATTACCCGACCGCCTGAACTTGAAGAACGACAATAAATAAGTCCTTGATATCCTTCGAGCAGAACAGCCCCTTCTGGAATACGATCATGACTGGGTCCATCAGAATATCACCACTTTGGATGGTCACCTGCTGTCATTGCGCCAGAGCCTCTCCCGCTTAGAGTCCCTCACCGCTCTTATCCAAACCCAGATAGATTCTACATCCACTGTAAAACACCAGTTTGAATCCATATCTGCCCCTATTCAACGGCTCCCTCGAGATATCTTGCTTGAGATCTTCTCCCTGTCGCCCAATCAGGGCGCCAGAGATTATCCTTGGACTCTGGGTCATGTCTGTCACTGGTGGAGAGATATTGTTCATTCGTCTCCGACGCTATGGTCGGTTGTTGTACTGGATCAACCGTACAACCCTAACAGGATCGAGACGCAGCTCCAACGCTCAGGCAATGTTCCGTTAAGCGTATGTATTTTTATTGAGAGATATGGTGGCCGCGTTCACAGTTCGACCATCATTGACCGCCTCATGGGCCTCTGTCATCGATGGTCAAAGCTTGAACTGCACGCGCATGGTTCAATGTCTCGCCGGATACCGTCCTTCCTTCCCCAACTTCGGATATTAAAAGTCCAAGGGCCTTGGTCGAGCGAGGTGGTTCCAGTCCTCGATGCCCCCCTGCTTAAAACAGTACGATTAGACGACTTTACGCTGCAATCAGTCCCTAATCACATCACCCATCTCGCTCTTTACATACTGTCTATCCAAGAATTGCTGTCAGTGTTATCATCATTTACGAATCTCGTCGAGCTTCGTGATGTCACACCCAAGTACTTTGAGCAAATTCCGGCCCTCGGTACATCTATGATCACTCACTCCACCATTCGTTTTTTCTCCGTATCTGTCATCAAAATATTACCGTTTCTCACCCTGCCTGCTTTAGAGTGTTTTCAATACAGTTTGGACACACCTGAGGATAGCAGTGTGGTCTCTGCTTTCCTTTCACGGTCGTGTTGCACCTTAAAAACCTTGTTAACTAGCTGGATGTCCAATAGCGACTCATTCCTGGAACTGTTAAGGTCACAGGACTCACTGCGTAGGCTTTCAGTACCACTCCGAGGAGATCGTCACCATGTGATATGCCAGGGATTATCCTCTCCTGATTTCCTCCCACGTTTGGAACATCTCACCATTGCCTGGATTAATGAAGAGTTCTGCAGAGTGACGAAGATGATTCGGGCGCGATGGTATGCACCTACGAGATGTATTCAGACAGTTGTGGTCGTGCGCGATGCCTTGGAATCGAAGAACGTGGATATGGGTGATGTGCAGGTGATGAAAGATGAAGGTCTTGATTTTAGAGTTGTTGAAGGTCAGGTTGAAAGGGAGGCTTGGTTGGATCCCTTGATCATGGAATCTGAGGATGTCTTGTAGCCAAGAGAATACCGCAGACAATAGCAATAAAGTACCTACTGTCGAAGGCTCATCTGTTGCGTGACCGTTTTTGTGGACTCATTACAGCTTCTTATTACAAAGTAGAAAACATAGATTTCAAGCGATAACCCCGGCCCGCATCGTTTCAAGGTTTGGACATTCACATTCAATACTTTCATGCGGGCTACGACTTCCTGTCGATGTGTCTCTCAATAGATCTCAAGTCCTACGACCAGTGGTCTTCGCATTCACATTAAAGATCGAAACGCACCTGCGTGCCTCTCTGACAAGGTGTTCCGTTCATACTGGTCCCGCGACATCAAGGGCCAAGTGGTCAACTTCGTATATTTCCATTCTATGTTATTCTGACCTAGTGGATACTCTAGTCCTAACGTTTGATCGTATGTGGAAGAATCGATACCCGAGTCCGAGATGGAAGAGGGACAATCTGTATGATAATAAAGGAACGACATTGAGGCAGAAACTCGAAGCTAAAGGCGTGAGGATTCAGCTCGGACAACCACATCAGAAAATGCAAACGAGATATCAACGATTCGAATAGCCAAAGGTATGAACAACCGCGTCAGGCTTTCTGGCCGGAAGACTCAGATAAAAGAGATGTAAGCATGGAACACGAGGCTGGAACATGGAATAGAGGCCGACAACCAGGAACAGGACCAGCGCTACGGCGAGAACAAAATCGGGTATGAGTTGAGTAGCCATCCTTGTCGACGCACAACCTGGTGGGATGTAACCCCCGCGTAGTAGCGATTGCGACTAGCATCGGTTCCCCCCTTGGGAAGTCGACACTGGAATGTGGAGGGAGGCCCCGAGAAGAGGAGTATATGAAGAACGCCATCGCAGAAGTCACTTTGGATCCAGAAGCTCCCTTGTCTAAGGCGACCAGGTATAGTATCACTACGCAGCGTTGAAGAGGATATAGGGAGATCTTCGTGTCTACATCCTGCTGAAGCTTTGGACCAGAAGAAACAGAAGTAATGGAGAGCGGATCAACGATGTCGGTGTTAGTGTCGCGGTAGCACTGGGTAGCAGCAAGCTCGTATATTTCTCCGTGACTGCGAAAGTCGCGATAGAAAGGACCACTCGGACGAACCTGCTCCTTCAATTATGAAGACTGGAATTCCAACGCTCGATTTTCAGGATTGACGGTGTGTTGTCGCAGGTATTTTCAAAGGCTCGGTTTCCGTCAGTACGATCGGTGCAAGTTGGAACGTTGAAGTGAAGGGGGCGTGAAGATAAAGGTGGGAAACAACATTCGCAAAGCGAAAATACTTATCTTATCTTCAAAGTTCCCACGCTCACCCAAAGGAGACGACTTTCCCATACTTTTTGAAAACTCGTCACCACCGTCCGTCGTCGTCTGCAAGAACGCTGAACACCCTCAAGACTCGATAAAATGGTGAGTTATTTGCATTCTGTGTGTCTCCGGGATGCTGTTGCTGGCCATTTTGGTGGGGAGGGTTGGGTTATTAGGCTGGATGCACTGGATATGGCTCGGATGACGCTGCCGTGGATATGACTTGCATTCTTATCTTCCCTCGTTTCGAACGTTAACTGACCATCCCTTCTTCTTTCAGACCAAAGGTTCGTTATAGTTTGTTTCGAAGATCTGTATATTCATTGTGTCCTTGCAACAGGAACCTCGTCGTTCGGGTACGTGATACTTATTTCTCTCGCTCACGACCTCGCTCATCATTCCAATTTTACAGAAAACGGCACACTAAAAGTCATACCCTATGCCGCCGTTGCGGTAACAGGGCCTTCCACAGGCAACACAAAAGTGCATTCGTTCTTTACTTTTGACTCGCAAATTCTGATTTTGTGCCAATTAGCCTGTGCCCAGTGTGGATACCCGTCTGCAAAGCTTCGGTCATATGAATGGGGCCAGAAGGCTAAGCGGAGAAAGACAACGGGAACTGGAAGGATGCGTCATTTGAAGGATGTCTCCAGGAGGTTCAAGAACGGGTTCAGGTATGTGTCGAAAGTGTTTAAAAAGTGTATTTCTCTAATGGGCGCCTTTCAGGGAGAACACCGTTGCTAAGAAGAGGACCAAGACGACGGAGGCTTGAAGCTCCCAGTCAAAAGTCCTAGGCTTACGTTGATATCTACCTACTCCTTCCTGTGCAAATTCTCTCAATTTACACGCATGCAGCATATGCCTGAATTCCTACCGAGTGTTCTTTCCGTTCGTCTTGCGTTTATATATCGGTGACCTAACCCAAGTACGCTTTGTCTACTTGCAGCTTCGCATTCCAATGAGTTGTAGGGAAGGATATATCGATCTCCATTACTTTCTTTTCCTGCCAGGCCTATGATTATGATTATTGGGGACTTGCCTTTGTCTGGCAATTCGAACTTTTGTCCTTGTGTTTCTACAGGTCCAGGCGGTGCGTGTCTACGGATACACCCAGAGTGCTCAGTCGTTGCCTTAGTGCTACAGGCAGAGATTACGCTTGGCAGCACTTGATTAGCTTCTCTTGAGAATGGAAGTTTACTACACCCACGAATGAGGGAAGATCTGCAGAATTTGATGTCGGTCTAAATTTTGAGGGCAATTTTGGCAACTCTCTAGCTCTGGTGAGCATTTCAATATACAAAGCAATACTTTTGCTCACGTGGCGGTCAAAATAGTGTACCCCAGAAACTCCGTTCAGACTACCCAGACATACAGAGTATCCTTGACCATGCTAAGGTTTCTGATAGGGTACGTGTATCTCTATTGACGTATTAAGTAGCAAAATAACTACTTAAGCATGCTCACCACGGACCATCAACAATGCTTTACCTTCACCTTCGTAGCTTCCGAACATGGATAGTCCCTAGAAGGGCCGCGATCTATGTACACCGATGCGACCCATATCGCCTTCTACGCAGACAACAAATTCGTTGCCTGGCGATCTCCAGCCCATCGGCAAAAATCTCGACATCATATTCTTGTAGATGTACCGGCTTATCTTGGATGTTTCTATACATACCCGAGTCCACGTTAAACCTCGATCGTCTCAATTCCACAACTCGCACGCTCAGCGTGTATCTATCTTTCACGGTCTCAAAGCCAACCTATTACTCCCTCCTTCGCCTTCGTCATCTGACTGATGGTCTCTAGGGTACGTAGTATTCCTCGACGCGTCAGTCACGCAGTATTCAACGATCGGTGCGAGATCGGCAGGTACGAACCAGCCGTGGATCGGGAGAACCAACATTACTTCATCTTGACTTTGAACCACTACCATGGTCTTTTTCACGGGTCTCTTACACTACTTGGTGTACCTCTCTATCTTCTCCATGTCAGTATACCAGGCGACTATGCTCGCCACCGACATCAGTCGAAGGTGGGTAGATCCTGTCATGGTCGAGGTCTTCATATACGGTTTACCTCCTACCTACTTCAATTCCATCTCACTGGATGATTCTCTCGTCCAAGGTGTGGTCGACCTCCTCGAGCCCATCGTCGTGGAGACAGTCAGCTCGGGCGCTGTTCTGGATGTGGACGCGTACGCCTATGGAGTACCTTCCCATGCAAACAAAGCCGACGCTACCGTGGCTCCACCAAACGGTCGTCTCGCCCAAGGCGTTCTCATAGAACTTCTCAAGCCCATCGTTGTCGAGTCTGTCTGCTTGGTGGCCACTCCCCAACCGCTCGTAACGCTTGCTACCGTTAATTACCCGCCACCCAACCAGGCATTCGTCCAACCCTCGCCTATTGAACTAGCACCCACAATATCGCCAGCCCCATCGAACCTGATGATAGTGTTCGTATCGTCAGCGTTTGTCGTGGTTGTCGCCGCTTTCACCTTGGTTCTTAGACGGGCGTCCAGGTCATCCGAAGGAGGCGAGGTTATAGAGGATATTCTGTTACCAGATTGGCAGACCGAGCGGGGCGTGACTTCACTCTGGGTTTTGAGTGATGAGGTCAGAGTCGTATATCATTTCCTAGCCCATATTTCTCATGGTTATATTCAGCCGATGATCAATTCGGTATCACTCCCATCCGGAGACGTTCCGTACGGCGATATTTTTCACTTGGCAAGGGAGCGCGTTCGTATCCAGTGTACATTTGAGATATGTCAAGCGGAGGTAGGCATGACTGTTTGATGTCTTTGATACACCGACTAACGCTGCGCGTCGCATAGGATACTTCTGTTTCTCGGAAATCGGTTTCCGCTCAGGATATCCTCAGTCTCTATGTCAGGGTCCCAGAGCCGAGTTCGATACCGCAGATAATAGTTGAGGAATTAGACGGAGCATATGATGTTTCGGAGAACATCGCCTTTACCATGCGCTCAGGGAAAAGTGAAGACGTGAGTGCACCATAGATCATATACTCAATGGTTACTTTAATGCCTTCCTTTCAGGATTCACAAAATATGGTATCTCCAATTTCATTTCCTTCCGTTAATGATCTTGCGCCGCCTACCGAATTTCTTAAATCATGTCAAGCAATGTTTAATGAGCTCGCAGGAGGGACCCAGGTGAATTTCTTCGATCTACTTTCTATGATGAGCGTGCTCAAGGTGCTTTGGCCTGTAGAGCATGGCACCCTCGTTGTCGTTATCGTCCGTGACGGATCTTGGGTCGGTTCCCCTTGGTTTGCCCTCAGCAAAGCTTTTTGAGAGCACAGGAGGGTTTGAACGTTTCGATCTCAACTGGTCTACGCTTGCAAGGGTAGGTACCCGAATAAAGCACGTCCATTCCTGTGAATACTCATTGTCACTTTCAGGAAGCATTGGTCAGGGACTTCTGGCGTCGTTTCCTGTCCGATCCGTACCTCGTGAAGCTCGCCTATCGCGCGCTGCTCCCACCTAATACTCCAAAAATAACTAGTACAGAAAACGCCGCCGGGATGAGCGAGGCATTGGTGAGGCTTGTTTGTCAGTTATTGTGATACGCCTGCCGACAATTGATGTTGTGTAGATCCTGTCCTTCCCTCGGTTCTCGTTCACACAGTCTTCGAACTCTGTCTCTTCCGAAAATCCATCTCCGGGTGATCTGGAGGGTGAACGGTCGTTCGAGTCATCGACTATTCCAAGAAATGAGCATTCGCTAGATCTCGTCGCAATGACCCCTTCCTCTTCGTTCACCCGGCCGTCGAACCCTGTCTTGCGGTACTCAGACCCAGACTCATCCAATGATGATCTGGAGGTCGAGAAGCCGTTTGGGTCCTCGGCGGCCACGCCTATTCGGAGGGGTATGTCCTCGCCTTCGCAAATTTCGGTAGCTTGCTGGTGAAGGCGGGCGTCTATCCCCTTGGTACAGGTTACGCGGAGTGCTCGCACTCGTGGACTGTCCTCGTCTCGGATCCCCGTCCGATCTGGAAGGGTTCTACGATTTCGAGTGGATGTACAAGCATCCATCTCGTCGTTGAAGCCCAACCGACCAAAACGCTGTATCCCGTCCCGCTTGCCTACTGTAGTGTCGGCAGTGCGCCGGCAGGAGGAAAGCGGGACCCCTAACACGTTCATCACGGCGTTATGTGAGCTTTCCTTCCATTAACCGCGTTGTTAATCGTCTTAATGGTATTCTTAGCTCGCGTGTTCTCAACACTCCCCTCGTCGAAGCGACTAAGAAGAAACATCAGATAATGCATGGAGATGACGAGGATGCCAACAACATACCTACTACGTCGCCGCGTTGGGATCTAAGGCACGGTCAGCGGTGCGCCAGGGCCGACGGGCTCTGACGCATGCGGCTGATCACCGGAGGAGGACTGGCGTGCTGACGAGCATTCCGGTCCTTCCCCTGTCCTTGGCAGATGAGGGACCTTGGAGACGAGGGTGGTCGACGGGCCATCATCGTTCTCTGGCGGATCTCGGAGGGACCGTTGGCTGCTGACGGGCAGTTAACGAGTCCTGTGCTCCTTATATCCCATCCCTCGTGTGCACGGCAACCTATTACATCCTCTGATGTCCTCGTCGTCTCCTGCATTTCTTCGTTTCTCGGTCCCTTCATCGTCATTGGAAACTCGTACCGGACATACGCCTGTGCTCATCGCTTTTGACTCTTCTCTCGACGTACATATCTCTCCGTCGACACTGTATCCTCCCTCTCTCAGCATATTATCCCATCCCTCCCAATCTATATCATTATTCCTATCTATTGCCTTCTATCTCGTACACTCTTTTCTCTTGTCTTTTTGGGTTTCTCTGTTTCTCCTTCCTCAGACTCAACACAGTCTATACCTCGGTAATTTACATGTTCCTCCTTCGAGGTCAGCCTATCATAATCAGCTGCATATTTTGTGGGGATCTTTGGTTTTTCTTTTGGGGTCTGTACTTGGCGTTCTTAGGAATATCATTCTTTTGTTGTCAAAGGTCTGCTCAGTTGGATTGTATTCAAGTTTAACACTCCGCCTCGACCAATAGCATTTTTGGCATTTGTCGTCTTCAGGCACAGCCATCGTTCCCTAGGTTTCACCTGTTTCAAAGAGTTATAGCGATGTTGACCAGGTTTTCGCTCGCACGCCAACTCTACACCTTGACGGGTCATCTCATAGAGCGCAAAGGCGGGCAT
The DNA here is from genome assembly GCA_030435615.1 of Armillaria luteobubalina. Taxonomy (NCBI): domain Eukaryota; kingdom Fungi; phylum Basidiomycota; class Agaricomycetes; order Agaricales; family Physalacriaceae; genus Armillaria; species Armillaria luteobubalina. The sequence continues at coordinate 1,229,583 of JAUEPU010000013.1, forward strand.
CTGTACATAGTCCAGGTTGCCGTTTTTCAAACGAAGATTGATCAGTGTGTGCTGTAACCGTTGCGCTGCGGTGGATTCTTCATGTTCCCACCCTGATTTAAGCCAGGTCTGGTCTTTTGGATGCCGCAGACTGGATTGCTGTTCTCTGTACGTATTAATTATGGTCCATTCTGTCAGGGTTCGTCGACCTTACTACCGGTCTACTCGAAGATTGTCAACTTCGGCACCGATATCTCGTTTGATTTGAGACTTGACAGCGCATCTAACGAGAAGGATACATTGGATCTCACCTTTGTTTCCTAATGATGAACCATTTTGCCAATGGTGGCATCGCTCTTTTCCGAGCTATCTGATAGTATTTACCTGGTAGAAATGTTCAATATTGAAGCCTACATTCCATACAAGTGCTACCGTATTAGCGTCTTCTGTGATCACGAACGCCACGACTCAGTAGAATAAAGTTCTGCCTATTGACAAGGTAAAAGATCCGGCACCCACTGCTCGGTTATCATGCCAAGGCAGGAAATGCCGCAACTTGTACAAGGTGCATCATTGAAAGGTTGGCACAGCACGGGTAGCAGAGGAACTTGAAGCGGCTCGAGAGCTGGGCAGAATGAAGGGGCCGCGGAGAAACATGAGGGGATGGCCAAAGGGGTGGAACAGGGAAGCTCAGGACATCAAATGGCGACGGCGATGGCGATTGGTCTGGACTGATTGTGCTTCGCCGTCATCTTCTTGACCATCGTAGAACTCTGGCTTAGATCTTCGTGTATTTTTCAATAAACTTAAAGTATCCCTTCCATGGTCGAAGAGATGCTCTTTCCGGAGTAGATTGGATCGGAATAAGGCAGCTTCTTTATCATGTTACACGGGGACTCTATATATACGATATATATGGTTCTGGAATGCTTTCAAAGGATCCGTGATAACGGAATGATCTATCAGTGATCATGCTGATTTATCTGATAAGATGTCACTTTTGGCAAATGTTCCGCACTGAGCTCGTCGGGTTCCTTGTCTTATCTCTTAGTATAAAGGCCCCTGACATCGTGCGAATATCTTATCCAGACGGACATACAAATCAGTCTAAGAAGACAACAGCTTTGACGTGTACAACAATGTGAGAAGGAACGAAATGTCTGTGAGGTAAATGGCTGGAGCTGGCCCGACCATGCAACGTATACCGGCAGGTGCGCATATATAGATAATCATCCCGCGAAAGTGATTGATTTCGGCACGCCGGCCATGTATAACTTTTCTCATTTTTAGTTCGAGGACCGTCTTTCGCATCTGCGTGATGTACCCATTAGATCTACCAAATTACATGGCTGATCGGATCATGACAAGCGCCATATTAAAACGAGCAGTTTCGAGTTTGAAAGCTGTCGAAAAGGTTGTGCGAGGGCAGCCAAGGGGGGAGGGCTGTGGCCGTCCTGGGTGCCCGATGTTGCCGTGAGAGAGGAAAGGATATAATAATAGAATATAATTTATTTATCAATTGGAAATTTGAGTAATCGAGACCGGGAGATAAGCGGCGATTAGTCTCGAACCGTTATCAATCGCGCAATAAAAGCGCTCCGATTGGCTGGGGCGTTATCTGGATTTATCTGCCCCTGCTGACACTTTTCCCCGGCCTGTTTATTTTCACATCTTGTTCACGAACCACCATCATCTGCGTGAAATTTTGCCTCTCTGCTAGGCCACTCGTTGTGCTCGCCATTTTCTACTTTCTGCCCCCTCCGGTCGTCTGTTAAGATCTTTCTGCACAGCCCAGACAACCGGAAACAGCCCCCAAAAGTAACCCAATAATGTCACCAGTTGTTCTAGAACCGCCCGCTCTGAACATGCATAATTCGCCTATTTCTTCGACGATGTCTCGTACGTGGCGCTCTTGACGTGTCCGATGGACGGTATCAGTTGTATTGATGTTCATCATCATTAGATCTTGAATCAGCGGCTTCTACCTTACCTTCGGATCTCTACGACGCAATGAAGCGGTCAGGGCCTTCAGAGGAGTACAACTTTCCCAACGGAATAGGCCAAACACCGCGACTGACGTGCGTGAACTGTGGAACGTCGGATACCCCCCTCTGGAGAAGGGATGCAGATGGTAACTCTGTCTGCAATGCTTGTGGTGAGTCTGGCTTCTATACTACTTATCCTTCCTCTTCCATTGCACGACCGTCGATCGTCTTCGCTCTCTACACGTGTTGTAGAAGCTTACTGGCCACCTACTGCATGTCCCCGGTCATTTATCACTCCAAAGCGCGCGTTGGCCGTGCTTTTGCATTTGTATTTTATGAGTCACTATCGTGTCACATCAGTCTCGCACCGTAGGGGCATGCTCGACAACGCGAACTGCTCTTACATTGTGCACCATCTGCGTTTCAGCGACTTGGAGATGACGCCGGCGCCAAGGTCGCCTTTTCCACTTCGCTTACCCTAGTCCGGTCAATTATCTCATTCGTGGTCAACCCTTTCTATTACCTTACCTTCATCTGCTTGTAATCCTTCGTTTCAGACCGGTTTATTGACGCACTTCCTTGCTTTTCCTCTCCTCCTTTCTTATGCTATCCTCTGTTGCGTCTTCGTCTCGTTCTCACTTTCTTCCTCCTGCTTCCTCTGATATAGGACTTTATCAAAAGTCTCGACATATGCCTCGGCCGTCGTCGCTCGCTCGAACACCACCCCCTCATTCATCACCGACCTCGTTCAATTCTGCTCCTACTAACGGAACGAATGCTACAGGATCAAAGCAAATGTCTACTTCACCGACTTTGTCCTCGTCCCAAAATCCGCGCAAGCCCTCATCTCCCACGGAACATGCTGCTACCAACCCATCTTCAACTGCGCCAACAGCTTCGCATCATGCTGGAGGAACATGCCCCGGAGATGGAAGATGTGACGGCACAGGTGGGAGCTCAGCCTGCTCAGGCTGTCCCACTTATAACAATGCTGTATCAGTTTCATCCCGGTTGATGGAGATGGAGAAGAAGCCTAGCAGCAGTAACGATCCCGCTGGCAGCGCGAAGGGCGCCATTGCCGAGTCACCCTCACAGCCAACCAACACTGCTAATTCTCCTGCTGTGGGTGGTGCTGGCGACGATGTGGCACCGAGTTCACCGGGCCAAGGTGAAGGTGCTGGGAGCCCGGATACAAGTGGAGGACCCGGTGGGAGCGGTAACCCTTCGAGGAAGATGCCAAGAGGTGCCGTAGGAGCGTTGAGCTGTGCGAACTGTGGGACAAGTACGACGCCCTTGTGGAGACGGGACGACGTCGGCAACAATATTTGTAATGCGTGCGGTGAGTGCTCTCCTTTCTGACATTTTCCTCTTTTTTCCTTTTTCGCAATCGTTTGCCTCCGTGACCCTGCATCCACTTACACAGTGGTCGCCATCGATTGTTTGGCCCGCGTGATGAGAAATTGATCTTATCAGATTAAAGCCCCGATGAACCGGGTATCTTATCTTCCCACTTTTTTTCAACAACTGCGAGGTGGTGAGTGTGCGCTGATGATATTATCGTCACCCGCACCTTATTCGCCTACCCTTTTGTTCTATGTTTGGTCTCATGATACACTTTTACTCATGATCCTTCCTTTACAGGCCTTTATTTCAAACTTCACGGGACTCATCGTCCCAACTCGATGAAAAAAAGTGTTATCAAGCGTCGAAAACGTGTACCCGCTGCTGGTCCTGTTGGTCCTCCGTCGTTAGGTCGAATGTCTGATCAAGCCGCAGCCGAGGCCTTAGTGTCTGTAGGCCGGTTCGGCGGTGTGGGTGTGGGTGACGAGAGTGATGGAGAAGGGGCCGATCAACCAAAAAGGAAGAAGGCCCGGAAAAGTAAAGGTGACAAAAGGTCTGGCGACGATGATGTTACCATGGATTCTGGTACTGGAGGTGAGGAGGATGGAGGCTCACGGAAGCGCTGGACTGGGGAAGGTTCTCATAGGCCACCATCGATTGGGCCTTACTCCCACATGCAACGCTCGTCGCCGTTCATTGCCGGTCATGGAGGTTTCGAACTTCCTCCGTTAAACGCGATTGGTGGTGGTGTTCCGTCAGGTCCTGGCATGCCTTCCGGCTACATGAGGTCCGGATCGAATGCTCCAAGCAGAACGCATTCTCCCATGGGACACGCAACGGGCGCGCCTCCGCAGGGCGGCTACATTCTTCCCCCTCCTCATGGAATGTCGCCGTTCTACACTGGTCCTTTAGCAACCCACTCCGGACATGAATCAGCCATGGGTATGATGGGTGGTAGTAGTATACCGACTTTGGTGGATTTGGAGAGGCATTACGCGGAGCTGCATGAACAGAAGCGGCGGATGGAGGAGATATTGGACCGCACAGACAGGTTGATGGGAGACGTAAAAAGAGGGATGGACGACATACGGAACGCGGCTGCTTCTAGTGGTGGCGCGCTGAGTGGCTCGCCGTCTACAAGTCAACAGCAACAACAGACGTCGTCTTCGTCTATGCCTGCACCAGGAGGTTCCTCTACTGGTGCTGTTCCCCTGGCGCGCGCTTCCGATAAAGACCGAAGTCGGGGGGAAAATATTTGGCCGACATCTATCAATTCTGAATCGAGGGATTGATTGAATCGTAGTATCCCTCACTTTCGAATTCTACTCCACTCTATTTTCTCTCGGCTATTACATATAATGCACCCCTTTCTTTAATTTCTTATCCACCTTCCAATTTATATCGGGCGGAGGGCTGTTTATATTCCAAAGGGACGTTGACTATATTTATGGGCGCCCCTTCATTAACATCTTTCCGTTGTATCTACTTTGTCGTTGAACTCGTTTTGGTGTTATGTTCGTTGTGCTTTGCGTATCTTACAGGTTGTGTAGAACACCGCCCTCTATTAATGTAAACATGTGTATCTCTAGGCAAGGCGAGAGTCGTCTGCTATTCTTGGCTCACTCGGTCTTATCTTCGAAGAGTCGTAAGGCGGGCCGGCGGGTTTCTTTAGAGTTTTGCGGAGCTCGTGAGTGCTTCTTTCGTTTTTATTGTCATTCTCGTAATGATGTTTTCTAGTTCCAGAACCATTTTCTCGGTCATGGGGTATAGTAACTTCAGGACGTCCGCTCTTCATGCCGGGTTTTCTCTTTTGTCGAAGACTGTCCTCTTACTCACCGGCGCCGCCTTCGATGCGAGCATTCAGGACTTTCGGGGCATCCATTTTTATACACCGAGTTCAGAAGTGTGTTCGCTCACCGTCAAGCTACAAGGAGGCACTGAAATCCGCCAAATCCCGACCGCACTAGTCGATCGAACAGCGGGAGCTAGAAGACAATGCGGCACTAAAGTTGAGAAATTACGCATGGACAGAAATTCCATTGCAACTATGACCCTGTTCTATTGAAAGTCTCGCTAGGGTATTTGACATTCCATTCAGAATGCAAAGAAAATTACAGTATGTAATGAGTCTACAAAGTGGCTCCAGCCTAAACAATTAAACAAATCCACATGCTCCTGCGCGCCACGTAGGCGGCGCTTCGTCTCTCATCCTATAGACGGTAGGCCGAGTCAGAACAAAAAACTGAATACCAACTATTCATAGATACTCGTACCTCTGATATAAATTAGCTTCGACAGGTTCCGACTGTGATTTACCGTGATTCCGAAGGCATCATGGGTATACGGCCCCCCACAGCCTTCCAGGCATCTTGCTTCGCCTGCAGGCCTTTGAGGAGCTTATACAGCACCCGCCGAACTTCTGGCATGTACATTGCCAGAGCTTGCGGTGAGGGGTCTTCGGCGAGGCATTGCTCTAGAACTGTCCGAAGGTCTGTCGGTATGCTGTGAATGTCACTAAAAAGAAGCCGCAGAAGTCAGAAGGGCGCTTTGTTGAGGGGGAGGGATTTGCTAACCTTAGATCGATTTTGTGATAGGCAAAGGCATGTATGGTTGTGTTAAATTGTGTGCCTATTTGCACGTATACGTCGCTGACTTGAGTTTCGGTAGCTTGGTTTAAACTCCATAGTTTGAGAGACTCTTGGAGCTGTTTCGTGGAGAGAAGGAGAGCGTGGACCGCTGTCGGGACATCGCCTGGGACGCGCTGGGTGTATACGAACATTTTTGACGACATGATGAAAAAGTAGTAGGGTAGATAGGATACAATGACGCGTTGTTTTGTGGGATGGAGAGTCGACGTAGCGAAGGTCGAGTTTTAAGGTCGAAAAATGCGGATGTAAATGGCGTTGATAGGATCTTTTTTATAAATCATGGGTTACTGTTTGAAGTCAGGGTGCTTACCGAAAGTTGCCACCCGCTAGACAAGTTTGGGCTGATTGTCATGCTGCTATCTGAGCCGGAAATGGATAATGATGGTTCTCGGTGAGAGGAAGAAGAATACGGATAACGTGGTTCCATGAACAGTGTCAAGGAACTGAGATGCCGTGATGGTGGATTGAGATCGTGAAACAAGTGCGGTCACTGCTCTGTTAGAAATATAGGACAAGTGTTTCGTGGAGAGTGTACGGACGGATTGATGATGATAGAGAAAGAGGCGCTTAGTAGTACCGTGACAGAATTGCTGTACTATTTTGGTACTATATGTTATGGTGACGGCTTGACGCGATGACGACGTTGACTCGGACGAGACAAAGATCGCCCTCGCTTTCGGATCCGAGTTAAAGTATATGAAATATACCGGTGCGTAGGCCTCCAGGTGTGCAATCGCAAACATCTATCCCGTTTTAATGCGTTACAGATGAGTTTCACAGCCCTCGCGCTGCTGGCTGTGCACCATGTGGGTAAAGGTTTATCTGCAAAAAAAAATGCTATGACAGAATAGAAATCAGAACAGGTAGGTACTAGGCGCCCACCGGGAGAGAGGGGGGGAAGAATTACGCTTGCATCTGTTGGTGCAAATCAGGAAGGTACAAGGGCTGGCAAGGACCCACAAAGGCCGAGACAAAGGAGGAGTGGTTACATAATGTATCGTCATAGCCGACGTTTCAGCGGTTGCCAACAGACGATCACCATGATCGCATACAGACTATGCGTTGTGAGGATCAACCGATCAATGTGTCGGAGGACAGCTCCTTGACATTGCCTTCAACCTGCGTGCGACAAAGATATCGAGTCTCTGCTGGTTGCAATCTGATAGACCATCAGTGCGCAGCCAAAATTTGAATGCGTCTCTAGCAACCAGGAGAAGGGGGGACGCCGCAAAGACGAGGATTGCCGTCCAATTCGTTTTCAGGACAAAATATCTCTGAAGAAGCTCGGACAAGTGAATCCGTTATTGGCTAAGTGATGCGATCTTAATACTGCTTTGATCCTTCATAATTAGATGTTACGAAGACGGTGTTAGGATCACCAAACAGCCTAGTTTGGAATGCGTACCTTGGTTTGTGCCTATAAACCGTGCAAATTGCGGTGACATCTCCGTGGCTTAAAGTCTAGGAACTAAAGCTTGAACGCAGTGGATATCACCGCGAGACCTCGAAACTAGGTTTGGCACCGCAAGTATCCGTTTCATCGGCGGTTCCCCCACGCCAGAGCGCTGCTTTAAGCCAACGAACTGAGACGCCACTTTGTAAAGACATTAATTCCGCTGGCTTGACATCCATAGCATCGCCAGTGTTCACAAACGTCTCAGCTCGGGTCTTGGGAAATCATTTCTTGAACGTCAAGAAAGAATTCGATCATTGGCCGAATAATCGTGCTCCGAGCTCGATGCCAGTGCCATCAGCGCACCGACTTGAACTTAGACCGAAGTAGGAAAACACACGTCGCGGTACGTCTACCTCAGACCATGATAAAAATCTACTACGCCTATCCTTCCTATGGGATGTCGCCTGCACAGGTGTGCATAACAGACTTGTATAACTTCGTTGTAATGCCAGCTTGGAACTCACAGTAGAGATAGGTAAGTATAGAACGGATCTTTGTACTGTAGATCTAAAGTGTAATTGGGCAGAGTTAGTGTGATGTACTATAGTGTTCGTTGTTAGATACAATCTATGGAACTACTGGCATTTTTCGTGTTCAACAAAACCGTCAGAATACGAAAGAGTAGAGATGATACCCTTGATCTTTTTAAGTTTGCATAAGACCAAAACATAGCAGGTACAGATTTTGGGTTTTCCCGATAAATCGACCCCGCGATGACAGACAGCAGGCATAGGGCAATTAAGGGTCTTCAGGAGATCTGGAAATCAAGTGAATTGAAGAAGGTAAAGATCTTAATGAAACAGACGTATCAGAACATCACCTCAGCTTAGAGGGTTCGAGGTGACATTGGACACAGTAGATAGTAGTGCCACTGGCCGGGTTTTGCCTACGAGTGAGGCAAATTTCAGAGCCGTCCGAGAGTCAGTGAGATGAAATCAAGTTTGATGTCGGTCCTCTTACCTATGTAATGATGAAGCAGGCAATGCAGGTCTGATACATTAATATAGGCGATGCATTCTTCAAAGAAGATAAGATTTACGAAAAAAATGGTAACGGGCGCGGGAGTTGGTGGTTATTGACAGCGTGGTACATATCAAAGCTCGGCACCGGATGTTGTGAAAAGGTTTGCTGTAGAACGACTGTCATGCTATAATGGCTGATAAATTGTATTAACTGCTTGATGTTGGTCATGATTTAGAGGCGTAGGTTCGCTGTTGCCCTTTCAAATCACTGGGTCAATTACTTTTCTACCGACTGTCCGAGTTTATCGAGAACCAGGCTAACACTGAGCCAAGGTGATATCATGGCCGCTGCTGAATTTTGATGTTCTTAATGTTGCTATCCATCGTCTGTGAGATAAATGAAAGGCCGTGTTTCAGCGGTGAAATCGAGTCCAAAGTGGTGGCCGCCATCACAGCAGAAATTATGACTTTCTGACGGCATCTCGGCGTGCGGTCCGACCCGGCTTGTTTAACCCTAACTCGACAACAGTAACCAATCCAAACTTAACTTTTTCCCTCAAGTTCCGACGTCCAGACATGTCCTTTCTCGAGCCCCGAGCGACCTTGCGTGCAGTCCAAGCCGAATACAACACGTATGAGCAGCGGCTACGATAATGAGCAGGTTGCCGTCAACCCTTTTTAAGTCGTGTTCACATTCTGATACAAAGCGGAACCAAACTTGTCGGATCACGACCGTGCGCGCGCGCTAAAAATGCCGTTGAAGGAAGAGATTGTAAACTCAAGCTGACCCAAAAGCCTGACGTCTAGGAGTGGGTGTTCCTTGAATATTTTTGTCGTTCGACGCTGACATAGTAAAAAGACACCAAGCGTCGCATTTCTACGTCACATCTGTCTGTTTATATATTCCGTTATGCTTTTTTTGCACGGCCCTCCGTGTGGCTGCATACTGGGATCGTTTTCGCGTCCATCAGGCGTCCAGCGAAAATAACTGCACCTTACACCCGACGAGAACTCCTATTAGCATCAAGAGTGAGCACACATTAATCAGGGAGCGGCAAGCCGTACGTCCACAATCATGTATCTGATAAGCGGAATGACTCAAACCATTGTAGGAGCCGCAAGGTGACCCTAAACATAAGGGCTGTGGTCCGAATTTTGTCTGACAGTGCGACTTCAGCCGTTGCAGTGGCGTAAATCCCTCTGAGACGCGAAATTCCCGCCGTCCGTCATATCACGTGGAAGATTAATCCCATAGATAATGCAAGAATAGAGACACGAAGACAAACCCGCACTTTTTTTAATGGCTTCTCGAATACCCAGCGAAAGGCCTCTTCAGTTCGACGTAGAATCTCTCGGTGGAAGTACCGAGAAAGAGGCAGAATCATCTCGTGTCCTTGTGGAAACCCAGGCTCGTGGCAATGGTGCAACGCTGGATCGTAGTACCAGTTTCTATTCCCCTCGGGTCAATGTGGGAGCGAAGATACCAGGCGAGTTTAGGACTTTGAGGTGATCACTTTGTTGTGTATGAAAATCTTCTGCTGATACTCTGTATTCATAGTATTCATGTTGAAGAGACAAAGGATGGTCGAGCGGACGCCAAGGCCAAATCAGTCGTCAAAGGCAGGCCAACTGCAGCTCATCGTCGAACCGCAAGCTCACCCCTTTTACCTAGAAATTGCGGATTTGGACTGGCACGAACTGGACACTCTCGAGGTCCTCACTCGCCTCGGAGTATCGGAGAAAGCTGGATTAGATGGTCCCATGGTCATCAGGCGTCTAGCACAGAACGGCAAGAATGTCATCACCCCTCCGCCCAAGAATCTACCAAAACGTATATTCTTCTATATATTTGGAGGCGCGTAATACCATCTTTCGCCATTTTTACCCTCTGACATAATTGGGCCCCATTCAGGCTTCGGCGGCTTGTTATTCGTCGCGTCTATCATCTGCTTTCTCTCTTGGTTTGTCTATATACTTTTTTTCCGAATGGGAATAATGTTAACATCTGCACAGGAGACCCATCGGAGACCCGAATCCATCAACAGCCAACCTAGCCCTTGCGGTGGTGCTCTTGCTGGTAATTGTGATACAGGCCATCTTCAATGCCTGGCAAGGTACGTACGGAAATTACGTTAAGCATAGCCAGCAACTCACTCGGCTTGCGTCAGATTTCACCACAAGTCGCACAATGAACTCTATTGCGGCTATGTTACCCGTGGATGTTTTGGTCACTCGGGACGGTAACACTGTCAAGTTAGTAGCATTGCGATGTCGTCTCTTTCATCTGACGACCTAGCCAGGGTCCCAGGGCCCGAACTTGTCTTAGGGGATATCGTTCATATTAACATGGGATGCAAGGTCCCCGCAGATCTACGGCTCATTGACGTATCCTCCGACCTCAAATTCGACAGATCCATCTTGACTGGGGAAAGTAATGCTATCCCTGCTACAGTCGAAAACACTAATCCCAACTGTGAGCACCAGCTCCAACCATCATCGTTGCGGAAGCTGACGGGCTTTGTTGTCAGTCATGGAGTCTCGCAACATCGCACTCCAGGGGACGCTCTGCGTCGGTGGTGGTGGACTCGGTGTGTGCGTGTGCCTCGGCGACAAGACGGTATTTGGAAGGATTGCCAAACAAGCAGCGTCAGAACGTCCCGGGCGAACTTCGCTGGAGTCCGAGATCCGCCGGATTGTCCTGATCATATGTAGCATGGCCCTCGTAATCGACATTATCTTCGCCAGTAAGTGCCTTCTTCCATGTCCGACGTGTTTTTCGTAATTCACTTTTGCATGTAGTTTTGTGGGCTGCGTGGCTTAGTCGCGATCATCCGAACTTCATACCTGTTCCAGTATTGCTCATAAATCTGGTTTCTGTCGCCGTTGCATTTATACCGGGTGAGAAGCGCACTGTTCTCGTGGCATTTATTCTTAATTAACCTTAGTCTTCTCCTAGAGGGTCTTCCCGTTTGCGTTACGCTTTCTCTGACGGTGATGTGGGTGACCGCATACCTATGCTTCCATCGTTCGTTCTTAATCCTTTTTATTTAGAGCCGGTGCTATGCGAAAAGCCAACATTCTGTGCAAGTCTCTCAGTACGGTCGAGAGTTTGGGTTGCGTCAATTTCATAGCATCGGACAAGACGGGTACTTTGACCCAGAACAAAATGACCGTGGTTAACGTCGCTGTCGGGGACGAGCTTTTGACGGTTTCGGAAGCAAAAATGGCTGCGCTCACTGATGGACCCGCTGGGGAACGTATTAAGATTTTGGCTGCTATAGCAGGAATTTGTAACGATGCGCGTTTCGGCAAGGCAGACGATGGGTTACCTGTAGAGATTCGGAAGGTTCATGGCGATGCTACAGGTAAAGTTCACTGAATATGTCGGTGACCTTTCCACTGAGAGATTGTGCTTAGATACCGGTCTGCTTCGATTTTCCGAGAGTATCAGTCCTGTGGAGAATAGCCGGGCCGTATGGATAGAACGTGCGAAGGTTGCCTTCAACTCCAGTATGTGCTTCGTTCTGTTGTGTTTGTCCAACCCTTTGATGATACACAGAGAACAAGTTTGCCATGAAGTTACTACAAGCACTTCCTCAGGACAAACCAGCTAGACCAATGCCCATCTCTTCTACTGACAACTTCGACTTTTCGTCAGATTATGTCCTATTGGTCAAAGGAGTAAGTCTTGCCCTGTTACCATTCCCGTTAAATCTAAAAAGCAATAGGCACCTGAAATAATATCACGCCGGTGTAGCCATATAATGGACTCGAAGGGATCAATCAGGCTTATGGATGATACCCTTGCAGACCGCCTGTCGGCGATACAGGAGCAATTTGCCTCAAATGGGCAACGTGTTCTACTCATGGCCAAGAAGATCATTCATGGTGCAGAACTCCCCTCAGACTTTTTTGTCGAATCCGGTTCTTTCCCCATGGAGGATCGTATTCTTGCCCTCAACTCTGAATTGACAGTGGTCGGTCTGGTAGCCTTGATAGACCCACCGAAAGACGACGTCAAGCACACCGTTGCTACGGCGCGTCGGGCAGGCATTCGGTTTGCGATGGTCACAGGTTTGTCTCCTTGTTCGTGATGTTCCTAATCACTAACCACATCTTCAAAGGCGATTTCTCCTCTACTGCTGCCGCCATCGCACAGCAAGTAGGAATAATCACTACGCCAATGAGCGAAGTGAAATATGTCAAAGACCTTCCGCACGACGCTTCTCTAGAGTCAGTGGCTGAGTACGAGCCCGAGATCGATCGACGCTTGAGTCCGGAAATGCGAAGTCTTGTTCTAAGCGGTTCTGACTTGATCGGCATGACTGAATCTCAATGGAAGCAGGCACTTGCCTTCGATGAGATCGTTTTTGCCCGAACAACGCCTCAGCAGAAACTTCAAATTGTGAAAAAACTGCAGGCGGAGGGGTGTACGGTTGCGGTGACAGGCGATGGAGGTAATCGTTAATGTTTTTGATATGTGTTTTGCGCCTGACTTCTTTTTCTTCTCCAGTGAATGATTCCCCAGCTCTGAAACAAGCCGATGTAGGGGTAGCTATTGCTGGAGGTTCCGAAGTCGCCATGGAAGCCGCGGATCTGATTCTGCTCTCGGACTTTTCTGCCATCATCACCGGGATTCAGTACGGGCGCTTGTGCTTTGAGAATCTTCAGAAGTCAATATTGTATCTCTTACCAGCTGGTATGTTTTACGTCATGATGTTGTCCCCCGAGACTGATAGCTACGTTTTCAGGCAGTTTTTCCGAACTCATGCCTATCGTTCTCAGTGTACTCACCGGGGTACCTCAAGCACTAAGCAATTTCCAGATGATCATTATCTGTGTTTTTACGGACGTTTCCCCTGCGCTGTCCATGGTGAACGAGAAGCCTGAAGCAGATCTATTATTACGTCGGCCTCGTGATCGCAAAAAGGACCGTCTGGTCAACTGGAAACTCCTGCTGCATGCGTACTGCTTTCTGGGCTTGATAGAGACAATCACATCCATGGTTGGGTGAGCTCTTCGCTATATCCTGGCTTCCACTGAGTTAAACATTGAAATTAGGGCGTTCTATTTCGGATTTCAACGCAATGGTGTCCCTTTCTCCGCCCTGTGGCTGAAGTATGGAGATTATGACGCGGATCCCGCGCTGGTTCAGGAACTTACGAACAAGGCGCAGTCCATCTGTATGGGACAATTTTGGTGTTTCTCACTTTCAACACACACTAACGATGGCTTGTAGACTTCTTCAATTTGGTCAGTAATGCAATGGTTCAATTTACTTGCGACGCGTACCAGAAGACTATCGTTATTCTAACAAAACCCTCTTGGTTCCAAAACGCGCAATGTTTTCATTTTCCCTGCTATGGCGGCGGCACTCACTATTACCTGGTCAGTTTCTTCGCAGTACCTTTGAGTCCATACTAATCAACCCATACAGTTTCTTTTCCTATATCCCTTGGTTCCAAAAGGTTCTTTTGACACGTGGAGTCAAAGTTGAGTTCTATTTCCTTGCCAATTGCGTAAGTCATGTTCATATATCAAAGTCATGCGCCATGACATTCAATTATCTTGCTTCAGATATGGTATCGGAATGCTTTTCCTTGACGAGGCACGCAAATGGTGGAATAGGAGGCGCCCATTCTCATTCCTTGCACGAATCTCATGGTAATGGCCTCCCATAGAATATTAGTCTATTTATTTTAGAGCGGTAGATGATTATATAGTAACAGGAATCAATCTGAATAGAATTCCGGGCCGGTGACCTTCAGTACCTTGGAAACAAAAAACATAATCGTTGAGTCGAAGTTGTCACATGCTATGCCAGGCTGTTTTATCGAGCATGCTCTCAGGACTCTTTTGGTCGTACTTGCCAGTGAATAATGTCCTAACTTCTGCCAAGCGCACTCATAAGGTTATTTCTTGGATGTTTTACGTCGCAATTTCTGACTTCTGATGCTCGGACAGTCAAAAATTGAATGTCTTCCTCCATCATCGACTCCGGTACTGTTGCGCCTTCTGATGCTTCATCCATGAACGAGAAATGGGCATATCTTCTCCCTGGAATCGACTGCGTTTACCGAATTACTGCGACGCAATCTATCTCCTATGCAGATGTCTATATACCATGCTACACCGAAATATATCGATTCTTGACAGGCCCTCCAACAACAATCCACAAACTAATCGATATCACTCCACCCTATATGTGTAGGCAAATTTGGATCATTTCTTTGCGTGTCTAGCTCTTGAAATCGCAACAGCCATACCCGGAAAGATGACACTGTCCAAGACGAGATACAATACATCTTCTTGTCTTTCACAGGATTCTCCAAGGGCGCAAACATAACGAACCACCTCTTAACCCACTTGAACCGGCAATGGATCAAGGCCAATATGGCGGCTGAGGTTTCCGATTCGGAGTCACTCAGTAAATGAGGCTATAATATGTCCACTGAGGAAGGGCGGATGAAAGCGACATGGTGTGCTCAGGTTGCAGATCCATCCTCCATCGTACCGGTCTACAGTCTCGCGCTGCGTCGGTTTTGCACCGAATTTGTGGAGCCTCTTTTCAACTCAAGCGAGTTTTTGAAGAAACTTCACGGTGTAGCGGCTGATGCCGTAACTCAAGATAAAGGTACCATTCGCAAACTGTTGGAGATATGCAGCAATATCGGCTTCGAACCTTCTCATCCTGTTCTTCAGAAGTTGGGGCTAAGTTGCGACAAAGTCTTCTGAAGCCGAAGGACAATCTGTGGACAATAAGATAATCCAAGAAGAATTTCAGTCATAAAAGACCGTCAAATTTCAACGGAAATGCTATGAGTTGAGTTCTTGACTGTCTCCTTGGTTGTCATCGTCCTGAGATTATTCGCTTTTTCGTACCAGTAGTCTTTATACGTATTGAATCTCTGATACTGCCATCCAATACGAACGGTGTATCAAGTCCGTATTCAATCTACAACCGATGAAACTGGAGTGTGCCCTGTACACAATCCAAAATTCAATGTCCCAGGCGACGGGGTCCACGAGGGTCAAATTCATAAATAGAAACCCGTGGAAGCATCTTAGTTGCCGACAATAGCATACACGCAGGTCTACTAGGCTTGTGCTTGCGTTATTCATGCTGGACAGCCCGTCGTTAAGGACATCAAAATACTCCACCGATCTGCCCGCCGCAGCGCTTAAACACGAAACATGGGGAACTGGCAAAGCTCCGTAAGCTATTGTCAGTGTACCATGGAAGAGCGTCATGGGACACTTTGGGCCAAGACAATAGGACCCAACCGCGCAATGTCCTGGTATAAATTGCACGAATGGACCCTCTCGTAGACTTCACCTAATTTCATTTGCACAAGCCTGCACTCATAATTTTCATCTACAACCATCCTCACCCTCATATCTCATGGACGACTTTGTCGAATTGACCTTCGGCCTTGCGCAAGATCGTAAGCCGCAGAGTGAAGCAGCTGAGAGCTGGACCATGGACGGGGGATGCGTCGTGTCCTAACAACATTTCCCTTTTGCCTTTACAAGTGAGTACTCGTTTCGCTCTTGCTGGAGCGATGCACTTACCTAGTCACCATCGATGCTCGTCCAGTCTTTAAACGGGAGAAAACATCGGAGCTGTGACAGCTATGCAATTAATGAATAGTACCAGGCCGCTCGATGTTCCTTCATATCATTGTCTCTTCTTCATATCGGACTTGGCTTACTCCAGTGCATACGATTAAACATTGAGAACGTAAAGTACCTCTTAAATAAATAATAATAATATGTAATACAGGCAAGTAGATCATATTCGAGGATCACTCAGAAGGGACCATGGATCTGCATGGAGCTTAGGGCAGTATCATTCTGTTAGAAGAAGGCTTACATTCGAGTGCGACATCAAGGACAAAGGAATATCCATACACCGGTGGGCATAAAGTCAGAAATTAAACTTGGAAATTTGAAGTCCAAGGGTACATGATGGTCTCTAGCGAATCCGTCGTTCGCAGTTGTCTGTTAGTACTGCAATTCACCAGAAATTCTGAGATGAATGTGTTGACTGCGTACCTTGACTTGACTATCTCTGATACTTCAGATGTTGGTAGGCACAAGAAAAAGACAGCTGTGTGAGTAGGTAACTAATGGTATGCTGAGGAAAAGAAACATATATATTTGGCATTGCATCACTGGTAGGTCTAGGCCCCATTGCCGGCGGCAGGCGCCGTTCTCTTCTCTCTGACAGTAACCTCCGCGGAGTCCTGGGGATATCAGTTTTCCTCGTCTCGGATCGCAATTTGTCTTCAGTCGAACTGATCCTTATTCACACCTCTGAATTACGCCCTTCTCGTCTCGCCCGACACACTCTGACTGACTGTTTAACGGAAGAAAGAAGCGGGCAGGGGCAAAAGAGAGCAGGCAGAAGTACATTTATTCAACACAGAGTTGTCGAATAGAAGTTCAGAATCGTTGCTATTGTTCTAATACTCATGTCTGCGCATCCGACGGCTACTGGCTGTTGCGTTTCTGACCTCCTGCAGCAAATGCCGCTACTGCAGATTTTCAGGGACACCTGAGCATGGTAACCCGATATATCATCGACGGCGAAGACACCAACGTTTGATGACCTCGAGGGTGTGCTCAGCCTAGCTGGTACTTGGGGCGCGAGGGGTGCGGTGGATGTCGTGCGGGCCGTCGATCGCTGCGCCGGTGTTCTTGAGGGAACCGCTGAGGGTGTATGTGATAGCGACACAGTTCGGGTGGGAGGAGGAAGCGGAGCTCGCATCGAGGCATACGCTAGAGTTGTCCCTGCATGAGGAGCAACACCAGGAAGCGCTCCGGCGGATCCCGACGCGCGCGCTGGTGAAGCTGTTCAAGTTCCATCAGAAGCGGCGGGATGAGTTCCGGGTGGGTATGCAGGGCGAGGGACATGTGATGTGTGCGGGGTGTGGGAAGGCGGTGGATAGGGAGGCGTGGGCTGCGTTGGTGTGGAGGATGTTCTGGGAGATGGTCGCGAGGCCGTCTGGGGAGAGGCTGTGTTCGTTGGAGAGTGAGGAGTGGGATGAGATAGAGAGGTGTTTCCACCTCGACAAGCGAAGTAAGCACGAGTCGGTTTACCTTTCTCATATATCTCATATCTTTCCTTAGTCCAGGACCTCTGCGGCGTCTATTGGCTCTCGTATTAGCTTTCAACCCAGTGTCGCTTCTCCCCCACTAGAGGAGACAGACATACGGTTGGACAAATCAGGGCCTCACACTCGAAGATTCGCACTATAATGAGGATGTTCATGCTATCACGTGAGGTTTTCTTACCGTCCACACCTATTTGTTCAAAGTTTATCAATCAAGCAGGACGCGTCTTCAGCCAGAAAAATCGCTACGCACATAATATAAGCCTTGGACCTGTAGACCTAAATGCCAGTCATGCACTTGCGCCTGCTATCTTTCGCATCGGATAAAGGCGACCAGCTTGATAGCAATTTCAACAGAACATCGTTCTCTACATGGATAGTTTGGCATGTCTACTCCGTCCCATTGAAACATCATCACTACCCCTGTGCAGCAATGGTACCCTTCGTGACCCATGACTGCTTTAAGTCTTGTGTTTCCGGAGTTAACTTCACTGCTATCACTTTCAATTGTACCGAGCGTCTTACCTCATATCCAATCTTATGATATGACGCTCGCAAAAAGTCTAAGCTTTCGCCTCGAGCCCGCAAACGCGTTTGTCGGACTGTTCAGTGGAGCCTCACCACAATAATAACTCTTGCCGTACGTTCAACAGTTGTGAATCATTGAATTTGTACTAATGGTGATCATAGTTATGACATCGCCAAGAATATGTTATCCGTTCGCAGACACCGAACGAAGCATGACTGATTACTGACAGCCACTGCTTGGACGGCAGATGTGCCATGTCGTAATAGAATTTCTTCTCTCCCTCTTGTAGTAAATAGGCTAAGCTTTTGCTTTTGTTTATGAAGGCCTACTCACCCACTGGACTCATCAGGGGACATGCATATGAGGGACGTGTAACTGTAGTCACTATCTGTGTGCTAGTCGCTCGACAAGTTGGCGTTGTTGATCTTCGCACAAAGCTTGAAGCATTCCTTAGTCGAACAAATTTACGCAACATTTCAGCTAGCTTTCGCGGAACAGGCCCAACGGTGTGCTAAAGAGCCGGCGGCGACATGACCTGAGGTAGATAAGACTAAACTAATTTACTACCACTCAAATGTCTAACGAATATAAAAGCTTTCGTCGATCGTCAAGCTTCCAGGGAAGAAAATTACCCTGGAATCTAAGTACTACTATCTCGGGTCCCTCCGTTCAGGACTTGTACGTGTTCTGTCTCCCCTTGTTTATGCCAGACGCAGACCTCCTACTTACGCACTATGGATAGATAAGCGCTCATGAACATGTAATTTAGTCTTAGTCTCAATGGAAACTCCGGAAATGAACTCCCCGTTATCTAGGCACCTGTGATGTCTACTAATATCCAGTCTCTTATCTGGTCGTGCGCCGCAATTCGTGCATGATCCGAGGTCCAACGCAAAATGTGGGGAAGCGGGAAAGCTAGCTATAAAGCCTGAGGGATCATACAAATTCCAACTCTTCACTGCAATGTTCGCACCTCTGGCTTTATTACTCTCGTGGTTGCTTGTCGTGGTAAACGCCAGTTCAGACTCTAAGACGGTACTGATTCTTGGAGGTGGCGTGACTGGAATTATCGCTGCTAAAACTCTCCACGAAGCCGGCATAGACGACTTTATCATTATTGAAGCCCAAGCTGAGTTGGGTGGAAGAATGAAAAGCCATCATTTCGGTGGGAAGACTGTTGAGCTCGGCGCCAATTGGATTCATGGTGCTAAGCCTGTGTCTGGACCCGTGAATCCTATTTATACTTTGGCCAAGAAACATGATGTAAAGACGCAGTACAATGACTTCTATGGAAGCGTGTGTAAGTTCTTATCTCTCTTATCTTTTCACAACTGATGGAATAGTAGCGACATTTGATTTGAACGGTACCACTGATTTCGTTGACATCTGTCGCAAGGCACTTGAGGACCATGTAAAACTTACTATCGCCGGAGGTACTCGTCGTATTATACTCCAGGTGTTATCGAAATGAGCTAAGTTCTAGTATCGCTAGGTGAAAGACTCAGTAGATCGCTTGTCGATCTTTCTGCTCGAACGGGCTACGCTCTTGTGGGCTCTAAACCTCAGAGTCACCACGAACAAGCCGCTGAATACTTCCACGTGATTCATTACACTCTTGCTGCCTGAGACTTTACTCATGGACGCCGTGCAGTTCGACATGGAATATGCGCAATCTCCAGAACAATCGTCGTGGATCGCTCAGGCTATGGTTGGCGTAATTATTCATATCCAGTTTCTCGAATTCACACTCACTCTGTAGAATGCGAACTTTACCTATGAATTCTCTAGGAAAAAGCCTTCGAAAGATACGCTTTTATCTATTGATGACCGGGGTTTCAAGACTATTGTCCAAGCGGAGGCGGAAGAATTTTTGAAGCCTTCCCAAGTCATGTTTGACTCGACCATAATGGATATCTCGTATTCCGATAGTGAAGTAAGTGTAACTCTTGATGATGGGCGCGCTATACATGGCGCGTACGCTTTGTGTACATTCAGTCTGGGCGTGCTTCAGCATGACGATGTCCGTTTCCACCCAGCGTTACCCGGTGAGTTGGCTACTTGATTGGAATGCACAGTGTGTGAATGTCATATATCGGGAAAGCGTATAAACAAGAAGCCATCCAAAGTATGGTGATGGCTACATATACCAAGATTTTCTTCAAGTTTCATAGAAAGTTCTGGTTTGATACCGAGGTACTGACTCTTCACTCTGATATTCTGCAACTGACCCTTACAAAAAAATCTATAAGATGGGATTGTATGCGGATCCAGAACGAGGACGTTATTCCACTTGGCAGAGCTTAGACCATCCAAATTTCTTCCCCGGCTCGGGAATTATTTTCGTGACCGTCACCGTATGCTTGCCTGTAATCCATGTTCGATATCTCCCATTTAACTCGAGTCTAGGGTATCCTTTGCCGAGCGAGTTGAGTCGTTGCCGGACTCACAAGTCAGGGAAGAGGCACTCGGGGTGCTGAAGCAGATGTTCCCAGACACCGACGTCCCGCAGCCACTCGATATGTTCTTCTATCGATGGCATTCAGATCCTTTGTATCGTGGGTCATACTCAAATTGGCCTCCTGCTTTCTTCCTCTCGCATTACTACAATTTGAGAGCTAACGTGGGAAGACTATACTTCGCAGGCGAAGCGACGAGCTTGAAATATGTTGGTAAGTGTATTTTGATCCTTTCTGCGACCTGAGTAGAACTTCTTCACTAGGGTTTTTACACGGAGCTTACGATGAAGGTCTGAATATGGCGAGAGAAATCATCAAATGTATCCACTGGGAGGATGAGTGTGTTCCGATGAAAAGGGTACCAGATATCACCAATGGAGACGAGGGGTCTTACGGTCGCTTCAATATGCAGTACATCTTTTACTAATCTTGTGATTAAGTTCCGTCTACAAGTTATTCTCAATAGGCGAGTAAATAATATGATAATAGGGAGTTGATAAACGGGCTAGCTGTTTGCATCCTTGAGTACACGTGCGGATGAGGCATGTTAGCCAATCAATGGTTCAGTTCACTGTATGCCAGGTCGAACTCACGTCCACAGTCCACTGGTGCCTAGAATACCATCGGTATGAAATTATCTGTCTCTGATCCAAACACAAGCACAAATTACTCGCAAGCCAGCTATTACTAGGACCTGCGTGTCCCTATGCAACGCGCGCTACAATAAAAGTAGGCGCGATTCCCTTCATGAACATTAACAGTCAACCAATGTACTGCAGAAAAAGACGATATAGCGACGAACCGTTATCGTGACGTAGATTATTTGCGGGTGAACACTAGCGACCCCTCCGCGAGCAATCAGAATGATGAATATCACTAAGGCAAAAGAGTAAAGCAAGGCAGACATGACCAAAATTTTGACAATACCACATAGGCACACGGCGCTACAGCACTAATCCTGCCTGGGATCCTGACTGTAATGGTACGGTAAATAGTGATAGTGGTACATAACAGCGCTTGTACCCAAAGAGAATAAAAGATACATCGTCGTCCAATTGACTTTGGATTTTCCATCAACCAAGGAACGAGAGGTTCATTTTGGGTTCATTCAGGTATCTAGAGGAAGGCGACGCTTCTCTGGAAGAGAATACAATATCAGCTTCATGATACCGCACTTCACCCGTTCAGTCGAGTCTTGTATGTCTTTGGGATATATCTGTGACCGCAAACTTGCAAAAAATCTGTCCGGCTTCCTCAGAGGCGCTGGCAGACTCGGATCGGCGTGGTTAAGCCGATCAAGCCGATCGTAGGCACAACCCAATGATGCCACATTTTTCTTTTTTAGAATCTTGCCCACCAACTGGTCGACAATCAACACCACGTACTTAATCGAGGTCATCGACCAGGTTCAGGCCTCCCGTAGATCGACTAGGAAATCAAGGCCGACAGGTGGCGCTTATGACCGTCTTTCGGCCTCCAGGGCCCTGTGTCGAGCACCAATAGACTATGAAGAGTTTTTCTTGTCTTTCTCGTCGTGAGACGACCTGCTGAACTGACATGTACTGGTCTGTGCAATTGCGAAGACAAAGGTGTACAAATTTTTCTGGTTTTTTTTTTTACCCCCAATGGCCGCATCGGTTTCAGATTCGAATAATCTGCGTCGTCAGAATTGTTCAGAACGATTGCGGCTGTCGATTCCTGGATATTTTCAGGCACACGTACTGCGTGCGGCTTCATATAGACTACGAAGGACATGTGTCATATCAGATGCAACAGAGAGCTTGGGCCAGAGAGCCCGAATTCCTCCGTCGATGAACCGTGCCGACATGCTGGCGAGAGCGTAGTCTAGCATTCACTGACAAACGGCAAATTGCTTGGGTACTGTAAAGGGTCTTGAACAATTTTTTGGAATCCACTGAAGGCTGGATTGTATATTCAAAGGACGAATATCGGAACAAGCGCAGTTGTATACTACACTTACAACACTACTTCCAAGGTGCGGCATGTATTGAGCAAGCTTATTTACTTGTGGGCACTGATCATCATTGACAGGACCCGAGAAGGTCGAAGCGACAGTAACGACAGTATGATCGTCTCTTGGCGACATAGCTTCCGGTCAGGTGACAGAAAAGCCAGCCTCGTGAAGGTTGTGGACCTTTGTGGACCTGCACGCTTTTGTTTGGCTGCCCTCGTGTATATATTTGCCACTGTACCACTGCCTTGCCTCGACGACCTTTTTGCACATCTTCACTCAACCGATCCCCTCTTCAAAATGAGTGATCACTACGAGTCGACGGGGTCTTCTGGTTGGTGGCCCTCCCACACTCACGCTATGCAATACTTATTTTGTCCTCCCATAGCATCTTCTCTCAACACGGAACAGTTCGACCTTCTTCAAACTCTCGATGTCCTATCTTATTCGGGCCTCTCGGTGGAATACTGGGTGAAGCATGTATTTGGCATGAGCATGGCAGAAATCGCTCTCGTTCACAGTCGAACGCGAGTGTGGGGTGTGAAAAGGAGGCTGCGACAATTTATTGACGTCTTATCTGACGAACAAGGGCCTATCGGTCTTCAACAGTCCTTCCAAGACCTATGGAACGCGATCGTTCAAGACTTCTGCCGAGAGGATACTTACCCTCGATTCCCAACTCTAGCTCAACGATCTAAAGGGACTATCGTCTTGACTCCCGCGGCTCCTGATACAGACGCTTCAGACTTCCGACTCAAGGCTGTCCCCCTTCCCGAGGACGAATGGCGCCATACTGTTTCCTCAATACAGGTCCACGTACATGGCACTCTCGAGATCGAAAAGGACCACAAAACCACCTTGCGGGATGCCACCAATGTGTGCAATCGTCTTCGATCGAAAACCACTCCCTCCTGGGCTAATCCCAGGTCATCAACGCATAAAGCTCTAGAAAACGATTTATTGCATCACCATCCTCTCAAGCGCATTCGCATCTCTAGCGACGACATCAGTCTCGGTGGCCTAGCCCAGCAATGCACTAGTGCGACATACCGTATGCATGTCTGCCTGATGTCTCTTCAAGGTGCCGATATGACCCTACACTATTACGATTCAATGGGATCGATTCGGTCCGTTCCATTCAATATCATCAAGCGATCGGAGGATCTCTTCCTTGTCATATGGGCGTAAATATAGAAATAGCACGAAAGATGGAGAAGATACTAGATTAGGTAGTAGCTAGTATATATATCTGTGAATAATGGGCAGACTCCTTGCGAGTTTGTAACCCAGTAGCCAGGGAAGCTACAAGCATATACTTAGTAATTCCAACAAGGCGGGCTTCAACCCATTCCAATATAACACTGCTGGCGGGTGGAAGGAAAGCCAATTCGTTTTTGTGGATTCTGACACTAAAGAGGAGCATGTTTTTGTTGCGACCGATGAGCCACTCTTCATTAGTGGAGAATTATTGGGTTGAAAGACCATGGTCCTTCCCATTACCAGTGCCCTTGGGAGGGTCCTGGTGCTGAAGTTCGCATGGGTTTTGTGTGATAGCTCAGTGTCCGAATCCAAGCTCATCAAGGAGGTTCTCTGTTTAGCACTGGAGATCAGGAAGCACTTGCCAGATCTCCAGTTCAGTTGTATATATGACTCCGATACGGATTTGCATCTGCCACGATTTACACTCCCTCCTTTGGAAGATGAGCGGGAATATTTCTGGAAGCACGATTTGCTCATCACCGTAACGACACGCTACCATCACTTATGGACCGCTCGAAGTCTTCAAGAATTCAAGAAAATCTTCCTTGAAGTAGTCGAATGTAAGCTTCTTTTTGTCTGGATGTGACGTTCACCCATGGATTCCAGGCTATCACATCACGTACGAGAAAGGCCGGGTTCTTCACCGGGATATTAGCTGGACGAACCTGATGTTCGACCGCGTAGACGATATTCCCATCAGGGATCCTCAATGACTGGGACAATTCTGTCAAAGTGGACGAAAGCGGAGACATCAAAGCCGGTCCAGGTGCGCCAGGAGGTGCCCGAGGAACTTTTGTTTTCATGGCCATAGACTTTCTGCGCAACAGAAACCACACACACTTTTACCTGCCACGACTTGGAGTCATTCTTCTACGTCCTCGTTTGGGCTGCTATACATTTCAATCTAAAAGAGGACACGCGTACAGAGATAGCTCATCCCGTCCTGGCCCAGTGGGCCTGCGGGTGATGATGAAGAGGCGTGGCGGAGCAAGATGTCGTTCCTTAAATATTTTGAGGCTGGCGAAGCGGTTTTCAACCTTATGGGTTCCGAGTTCGACGAGCTCAATGTGACGTGGATTTTGGATTTGAGGGAGATCTTTGCCTGATGGGTATGCTACCTTTGAGGATCATTTAGAGACGAAATTCCATGTGCACAGGGAGAGCCATCCTCACGTGTTAGGCATTCGGACACGGCATTTGACGAGAAGACGTTGGGCAGGCATGTTACTTTCGAAGGTCATGGACATTCTCAATGGGTGACTACATTTCTGTACCTCGGCATTTCTAATTGATTTTGCATAACCCCCGTACTGGCTTCTTATTGAATTCTCAAGGACGGACGAGCCTGAGAGCTTCACCCTATTAGGTAGCACACGTATCACATGCCTCAGCAGTCAAAGGTGATGCCTAGGCACTTACAATGATTGATCGAAGAAATTAAGGGTGAAACTTCCAGGAACATATGTACCGAGCTGAGTATCGAGCCGCCGATCCCAAGCATTCTAAGCGAACTGGAGGAAGGTTTGGAAATACTTCTTTATCAGGCTATTCTACCGGTTTGTTGTACTAAACACTCAAAGCTGAAAAAGAAGTTCTAGAAACGAAAGAAAAGAAAACTTGCAATGATGACACGCTACTATGATAATCTCATGAATAACAAAGTGATGAAAGTTGTACGTGACAAGAACTCAATTTGTTAGCATAGGAAAGTAAGTCTAAATGTAAGTGAAAGGAAGGAATGTGGGAAAAATTACACCAGCACCGAACTGGCTGTCAGTGTGTATTCCAGGCGTGTTTCCTAGGTCCTTAGAACAAAGGCCATACTATTCACCGCGATTAAAGATTCGAAGCGGCCCCCCTCTCCTATCCTTCGGCTCTTGTCCAGCATTCACGTACTCGGGCTCACGATTATCAATCGCCTCCGATTGACCTTGTTCTAGGTCAACATCACGCCCATTGGCAGTCAACTCGCTATCAGCACTCATGTTTGGAGACTGAACCTCTGATGCAAACTGTAGAGAAGAGCCATTATTGCTTGTTCGCCAGCTGTCGTTGGGACGTGCTTTCCCGGACGCGACGCGTGCCACGATTAGCGTAGGTGATATCGCCTTCATATCAAAGCATCATAACAAAACATCAGTACGTCTTTCATAAAGAAAGGCGGAATAGTTACGGACCGTTATTGAAACATAGACGGTTTGCGGGTAATAAGATGTAATGAGGCTGTGAGTAAGTAAAACCATGTATCCAATCAGGGCAATGGTATAAAGCGAGGCGGATTCAACCAGAATTTCGATGACTCGGCGGTAGATTCTGGAACCCGCACTTGCATCGTCTGTGTGTTTCTGGACTGCGACAATACGATAGATTATGAGCGCGGTACACAAGAGAGGGAGAGGTATACAAGTGTCCAGTCGACCTCCAACTCGGAGCGACCGTCACTGTCAGAAAATAAGTTCTGGTGGAGTGCAAAACAGCCAGAAACTGTGAACGGAGGTTGATGATATAATGAGTGAAAGAATTTCAAACACCTACCTCCCTGAGTCAGAAACAGTAGTATTGGTAATATCACGATTGGCCAACGACGGCCCCAGATAGTCCAACAGCGCCAGATCTATGCAAGGTCTATAGGTCAGTGCACGCTTGAAATGAGAAAGAGTTTCACAACAGACCGTGATACAATCGGCAGGGCTCCCGTGTACATTCCATACACGAAGAGCAGTTGCTGTGTGAAAAAGTGTGAGGTAGTATGGGCCTCACTGATCTGAACAGGGTCCACCTCTGCACGAAAGTGTAAACTGAACGACCAGTGACCAAAACGGAGGTAGCTCATCCGAGCGAAAAACAGATCTACACATATGACACCCCATTTTGGGGGGCGACTGTCGACCGCAGCCTACTCGAGGCGAGCCTGTCATAGACAAATGCGGTTTGGAAAAGGGGGTGAAATTCCTCCTGCTAGAGGACCCGGGATCTGGGCAATTTGGTGGCCCAGACTCCCAGGCTCCTTGATGAAGCTTAGCCCCAATGGACCTCTCCTCTCTGGTTTCCTGCCAGGGGTGCACGTTCGAGCCAAAGTAGTCCTTCGGGATGAACGGCATAGGGGTGGTTGTTAGGAGTATAATCGTAAAAACCACCCGACCCCTGGCAAATTAGTTTGGGTTTGGCAATACTCCCAAATGAAATGTTGGACGGACAGGGCACTCCTATGGATGGGGGATACAAATGCCCCCACCAGGTTAGTAGTTGCCGTTACGCTACCATGCGTCCCTTGGAACGGGATTACAGGTACGGCGCTGCAAGGCGGAGACTGTGCACAATGGGGAATCTGAGGCTTCGGCCATTTCAAACCCTAAGGCATGGAACGGGAAGCCCCTACCGGGTGAGCCGTAGCGGGTATACTTTAATCGGTATACCCGGCTCGAGAGGACTAAATCCTCCGCCGGTGGTCGAGTAATCTTAAACATGCTCGGCTGCTCAAGTTGATTCCCCACATTGGGTTGTAGCTCGAGAACGCATAAAACTCCAAGGAGACACTGTGCAGTGACCGGCTGCGTCGAGGTAGTGCTGGAACCACTACCCCTGGCGCCTAGTAACGGACAGGTCCTGTTAAGTCAGGGAGCAGATGAATTAGTTTCCAGCTATTCGCTGTACTTGTCCCACGACCACGTAGAGGCTTCATCGATCCGGTCTCGAAAGAGAAACCGGCACCTGGGCTGCAAGGCCCAGATGGTGGGTACTCCGAGAAAACTATGCAAAGCAGAAAAGCAAAGCTGACCGAGCCTGGAGGAAATCACCCCGTTACTCCAGGTTCCGAAATATTGACTCAGCACCTGCCCAGCAAGCTGCACGCCGGTACAGGAAGCTGGCCACTTCATTACCACGCAAAATCACAAGCATACTCATGCAGCTTCGCTCCGGTCATATTGGGCTGAACCGCCATCTCTACAACATACACTGTGTCGATTCCCCTGCATGCCCAAACTGCTCCCATCCCAACGAATCGGTACACCATTATCTCATACGATGCCCAACCTTCCGAAACGAGCGCGAGACACTACAGCGCTCTATGGGCATCAGTGGGACCATGTTGACAGCTAAGCAAATCCTACCCAAATGAAAGAACTTACCGCACCTCATACAGTATCTAAATGACACATGTTGCTTTGAGACCACGTTTGGTACATTCCCCGAAGTCGCAGATGAGGACGAAGAGGATGACTGACACCCTAAACTATCAGCAACAACACGCACAGAGAAGCGATCGATGAAGCGATAGCACATCCACCCCAACAACTCACCATAGCGGAAAGAGGGAGGTGGACGTGAGTGAACTCGCAAGGAGCAAAACTTTGCTCAGTAGTTGTGATACAGAAGAGTAGATACAAAACGGACAATATAGTATACAAGGCAGGACAATCCGACCATACGCTAGCGTGTAGGATATACGTACAAATACAGTACAAATGGAAACAAAAAAAAAACAATCGGCAATGCCAGTACTGAAGTACTGATACCCGATGTAATCCCCGAGCCCCATTTGTATACACTCGTGACGACGAGATTAGCGTCGACTTCGCTCCCTTTGATATGAATTCCAACAACCAGAGCCCAGTCCGTAGCGACGAAAATTGTGGCGAGAATATATAAGAATACAATGACGAAAATCATGAATTTTCGTGTTTTGGTTCGGCGTTCTTTGTTCGAGACTTTTGACATTTGTATCATGCACCAGGTATAGCAGAATAGGACTCAACAGTAACACACGTATTGCCCATAAAGCGAAACCTGCAATGCAAGTATGGATGCCTGTCGCGTTCCAACTCGTTCAGTAAACATATAGATAGATCGGTTTGTAAACGGACCGTGCCCGAAGGATCCCAGTAGCGCCTGGTTGAGTTCCGATGCGAACGTTTGTTCAGCTGACATAGTGAGGTCAAGGAAGGCTCGTTGAGAGGTCTGTGAATCGTCCTTATATAGTATTGCACAACTGACATCGCACAACGTTCATCGACAGTTATGGGGCCTGGATACGAGATTGCCAGGGGATTACGGACGGTTCCAGAGGCATATACACCTTTCTGCAGTTGAGTCGTACGGGGTTTGCATATGGGCCAACCCATGTGGTAGCATCGCAGCGCAGGAACCTGAAGATGACCGTAATAGTAGCAACAGTCATCCCGCAGATTTGACCGATACTAAGCAACCGATGAGTGAAAGAATAGAGGGATGTATTGGTACTCACAGGGTGTGCCAGAAGAATGGCGAAGTAGATTTAAAATTATTTCAATGAATCAGAGTATAGATATGAAATGTGCTTCGTAACACCGGTATTCTGACATTGGCGGCTGTGACGACAATTGTGTCTGTGTAGCCTTCAATTTCAGTGAAGTAGTTCATGAGCTTGATATGCACAAGTCGTCCTTGAGTCCATGGCATGATGTATGAGACACTGAACAGAACGTAGATGAAAATTACATCTGTGCCTTATATTCAGTTTGATCGAGATTCGACTTGCACCACAGACGACATTCTTCCAAAGATCCAATATCGACCTTTTTTTGCAGTAGAATGGTTCCCTAACCAAACTCAGGAAGTCGGCGATGAACCGGACCACGACTTCGGCGAGGAGAGACAGATAGATGATCCATACGGATGAAGCAGGCTCAAGAATGGGAACTGAGATATAGAGGAGATGGAAAAAAGGGCCAACGGTAGGGGACAGGGCGGAAGGGCGGATTGAATCGAGTCGGGCTCTGTTCAAGACGAACGGCATGCAGCCAGAGTAGGAACCCGGCATCGTGCATCTCCCACTTTCGTCGTCGAAGATAAGACGAGGGGTGCCGCCTGGTGGCTACGTCAGGTGGGATGAGTCATCATGAACCGAGGGAATTTTCTTTTGATTTAGCCGATTAATTCGATATATTTCTTCACCCACAAAATTTGTTGATCACAGTCAAGAAGATATATTATTGTCGCATCTGAGATCGAGGAATGAGCCCGCTACCTTAACGACATCTAGGGAGTTTTGAAAAACGTGCCACTTAAATGCAAAATTAAACGAAAATATTCTAGATAAGGTAATCTACCTTTCCTTACCCTTCTCACCCAAATCCAGTCCTCCGGAAAGATGACGATATAGAAGTGTTTCTTCCTATCTCTGTGGAACGCCTGTGGATCAGATATTAGTTTGGTCAGGACCGCCATTTCCAGAGCAAATGGCTAGGACCTGGCATCACGGATTCCTCAGCATCACCCATCGTATGACTTGTTAAGATCCTATGTACCAGATAGATGGAACGCCAGAGAACAGTACGTCCTTTTTTCTAGAACTTCCATCGGTTTACCCTTCAGCTAACAGGATTCAGGTCCTTCTGTGGTCGTCGTCGGGCTTGCTCAGAGCGACGACTACGGCCGTCGCTGTCTTCGTGGACTTTCTCAGACGCGCGACTAAGGATGTGCAGGGCAAGTGTGTTATGAAGGGTACGCGATGCCTGCTGCCGCCATCTCTAATGATCATAGGCTACGAAATCGTGGTTTTATCAGTGACTTGTTGTTATCGTACCGCTGGCCGTGACTGTTGGGGTTCTCGGAAGGATCTTGCACAACCTCAGGCTTCAACCAGGGGAGGGGCATCACAACCAGTATAGTTGCGCATCACACTCACTATATCAGGCTTCAGTCATCAGACACATGAAAGATTTCTGGACCTGCACGGCTGACCTCATATATTTGTCACTTTTCTCTCGACTTGCCTCTTATACACCATTATTGTCCAATAGCCCTACGAAATGCGACTCCGCGCCGTCTTCTCGTAGATGGTCTTATCTGTGACTCCATCTCTCAACATAGACTGGCAATTCGACCCGGCACTCCTGCGCTGCATTCCATGAGAAGATTGTGGCTTCCTGTCGGCAAATTTATGGATGTTCTCAATGGGTGACCGAATCTTTGCCTGCATTCTATTCTAGTTCGCATGTTCATGTAAACTTACACGCTCCAGAGGTACGCCATTTCATACTGTCGAACCTCAAAGAATGTCTGGTCGCATCAGATGGAACGCAAATTCACACACATCAGCGACCAATCACGATAGTTGGACCTCTGGTGCACAATGAAATTGACGCTTCTGAAATTCGTGCCTATGCATTATAGGAGCAACTAGAAGCGCCTATTTCCGTTCATCATAATTGGAAGGATCGTCGACGACAGTTTGGCAAGTTCTTTCCCGCATCGGGCTGGCCAGAACCACGACAGAATTTTTTCTTCGTTTCCTAACATAAATGATCAACCTGACTTCTTCGTGTTTCCTCTCTGAATAATATAATGGTACCTGCGTAGCGCCATCTCTTTCAGTGCTCTTTCCTTCTCCCCCCCCCACGATCATCTTTAAGTAAAATGGAGATCCGTAAAATCCTCTTCCTAGACGACGACTACCGTGCAAATGGCCACGCACCGACCACTCATTCGTCTGGTACCGTGACCGTTCCGCACCAGGTCAAAGATACCACCGAAAGAACCGAAATATCTGATCTTAGTTCAAATGGAGACGTTCCGTCTGCCAAGGTAGTTTGTCTCATCCGCCTCACACCTCATCTCACCTATAATTTGCAGATTGAGAAACATACATGGGGAGACGGCTTCGGCGATGTATGAGTAGCTTTTAGCTTTCACATCAAGCTCGTCAGTTTGACGTTTCTGTGCTAGATCAAGTATGTGACAGTGAAGCAAGAGGCAATCGACCTTACCATAGATGTTCCGTTGCATGTATGTGGACCCTATGCACAGCCATCCATAATTGTTCTGATTGAAATCTGCAGACGAAGAAGCCCGTGAAGCAAGAATTAATCGATTTGACAGGGTTAGAGTCGGAGTCAGATGACGAGGTACGTCGAGTAGTTACATTTCCCTCTTTTTTATGGAATATCCATGAACCCAAATTTGCGCCCCCAGAACATATCCACGTCGCGGACTAATGAGGATGTCTTTGCGAGTTCTACTGTGCGTCGCCTTTGGAAGCGCGCGTATATTTTCAGTCCTGATAGACTTATCAGACAACTAGCGCTATCGACATCGCTCATCTCTTCGACTTTTCGTCAACAAACTTCCTGCTAGGACCAGCGTACATGGACGAAAATATAAATAATGATGATACCAACTGGATGGGGATCTTCCATAGTCCTCTCCGCTTGCCTCACTCTCTCTCCGCAAACACCAACTCGCAGTGAGAAATATTCACTCCGACCTAGACCGAGGCCGTCGGCACATAACACTCCGTCTTGCGCCAAGTCTCCGCCGGCCAAGCGTCACAAGCGAACTAACAAAAAAAATCATGGCGACGCAGAAGACAACCTGGGGTGGAAAAGGGCTTACGAGATACTGCTGAGAAGATATAGTCGTCTTCAGAAAGACTACGATGTGCTCATGAAGCGTGTACAGATGGCGAAGGTGAATGTGCAAAGAGGAGGGATATCGAGGTCACCTTCTCGCCGAACCCAGAGCAGTATTTCATCACCAGGCAGTGCTAGTCACACAAATCAGGAGCCAGACTCACCGGAGCCGCATGTGTCTAATGTATACAGCCTACTCTCTTGAACACTGATTCTATCTACATTCTTTTCTGCACGTATATTTTTTTCGATGTACAGATATGATAATGTATGGCAATTGTAATAGAGCGAAAGTATTTTGTTGACAGGTCGTATTATTAGATCTCGGAGGTATTTATACTTTAGTCCAGGGTAAGTAATGTACGGTAGGCAGGTCGGTAGTATCACACGATGTCGTCGAACGAGAGACGTCGAGCGTAATTATCCTGTCAGCAAGAGTTCGCTACATGCTGCCATCTATCGCCGAAAATTCTGTAGCAGAGTGTAGGTATCCACGAAAGCGAAGCGAAACTCGCGACTACCTACCTATACACGGCCTTCCGATTCGTCTTGATCATGCAAAATGTCTCTCGGGAATCTGGGCACACATCTACATACTTTTAGCTTCGGACGCATATCGCTCTCCTCCGCTTTAGCGGTGATAGTAGAATTTTCTGGAGACGACGGCGCCAGAGAAGAGGTTGAAGAGGAATGGAGGGAAGGAAGGAATTCCGAGTCGGGGTCTCGGCGCTGCGTCTGAGAGAGTGGTCGCTCTCTTGGATCGCTCCATGTCTGTCAAAGGAGATAGGTCATGTCCGGATGCTAGATTCTACATCCGTACAACAGTGGACCAAATGAGAATATGTCCACTTTGCAATTCAGATTCTACAACTCACGACATACGGGCTTAGCACACTCAGATACCTCAGCTCTTGCCGGAGGTCATGATTCTCCATCTCGAGAAGATGGCACTTCTTCTCAAGGTCGGCGATGTACTGTGCTCTACGAGCACGGTAGTCGCGCTGCTGAGCCAACGAGCGGGTTATTGGGATAGTGGGGTCCTTTTTGCGTCCGCGAGTCATTGAGAGCTTGGGGTAATGTAGATGCCGCCTTAACAGGACTGGAAAGCCTTCATTTGACAAGACCAGGGTGTTCAATTGCCAGGGCGAATTTGAAGGATTTAACGCATATCGGGGATAGTGGATGTACTTGGAGACCTGTGACACGAAAGGGACGCCGATTCCTGGAAGCCGAGTGAACAACCTGAAGGATTCAAGTCTCAAAGAATGCGGGTTCTATGGATATACAACCTGTATCAAACCCTAAGTTGTACCCACATGAAAAGCGAGGGTGTCGAACTGACCAGGGTATCAAGGAAAGAAGGCGGTCAAGAATGAACGGTGACCTTTCTGAATTCCCACTGCCTTCAAACATAGCAAATGCCGAGACCCATGGTAGTCCATCAAACCTAAGTCATTGCCGAGATGGTCAGTCGATTGTATGCATACTGCGCAATTCCATATAACTCATGCAATGGGAAAATAAGACCATATTTCCGTTGACAAGGATCTTGATTCTTTATTCACCTAGATGGTGACAGTAACCGTGTATATCTTTGGAACAACCATGACGTTTCGTGATTTTGATTTTCACGGAATCCTAAACCCGGAAGCGCGTTGCCAACCAAGCAGCGGATAGTACGTAGGACGCGGAGTTTTCGCAGCCGGTAGCTCCTTCGGCTAGGTCCTAATCTGTTTGACGACGTACAAGGAAGGTTTGAAGTTGTTTTCATTGATAACCGTCGGAAGACTAGTCCTAGTTGATGGGTATGTCAATGCGAACCCTCGGCGTCATTGAATTTTAGAACGTCCCGATAATCCTGAAGGAACACAAGTGCTGAAAGAAAGTAGGCTCCCCTTCAATCCCGGTAAATCGGGAGTATGATACCACGTAACAGCCTAATCTGAAGACGTCAGATCGGCTGATATACCGCTCCCCTTGAAGAGTGTGTTCTGTATCTGCCGCAGACAATGCAGTGTTTGTCACGCCGCAGTACAATTGTAAAAAGGAGCTCAGCGATTTCAGGCGTGATTCGGACTGGCTGCAGCTCACTTGAAAGCTGGTGGCG
Organism: Armillaria luteobubalina; assembly: GCA_030435615.1. Taxonomy (NCBI): domain Eukaryota; kingdom Fungi; phylum Basidiomycota; class Agaricomycetes; order Agaricales; family Physalacriaceae; genus Armillaria; species Armillaria luteobubalina. The sequence continues at coordinate 1,263,784 of JAUEPU010000013.1, forward strand.
ATATATACCGTACAACCAGTATCGTCGTAACTCGGTATTTGAGATACTATTTTCTTGTGACGACATAACAATATCGTAAGATGAGGTACCCGGTCGCCGTTGTACGAGACGAGAGCCAGTGAGCTGGGGAATAACATAGATTGTGGATGCTAACGGGAAGTCAGCGAGAAATACGAGACTGCGACGTGTTGATGGTCACTGTCTAGATCTAGGACTTGCCGTCTGGGCCTGAGCTAAACATAGGAACGTTCTGCGAGGAGCAATATCCGTCGCCTATACTTCGAAAGCCCACGAATAGACCCCGACTTGCGGCACTTGCACGGGCCATTTTATAAAGCTTGGAAACCCGGACACAAAGGCCGTACTTTGCCAGAATAAATATGCCATGCTGAGGTCACTTCAGCCGTAAAGATGTAACGAGGAGCTGTGCCAATTGAAAGAAGTGCACCAGTAAGAGGCTGTAAGAACGGATGAAAATTCAATACATCGAATGGTTCAAAGGCACATACTTGATGACGTATTGACTAGATCATAGACGTATTATAAACTGTCGCCGTGCTATGAAAGACCTGATGTGATTGACTGGATCGGCATGGAACGAATACGTAGAGAGCGATTGTCAAACTTGAACAAGAATACACTGACATGTCGTTTGCGCTCTTGCGGTGAGAGTGAGCGGTTTGCTGTGGCTGGGACATGGATGATCGCCAGTCGCTAGAAGTAGGAAGCCTTGTAGAATAACAGAAAGAAAGCTTAGACGTAAAATCCCTCAGAGACACAATTGACAGGGGCTTCTGCAAAAACGGGTCACATTCACACTTTCCATGCTCCAAGCGCGATAGACCGTACTTACTGCAAAAAAATCTCCATATTGCAAACTGCTCCCTAGCGGCGATGGTGGTTATAACGTAAGAGCTAACCCCGGGTAATGCCCCTAGACTGATCCGCTGCCACGACCCTACTAGCCGCCTCATCTTAATCATCCCTGGCGACACCCAGCTACTATGCCTATGTAACCCTTCCTTTCTGCCAGAATGCAAGGCTAGAACTTACGAGACATCTGCATCCAGTGTTCGTCGCAGTCCAGCACTGTACAAAGGACACTGGCAAAAGTTGGTACTAGGCAGTTGCCACGTCTAGTAAATTTATTCCAGGCCTTGATTGACTCAATTGAACGACTGGGCTACGTCTCTTGGCAAAAATGGATGTCCTGGATATCAGGGAGATACGTCTGCGTATCAGCTGGTTACTCTCATCAGACCATATCATATAGTTCTGTGACGGATGTACGTACCGATCGCCTTTGTGAATTTACTTGATGGGCATGAGACCATTTGGTAGTCATAATTCTCCCCAGGATGGTCCGCAAGCTGCTACGAATACAAGGGGGTAGATTCCGCCTTTTTATCAACTTCTCGGGAATAACTTGGCTACAACTGAAGAGCTCCGCCCTATTTACGTTCGCATGACTGCACAACGTCTCATAATACCTCCAGATAGACGAAAACGAATCATAGGCGCATGGAGAACTTTTCCTTATTGCTGAGAATATTTTTGTTGTCTCTTTTCTCCTGCACCATCTGTTCGTTAGCCGCAAAACGCTTCGGAATCTCATCTCTAGGTATTTCATCCCTTTTTAACTTAACTTTCAAGTCAATTCTAAATGAGGGTCGCTCATCACTATGAAATGTCACTTTTTCTTGTCTCCTATACCAAGAATCGTTTCCTTTGATCTCTCCACATAATCACCGTGGTCCCCTCAAACAATCCGTCCTCAGTACTACACTTCTTTTGTCCGTAGTCACGGTCAACGTGTTCACAGGACCAGGTTTGCGTTTCTCAGTCTCTAGCAACAGCCACTACCACTTTACTATTGACCGAACGCAGAAAAGCTACGTTTTACACTTTACGGATCCAATACGGGCGCCTGTGGTGTAATCACAGACTCTAATGGTGTCTGGCTTTCCACCAGCCTGTATGGCGGTGGCTCGCATTGCGGAGAGTCGATTCAGGTAAAGTGTTGCTTGACTTGCTGTTTTCCTGGTTCTAGATTAATGCATACCTCTTCAGACAATGGAAGGACCGTAATGGTCAAGGTGTCTGTCAATGGGATAGGACTCGCCGCCGACGTGTTCCAGCAGCTTGGAAGCCTTGATAAAGGGATTATCCCGGTCACTTGGAACTACATGTAGACTTCCATCTGGTCTAGCAATATTCAACGGAGATGCTGTTCTATTGCTTGAATAATCTGTACATTTCCACTAATTTTTACCTTGATAGGTCTCGAGGTGTTGATATGTTGATAGATAGTGTCCACAACTAGTGGTACGCTCACCTGGAGACAGCAGTCCCAATTCTTATTACAAATGCTTTGTACTCGTTCAGACTACAGGTAACTCTTCCGACGACATCGCCGTGCTCTGACCGTCAGTGCACAGGAAGCACTTCGGCATTTGTAGTAAAATCGGGGATTATTATTGTGCAATGTATTACCAGCGAGTCGAAATTGTACGGAAAACAATCACTCCCACTAGACTGGACTAGACAGAAAGATCTACTCGTAGTTCCAGGTGACCTTGATACGCCCATCATCGAGAGGAGCGAGTTTCTGGAATGCAGAACTCGAGAGGTCAAGCCCGTTATGACCGCAGCCAGGACAAAGGTCCCCAATAGTGGCGTCTACGAATTTGCCATTGTCTAATGAATTATATTCAGCACGGTGCACAAAATCGAAGGGATTGAGCATACAGTGTATACCGATGTGCTTCCAGCAGTGCGCTCCTCCAGCGTACTGATCACTAGAGAGCGCGACGATGTGGTCGGAATTCTGCAAGGGCGCACCACATGCGCCGACGCCGCCATTGGGAGTGTACCAAGTGGCTGGGATCTACTATGAGTACAATGGCGAAAGAAACCGGACCAGAAGTGTTTACCTTCTCCAGTGAGCGCATTGACCATGCCGATGGACAAAGCCAATGCAGCGAAGACAGATTGCTTGAGAGAGAACATTGTAGAAATGTCAAGTATTCGAAAGACTTGTGGGTTATCGAATGATGATATGAAGAGGATATTAGGTGCTTTTATCTATCCTCAGAGTCTCGAAAAAAGCGGAAATCATCTGAAAAATGGAGGTGCAATTGCGGACTAGCGCCGGATTAAGATGCGCCCAGCAGCAGAACTGAGAATGCAACTCATAACCAACATGAGAAAGGCGTGAAACAGCGCACCATTGCGGTTAGATCATGAAAAATTACCAAGGATTAGAAGGAGGTGGGCGCACAAAACTAAAATAAGACAGTGCCGAGTGTTTAGAAGATATCATTTCGTGCCGAGTGGCAGGATGTGAAAAGAGCAAAGCACAGAGAAACAACGCCTCAGACTTTAAGCCTAGCAGGACCAAAAGCATTTTCTGAAATGAGGATGTCAGACTTGACTAGTACCAAATGGGTTTACGCACCGTCGGCGCGGAACGATGAACAAAGCGGGCTCGGAGAGTTTGAGCTAGAAGTGAAGAGGCGACCCCTAGTCGCTAGGCATAATAATAAGGCATCGTTTTTACTGTACAAGTTTAGCCAGCAAGCTGAGTGGACATCCCTAGTCCGCAAGGAGCAGCGTAAAAATTGCCTCTGCCCTATAGAATATCCGTAGAGGACCGAATGTGTCCGCATGAAGCGGAGAGCCCACATAGAACGAAATATGGAAAAGTAAAGGTTGGAGTCACCGCCGTCCTAGTACCAGTGTGTGTGCAGGCATCGCTGAAACGAAGGCAATGGCTGAGCGAGTTGGCCGAGAACTACTAGTTATTCGATGAAATGGGTTCCGGGTGACTTATACAAAGGAGTGACACTGCTCTATTGAGAAGAGATGGGAGAGCGTTATTAGGCCCAGAATCTGAGTTATACCAAGTCGGGGAGGAAGTTCAGAATCAAAGCAAAAAATGCCACGTTGTTCTGATAGTCGAAATAGGGAAGGCACACGTACCACGTGACTATGCTTTACATCCATTGTCTTCGACTCCAACGTCGACTCGGCGGAAGGCCGAAGATAAGGATGAAACTTGCTCTCTGGCTGGTGTTACTATGCTTGGAATAAGTTGGCAATTTTTCAGGGTCAAAACTCAGAACCTAGGTTAGCTGTTGCTGAGTTTCCACGCGTCGCAGGCAATCATTCGATGGCCAGGCTCAGATGGTGGGAAAACATGTCGTCCTAATTCATTCTATCCAACGCCTATTTCGTACACTAGCATATAACTTCCGCATTTTTTAGCACAGTGTCAAATGGACAAAAAATTTCTCTCAGCCTTGTGTGAGGTACATGCTTACCCACTCCATTTCAAAGCAAAACCCGATGTCAGGTATCATCATTCCTAAATCAATGAACACAAATCGACGGGATACAGAAGTATAAGGGCGAGGGAGACAAGTCGAAGAGGTTGTGGAAATTTTTTGAAAGATCGGGAATCGGCCTCAATGGAACAAACCTACGTATGAAAGGCGCAACGGGGCGGGGGAAAAGTAACAGGGATGATATGCTGCTTCAAGCTCTGAGTAATAGACCTCAGTACTGCACAGAAGTTATCTCGTACCTTCGAATGCTCCATTGAACCTAAATCTCCGAAGTTCTCTGTGAGGTCACCGTCAACCTTCTGAGGTGAAAATGGAGACATCTGGTCCAATAGGGCTCGGAGGGTAGCATCTTGCTCTTGCACTATAGCCAGACACCTTCTAATACTCTCCGTCGTTTCGGTCCTATAGTCCGGCCTCTGTCGCGTACTCTCTACCAAATACCTCACGTTCTTGGCCGCATCCTCTACCATATCCTTAAAACTCTCTATCATCTTCCTCGTACTCCCAGTCGTATTATCCACCATCGTCCTCGTACCCTCTGCAATCTTCGTCGTAGTCTCTGCCAATTCAGCTATGGCCTCTTCAAGGTGGATCAGGTCCTGGGATAGACTTTTCTCAGCCAGATGCGTTGAAGCTAACATTGAACAAACTTAGCATGCAGCATCCACCCACAAAGAAAGATGAACGTACCTCTGCGGGCTGGCCCCAACGACGAACGAAGACGAACAGAAGTTTTCCAGGTTTTTCGCGACTTCTTCTGGGGTTTCGACTGGGGGAAAAGATATGGTCGGCTTCTCCGCAGAACGTCCGAGTCCCTAAGGGTTGAAGCAGGCGTATCGGTAGTTGACGTCATATAGTGGAGGAAACAAAGCAACAATGGAACGTGACTCGTTTGATGAGCAGGTCGCTGCCGACGGTACCGACGTACATCTTTAATATCATTTATTTTACGGTTTTCTAGAAGCAGGGACACTGGAAAAAGGAAACGCTGGTTGTTTTAGCCAATACTGATACTTCCACATGCCGATCTGAGTAATCACTGAAAATTAGGAGCTGCTTCAGCGGGAGAGAGGAAATTTAGTACATGAGACCTAACTTTAACGGTGATCTAGTCTGTGCAGCGGGTCCTAACTATAACGCATTACATGACTCCTGCCGTAGTAGACATACCGATTAATGATGGCAAGTAGCGGCAATTTTCTCTAGACATGGAGAAGAATGTCGCCCCTAAAGTAAAGGTTCTGCACATCGAGAAAACGTGCAACAGCGTCTGCGAAGTGGCAGTCAAGTGAAAGGACAGAGAGGCATCATTGAGACATCGATAGACGATGTCTGCGTCTTTCGTAACATATTTGAACGGTATCAATAATAGCAGCTCTGTTGGGAAGAGGAAGATAGGCACTGTTTTCTGCAACTAAGTTCGGCGCCAATTCGCTTGCTCGGGGAGTCGTCATGCCAGGGATGCTACCATCTAATACTTACTACTCAGTCACGGTTGCCATAGACGAGATATCGAGGGCTTCCATACCTAGATTATTCTCTTGAATTTTTCGCCAGCCTGTCCGTTATTATCTGTAGCCGTCGCCTGTTGCCTGTGTTAAAAGTCTTCCTGAGTAACGATGGTGCTTCAACTGGACAGGTCACAAGGTGCGGTTAAACCCGGGATACTGGCCCGAATCCCGGTAACCATCGCCGTTCAGTACGCCCAATACGGCAACTACACCTCATACCACTTCGTCTCGGGCCTATGGAATTTGCTCAAATTCAGGGAAATAGCGAGTCCTTGTAACTTTTTCCAAGAGAGTTCTCGCTCTGAGTCGCTCAGCACTCTAGTAGTGATGATGCCCAAGCAGTGATGCCGGCTTTGACGTGACTGTGGATACTTCGGATCCATTAGCAGATATCACGATACCAAGCGATGCGAATTGATACCTCTGAGCTTCGCTTGGCAACATTGGTGGCCGCATCCGGTTCATCAGAAGATACCCAGGCGAAGCCTGCCCGTCTGTGAGAATGACTGCCAGTGCGAGGCATCAGTAAGAGTGAGTGGGAGTGCTTCAATTCAGCGAATACCCAGTAAAACCCGATCAATAGATCCCTGGATTGACCTCATCATGGCTGCTCATCAACTTTGTGATACAAGGACCTTTAGTCTAAGTGTAGCCACACTGGGTACTGACTGTAAGCACTTTTCTCTGTGCATACTATGTTTACTCTGACCAGTCATAGGTTCCTAGGTGTAGCGGCCAGTGCCAGTCGACGACGTGACTTTACAATTTGATGCCCCATTCAAGGTGTAAAATAAATGCTGTGCCTGAAATACGTTCAAGCGGATACTATGCAACTTGTTCATCGACTTCGATGAACTCTCATCATATCAGCACAGCGGTGTCCATTTCGACAGTTCCAATTGTGCAGTATGTCTCTGACTACAGTGACTTATAAAAGGAAAACTGCCACCGCTAAGTCCGTGTTCACTTGAGTACGAAGCAGCTATCATGTCTTCCAGCGGTTCATCTGAGGTAGAGCTTCGTGCCTCACTCGATGCGTCTCTCAATGCTTTCCTTTTGGAGTTTTATGTCCATGGCACGTCGTCAAATTTCCGTACTTCTGGCATTTCGTGACTGAGATCTAGGCATCTATACCGGGATATATGCCATATCCATACGAGTGCTAGGTACGCAACGTCTCCTTGTTCTGGATATCACCTCCCCTTTTTTCTGACTCGACATTAGCTACGGATGCCACCTCCAGAACACAATTGTGCATGTGCTACGTCAGTACAATCTTGTACATTCTCTGTACGGTTCAGTTCACCGCTTTCTGAGTTGAACTGCGCAATACCTTTGTCTACGGGACATCTTTCGAGTCGCAATATGTCTTGATGCTTGACGGTTCTCCCGAGTACTTGAAGATCCTGAGGACTGTGTGTACATCTTTGAATATCGTCATCGCGGACTGCACCATCGTGCGTTTCTGCTCCTTATTTTGAAGATTATCTTCACCTTTACCATCAAGATCTGGCGATGCTGGGTTGTTTGGGAGCATACTTGGAGAATAGCGGCGTTGCCAATTATCCTAGTCGCAAGCGAGATATGTGAGTCTATATAGCTATATCACGCCAACATCCCCCAACCCTTCTTTCATACAGTGTGCGGCATCGAGGTTGATGTTCACCAGTACAAAACGTTGTTCATCGATGATGTCCAGAGAAGATGGGCGGTGGCTACCATCACTATGACATTGGCAGTCAATGTCATATGCACTGTACTCATCATTGCTCGTATCCTCTCGGTTACTAGAAAACAAAAAGGCGTCTTTGGCTGCATTAGGGACTATCGCGGTATCATCGAGGTTCTCATGGAATCAGCTGCACTGTACACCCTCAGCTACATGGCACTTCTGGTATTATATCCATTGAATGGCGCTGAGTATCTGTACGCCGAAATGTTGGTCTACCCCATTACGGTATGTTTCATATCAGTTTGTCGTTGCCTTTTTATAAACTTGTACATAGGGTATCGCGCCTACTTTAATTATGGTCCGAGTTGCTTCGGGTCAAACTTCTCCGGAAGCATCGATGCATGGAATGCAATCTTCTTTGCATTTCAAGAAGGCAACTAGCGTGGGTAGCACCACAATAACTATTGGTGGATTGGAAGAAGATATGACTGACCGCGGGGAATATTCACGGGCTGCAGAGCCAGAGACATATTGTATTGAAGAGGTCTAATGTCACCGGAGGCAAAAATTTGTCCGGTTTAGCCGTTACTACAGCTGGATATGGTGCTATTTCCGACTGTTCAGATATACTTGCTGGTATCCCCGTACCAATCTTGTACTTCATGTTTTTATTGTGTTTTATTCTCGCTATGTGCATAGAAGATGGTTTGGGAACCTGTTACATCTAGACCACGAGCCGCATGTAAACAAACTTTGGTACCTATCCATCAACGCCACACGGTATAGAAGCAAGAGAGGTAACTCAGGTGGTTTCGACTGTTTCCTATATACTCAGCGCGATGCGAGGAAACAAACCAATCCGACATCTCGGTACTAGAGGCCACAGCTTGCGCCACTTTTTGGCTGTATTTCCTACTTTACAAACCCCAAAATTTTGCGTGATGCAGCCCCGCCGTACGATCTTCGAGGTCAACCTTTAAATTCAGTATGAGCTGAATTTGTTTCTGTAATGTACAGCTGGTCTACAGGGCCTGTCTTGAAAGCTGAGCATGGTGTCCTAGACCCATGCCATATTGCTATTATTGACGTCTGCATGGTGGATGCGCTCGCCTCAGAAGCAAAGTCTCCTGTTTGATAATATTGTTATTCATCAAGTCGATTTACGGTATCTCTAGCGATACGAATGCAGTAATGAACAATGCGTCGGTACAACACAAGGAAACCTTCAATCTTTGGCACCGATAAAACCGAGCCTACAAGTAAAAGACACAACGCAAGGAACGAATATCACGGCACGGTTCATACGCCGTGTCAAGCAACAACGTATGGATGATTAGTCTGTGGACGGCGCAAAGTGCATATTTCATGCTTTCATCCTTCCATGAATCTGAGGTTGCGGTTAATTTCCTCAAACATATTCATCATCCACGTCAGTTGTTCCCTTAAGACTTCGGGACTAGCACGATTGTCCTGGGCTAATGCTCCGAGCATCGGTTTATCATACCCTTCTAACCTAACCATTGAATCTCACGACGGGATCATCATCTGGAAACAGCCATACCCATTTCCTGAGTCAATGAAGCAGTGGACACTGATTAATGATCGCGTAGAGAAGCTCAAGTCTCGGGAACAATTTCGTTATACAACAAATTGATATTTATCATCGTGTAATCTAAACCATTTCCAAGCCAGTCTGAAAAACTACGAATAAGCATCGGGAAGAGTCCATAATTATCAGTTCATGCTCACAAAGTATCTTCAGCTACCAGCTAGGACATTAAGTCATAGTTAATCTCGTAGGGTCAAGCATCACAGAGCCGCCTTCCCCCTCGACTCAAACGGTAACAGTAGCGATAGAACTCCTGCCACCAAAAACAGCGCTCCCGAAACAAACATCGGCACCGATGTCGTCAGATTCGCGTACAAAGCAATGATTGGAGCCTGCAAAAGTTTAGAGACACGAGGTAGACGAGAAACCGAAAATGACGGACCATAACTCCAAACACTCTATTAGCCGCAGCCGCAAGTGCGTTTCCCGTACCGCGATCCTTAGTGGGGAACAACTCGGGCGTAAGAGCGTAAAGGACACCATACATGATGTTACTCGTAAAACTATACGCGCAGTTCCATCCAAGCAAGGCATTAGAGCTTCGCGCCGTGGTCGACGCGAGGATGAACACGCCTGTAAGGACTATGTAGGGAGCCCATGAGTCATACTGGAATCGAAGAAACGCGATGCGTAATGACCTGTTGATATCGCCAATGTACCACGCCGACCGAAAAGAGGGAGCTCGACGAGGTATCCTGCTAGTAGTGCTCCAGGCACTCCGATTACGCTCAGTATTGTTTGCTGAAAGGTTGTTGCTTGATGATGAACCAGGGGATGAGAAGAAGGTCACTTGCATTGCGATACGTGATGTACACAGATCCATCACCGAAATCAGCGCCACGTGTAGCTAGACTAAGGAACAGTACCATGAGTCTAGCAAATTTTAGAGAAAGCAGGAGCTCACTAGTAAGTCACGAAGGCATTGTAGCTTCAAAATGTCAGTGTTGATTCGAAAATAATGAAGGAATACACACAGAGGAAAGGCGAGTCCGATGAGTGCTATGGAAAACTGCCTGAGATACGCATGGAAGCACGAAGATGAGAGCCTACCCCACAAGATGATGATCAAACTGGTCGACCAGGCCAATTTCCTACTGGCAAAGAGTGGGCGAACATGTTCCCCACTAAGTTCACTCAGATTTCTTCGAAGAACCGCCCTCACGGAAGTATCCATAATTACGGATTCCGAATCCAAATTCTCCTTCTCTCCGTCAGCCTTTCTCAGGTCTTCTACTGTCAAGGTGCTCTCCTTCCCGTTATACCTAGCAACCTTATGCACGGCCTCTACAGCATCAAGCATCTCTTCCCCGGCCCATTAGGAATTTGGGACTTTCATATAGCTTGAAGACGAAAAACCGTATAACCCACAGTAACATCGACAATCCTCCCATCGCAAACAGGAAATATCGCCATCCTTGGTTCGCCGAGCGTGGGCAGGGAACCTGATTCGTTTCGCATGAAAATTTACCAATGAGAGGCCAAGCGACCTAAACAACCTATGGTCAGTACGTGGAAATGCGCGGACAAAGATTACGCATACTACGCTTCCTAGCAGCTGACCAAGTGCCCACCATATAGAAAGGACGGTAAGGAGGTACTGGTGAGACTTTGGGACGAATTCTACGAACATCGTTAAGCGTCAGGCCATGATAAGGCACAACGTAAATGGAGGGAGACACGCCTAAAAATATCGCGGAATCGACAGGAAGATTGCCTCCTACGCCAATACACCATAATGCGGCGAACGAAGTTAACGCAACGTGATTTGGTGAGCCGCCAGCTGCAAGCGCAAAAACACCCGTAATCAGTAGGGTGATGTTGAAAGAAATTCTGGTAGACTTAGTTGTAAATAAAACGCAAAAAAGGACCAATCTAACCTGCGTCCCCAGATGTCAGACCCTACGCCCCAAAATACTGCGCCAATAAGAAGACCGATACTCTGTCCAAGGTTAAGGAAAGGCCCTTGAAATTGAAACTCTTGTACGACTGGTGGCAGAATGAGTCCGGTTACAATCTTTCAAGAAAGGATTCAAGTGTCGAATCTGATGGCGATGAGAGCATCATACCGGCCATAGATCGTCACTACAAATGTTATCAGATTGTATCTACGTCGTGCAGAAAGAGAGACAAACTCACGCAAGCCAACCAAAACCAGTCACCACAAACAGGGCCCACTGAGTAACGTATGTGACAACGCTCGAAGGTAGCTAAGCTGTACAGGGTGTATACCTGATATTTCCCATCCCAATATCCTGGATTGCATCATTGAGAATATGGGCCTTCCGCTGATATATCGGGTCAATTGTGCCTTCACTGTACACATCTTGGGTAGGCTTCTCTGCCTTGGCGGGGCTAGATATCGAGCGTTCGTCGGTGGTCATGGTTGGTGAAGACAACGTTTACAGTCTTATTGTAATCCTGATAACGTCCTTTGGTCGCTCCAGCACAGGTTGTGGCTCGAAGCGTCAGAATACATTGCCGCGCAATCAATTCAATAGATAGAGACAATACGAAGTTTGCACATGCTACATGGGCCGTAAGGTGGGGATAAAGATAAACTAGTGAGAAGATAGCGCACCCGAGAAGTTGAACTCCTCTGCGCAAAATTGCTAGGTTTCCGGGGGTAAGATATCACCAAACGTACATGGAGGCCGAAATGAATCGAAAAGCCGGAATTGGGACCGCACTTTCGGTTCAAAGATCCGGGACCTGGCCTTTAAAGGTATCATCTGGGTCCTCGGTGATACTCTCTTTATCGCAGGTCAAGGAAGACAGAGTTCGAAGATGATGGTGGTCGGAGACTCCCAAGTACCCACGTTCCTCTTCTTGCTCCGGCCGAGCTCAAACTGTTCGTTATCTATTTCTTTTCTGTAACTCATTTAGTTCATATGAAAGGGGAAATTTTTACGGTAACTCAGCGTTGTAGTAAACTGCGTGTCAGCGACTGTCAATTTCGCATACCGCTTTGGCAGAGGCATATATGATCGGTCTGCAAGCAGTTGATCACGAGCATTATCTGAAACGTTATATCTTGCCCGAGCCATGACACGGCGAATGATGATCGATGATCACGTAGAGAAGCTCAGGATCCAGGACTTCGCTATACAATAAATTGATTTGTATCATCACGCTGGTTAAAACATTTCCACGCCAATCTGAGAAGTGCGAGACATAAATATCTAGAAGAACCAACAATCAGTCGCGCGCTTACAAAATACGCCAAAAAGCCACCCTGGAATAAAAGACATAAGTAATCCGTAGGCTCACAGCGCTGCTTTCCCCCTAGACTCAAAGGGTAACAGCAACGATATGATCCCCGCCAACAAAAACAGCGCGCCTGAGACAAACATCGGCACTGATGTTGTCAGGTCCGCGTACAACGCGATAATCGGGGCCTGCTAAATTTCAATAACACTGAGGAATATAAAGTATCGAGCCTAACTGACCATAACTCCGAAGACCCTATTGGCTGCAGCTGCAAGTGCGTTTCCCGTACCGCGATCCTTGGTAGGAAACAACTCAGGGGTAAGAGCGTAGAGGACACCGTACATGACGTTGCTCGTGAAGCTATACGCACAGTTCCATCCGAGTAAGGCATCGGAGGTTCGCGCGGTAGTCGACGCGAGAATGAACACGCCGGTAAGGACTAGAGATCTGGTTAGCGGACCGGGAATCGGAGAAGTGTGATGCTGGTATGACCTGTTGATATCGACAATGTACCGCGACGACCAAGAAGAGGGAGCTCGACGAGGTATCCTGCTAGTAGTGCTCCGGGTACTCCAATTACGCTCAGTATTGTTTGCTAAAAAGTGTGGCATTATTGATGGTTGAAATGAAGAGGCAATAAAGTTACTTACATTACGATACGTGATATACACGGATCCATCACCGAAGTCAGCGCCGCGTGTAGATAGGCTGAGAATCAATATAATGGGTCCTGAGAATTTAGAAGGAAGAAAGAAACTCACTAATAAGTCACAAAGGAGTTGTAGCTTCGAAATGTAAGCGTTAATTTGAGTATAATGAAGAAACACACACAGAGGAAAAGCAAGACCAATGAGCGCTATGGAAAATTGTTTCAGATAGGCATGGAAGCACGGCGACGAGGACCTACCCCACAAGGTGATGATCAGACTAGTCGACCAGGCCAATTTCGCATTGGCAAAGAGCGGACGAACGTGATCTCCGCTGAGCTCCCTTAGATTTCTTCGAATAGCCGCCCTGACGGAAGTATCCATAAGCGAATCTTGATTCTCCTTCTCTCCGCCGGCCTTTCTCAAGTCTTCAACCGTACAAAGTGCTTTCTTTCCCGTTATACCTGGCAACCTTATGCACAACCTCCACAGCCTCAGTATCTCTTCCTCTGCCCATTAGGTACTTGGGACTTTCATAGAGCTTGAAGATGAAAAATCGGATGGCCCAGAGTAGCATCATCAATCCTCCCATCGCGAACAGGAAGTATCGCCATCCTTGGTTTGCGGAGCGCGGACAGGGAACATGATTCGTTTCGCAAGAATAGTTACCAATGAGAGGCCAGGCGACCTACTATGGTCAGTACGTGGAAATATGAAACCGAATATCGCACATACCAAACTTCCTAGTAGCTGACCAAACGCCCACCATATAGAGAGAACAGTAAGGAGGTACTGGTGATTCTTTGGGAGGAATTCTACAAACATTGTTAAGCGAAAAGCCTTCGATCTGTTAGGGAGACGCACCTAAAAATATTGCGGAATCGACAGGAAGATTACCCCCAACGCCGATAGACCATACTGCAGCGAACGAAGACAAAGCAACATAGTTCGGTGACCCTCCAGCTGCGAGTGCAAAAACACCTGTGATAAGTAGAGTGATGTTGAAGGATATTCTGATTGACTTGATTGTGAGATAAAATACAAAAGAGATGATCCAGTCTAACCTGCGACCCCAAATGTCGGACCCCTACACCCCAAAACACGGCGCCTACAAGGAGGCCAATATTCTGTCCAAGCTTGAGGAATGGGCCTTGGAATTGAAATTCTTGTACGACTGGTGGCAGGATGAGCCCGGTTACAATCTGTCAAGAAACGGTCAAGGCGCTGACTCGAATGAAGGCGAGCGTAACACACGGGCCACAGATTGTCTCTAAGATAGTTGTCAAATAAGCATTCACCCTGTCAAAAAATAAAACTCACGCAAGCCAACCAAAGCCAGTCACCACGAATAGGGCCCACTAAGTAAAGAAGTGAGCCAATATTCGTATGCAACTACAGAGAGTATACCTGATATTTCCCCATTCCAATATCCAGAATCGCATCGTTGAGAACATGTGGCCTTCCGCTGATAGATGGGGTCAATAGTGCCTTGGCTGTACACGTCCTCAGAGGTATCCTTTTCGTCTCTGAGACTAGAAATGGATCGTTCGTCGGTGGCCATGGCTGCTGAAGACGACATAGACGTTGCAATTTAAAGTCAAGTCGCGATTCTGATGGCGTGCTTCGGCCGCTCCATCACGATTGTGGCTCGAAGCTCCAGAGTGCATAGCCACACGTTCCAATGAACAGATAGTATGATATTTGCACATGCTACATGGGCCATAAGATGGAGATAAAAATAACACCAAGCGAGAAGGTGGCACACCCGAAAGTTGGAATCCTCTGGGTCCCGTCCAGTACCTAGCTGCCTCCTCCAGCCAAGAATGAACCAAGAACAGAACGAGATTCCGTATTCGTGACCGTGTGATCCTACAAAAAGACTGAGATCCAGGAGCAGACTGACAGATTTCAAAGATGATAGTGGTAAATGATTGGAAAGTCAGAAGTCTTTCGTAATCAAATTAAGCCTCATTCCCGGCTTTTTGTGCCGGCCGCTGCCGGTAGGTTCGGGTGGTCGGGTGGTGACTTGCTGCTCTGATCGACACAACTCGATCGCTCAAACAAAAATTGAATTGCCACAAAATTCAAGAGGATACTAGGCAGTCTGTGTCTCGTCTCTTCCATCACAGCAGATACAAATAATGGTCTTGGAAGCGATGGGCGATTTCAGTTTTTCAAGTAAACGCCCAGCACAGTATCTTTGCTTGTTCAGCGCTCTATAAACAAGACGCGATGAACTGCCTGCGAACCTCTATGCCGTCACTGATCACTCACTAAGGGACACGGCGTCACTCTATGCTAGTTCTGATTGAGAATTTGTTGAGGATAATGGTTTCACAGCCACCAAGCCGACGGCTCGCTGTCTTTTTGTTTTACATTATTTTGTTATTCGTACCGATCATCATCGTTTCTTGGCTTCGTACCACCACCACTACGTATTCGTCCGTCAATATACGTTTGTTCAAGCCATGCCCCCCAACGTTCATCATGCTTGCCGACGTCTATTCCCAACAAAATTCTCTGTGAGCCGCGTAGTAGAAAAGACTAAGAGTTTTATAGCTAGTACATGGTCTCTTCTCCAAGGTCTCGTACCTGCTTATGCTGTCGCCTGTATCTTTAGGTCACATGTCATCTGGGAGGTCTCAACACAATGCTTAGCACAACTATGTCGAGTCTCGTATTTTGATGGACGAGATTCTTACTCAGTACTTCTTGAAGCTTAAGTCCCACATGCTCGTGACGTTTACACCTTGATTGATCACATTTTCCAGCAGAAGTTCAACTGTCAAGGTAAGTATTAAAATCTTGAATCGGATGCGCTCGAGGATCATGACCCTGTGCAGGTATCTGTATGTACCGTTTTCTCTACCATGCCAGCGATCGATTTCATCATTGCTGGCACGATGTGCTTCTATCTGCGCAAAGGCAGATCGACGACTAGCTTCTCCAGGTGCGTGGGTTTGGTCCTCCTTTATAGATTTGCTCATCTCTAAGGCTGCTTAGTATAGTATAACCACCATAGCTAAAGAATTAACGAGGCTTGTAGTGATCTCGGGCATCTGACGAGGTAAAACATCTCATATACGCAATACATTGTAAACTGATCATGCGCACGAAGCGCATGTTGACTCTTCACTCTTGTAGCGGTGAGTAATCGCTGATAATAAAGTGGCTTTCCCGTCTTCGAACACAATTTTACTTACCAGTACGCTGTCTGGCCCAATGCTCTCACCTCTGTCGCTATTGACTTGGTTTTGCTAAAGCGTGAGTGTTTGATTATTTTTGCTTGTTCCCTATTTAACATTAAATTCTCGTCGACGGTCTATATAAACCCCCTCGTCGCAAGGTTAAGCCCAGTCTTGCCATCCTCTCTAGATTTTCACGATTCTTCTTAGGCTCAATTCTCGTCGGAGCTCCGGAGAGAAAGTGCTACGACGTATTCCCCGCAAGATGATCAGATTCGCTCCTCATGACACCGAAAGTGAATTAGTCAATTCAGGACAGACGGTAGGTACGACATCTTCAGTGTGATTGGCTTGCCTGAAACTTCCCCTGAGAGTACTGTTCTACCTGGTACCTCCGTGACCGGAGTAGAGACGGTACGTATGATATTTCGTGAACTGTATTCCATTGGCTGATCTCAAATGACAAGATATCAGTATACCGCTCCCAGGATCAGAAGGGTGTCGTTAGAATGGTAACATGGACGACATGACATTTGCATAGTCCCGGTTCATCCCTGGTCCTGCATACGGTGCAAGTCGCTAGCACCGTGCCTTCTGACCGTGATACCAAGTTTTTTCCGCCTCAGAGTTGGTCCTGTTTCATACTGGTCCAAAAATGGTGTATGTTAAGCTTGAGGGTAATGGAAATACTATGGCTGTGACGGGAAAAATAGAAAAAATCGCATAGCAAGAAGTATCGCCCACGAAGGGCTGGTCACAAGCTTCAGGGATAGGTGTATCTTCTTCAATTACACGGAAGGCTTGTCGACTAGGTGTCTCCGCCGTTGTCGGTCTGTCCTTGTGATGGATCAGTAGCAATAGTCATGACAAGTATATTAGTCGCGGCATTTCCCGGCAACTCAAGTCGTCCCGGGCCGCTCAATGTTTCCAACATTCATCGTATGCTCATCCACCACTGCTCAGTCAACAGTTACTGAGCAGTCTTCTGCGAGCTCCCTCGGGTCCTAAGTAACGAAAATGGCTATCCACGTGCGCACCCTGATAATGAATAACAGCTTTTGACACGTCACGGCGAAACGGAACCGATGGGATTCTGATTTCGTGCACCCGTGGACTGTCTCTAAGCGCCTGTAAAATTAGAATCAATCAGAAGTTCATTGTCGAGCGCCAGAGTCAAAAGCCTCCAATTGGCCTATAGGGCAAATTTTCAGGGGTGCGTTCGACCATATTATGACTTGGAATCCATTCTTCTCACTCGTGTTCTCTGGACAGTTTTGACAAAGACACCGACTAACCAAACTGACCGAGGCAACATGAAAACAATGATAAGTAGTGCATCATGAGGCTTATGATCCTCATCAAAACTGGCACACGGACGCTCTCTACTCGTGTGATTTCGTTTGTTCCTACCCTTTGCGCACCGATGCTCTTACTCTCCAAACTGATGTTGGTTTCTAGGCGCATCGCTCTCGCTGCCCGCCACGTTTGAACTGCCTTATGAACGATAGCGATGAGTCTGGTGCCTTTCTCAATTTGACGGGATCAAAAAAGGTCTTCTTCGAAGATGATTCAAAAATGCCGTATGTCAAAGCAGTAACGTATAAGTGACCTGCTGTTCCCTCAGCATAGACCCCTCCATGTCCTCGCCGCTTCCTATACCGATAGCTGATATCCCTTCGAGGCTGGGAGCAACACTCGGAGCGATTTTTATCGGGGCGACTATAGCTGCAGTGTTTGTGCAGAATCTAGGGTTCCATGCTATGCTCACTCTACGTTCTAGGTTTTATGGGATAACAATTCTGCAGACAGTCGTCTATTACAAACAAAATCCTAACGATCCGTGGCTCTTTCGATATGCGGTACGCTCTCAAATTAGGCTTTCTCACACACACTAAATTGAAAAACGGGTACAGGTTGCCTTTTTATGGTAAATTCAGGCAGACAGAGGATGAATACCTGTTGACACCATACAATTTGCAGGATATTTGATACCCTTCATGTCGCCTTTAGCACTCACGCACTTTATTTCTACCTTATCGAATCATTCGGAAATTATCTTTCCCTCTTCGGAATCATTTGGTACGTCAACTAAAACCTCGGGATCCGTCGAGTTTTGACTTCGCTTGCAGGAGTTTTCCGGTAATACAAATTTCTCCCTTCTTTGGTCTGTATGAACCCAATCCTCTCCCTCTTAGTTGCAGCTGTTGTTCAATGTGCGTTGAAGCACACAATTTGGAAAGCCATGCTTATAAATTTTGTCTCCCAGATGTTGATCGTTTCTGGTGTCCAAGCGTAAGCCTCCGACTGATGAAGGCAAATACCAGTGACTTAACCGGTACCACAGACTATACGCCGTCAGGATATGGAAACGTTCGTCTCCATCGTTCTCCGAAACTCTCTCGCATTGATCTTCCAATATCTCAGTCGGACGTCATTTCCACATGGTGTTGCCACGATTCATTGCAAATATTTTCCTCTATGAACACGAATCAGTGTTGATATTCAACATACAGTTTCTTGCCGTCGCAGCTACGTTTGGTGAAGTTTCCCGCATACTGTTGAGAAGCCAGGCGAACTAAATTTTCAATAGGCACAGGATCCTGTAAGCACCTTTTCTGTATGTCCCTCGCTGTACAAGATACTAAGTCAAGGCAGATGTGATTTATGATACGTGAGTATGCAGCTTGCTGACTGCATTCTTTTTCCTCATCCACTTTAACTTAGGTATACCCTGTCAAGCTTTATGGACGTATCGACTATCAGGGTAGGTCGTACGTACGCTTCTGCTCCCCACAAGTGCTCATCCCTAACAGGCATCCATATATGCGGATTTCTCCACTATCGCGGGGGCAGACTTCGTGATCGCTGGCGCCATGTGCTTTTACCTGCACAAGGGCAGGTCGATGACCAGCTTCTCTAGGTTGCTCTTTCATCCTAAGATCAATGACTTTTCTTATGCAACTTATATAGTACTACGAACACAATTTTAAGGCTAATGCGGCTCGTAGTAATATCCGGACTGGCGACGAGGTATGAATCGCGTGTAAGTAACATTCTGCAAGCTAATTGCGGCGATTCTTACCTAGCGCATGCTCCCTCATCACTCTCGTGACGGTGATCAATCCCGTTCATTGCCTGTTCGAGCATTGTCCGATCTGATATCGATTTAATCAGTACATCGCCTGGCCGAACACTCTTGTTTTTGTCGCAATCGACTTTATCTTGCCAAAGCGTTAGTATTTCACTTTTCTTGCTCTAAATTTTGAAACTGAGTCTTCATCAACAGTCTATATAAATTCTCTGCTCGCCATGTGACTATCGTTCCACTGATTTCTTCGCCGAATTCACTAATCCTATCCAGGCTCAACTCACGACAGAGTTCGATGTGGTCTGCCACAAGAGGACATAATGTTGACCAAAAGATAATGAGATTTGTTCCTCCTCGTGCCGCCGGAAGTGGGATGGCTGATTCAGGACAGACGGTACGTGTGGTCTTTTCTACTGACCGCCACCGGTTTACCGAGAAATTTCCCTTGAGGATGTCACTATTCCGGGCCTTTCCGTCACCGAAGCAGATACGGTACAGACGGTACGCCCAAGGTTCCGTGACTGACCTTGCATTGACCTGAACTTTCCTTCCAGAATATCACTCTGCCTCTCCCCATAACGGAAGGAAGTCTCTCGAGTAGCATCGGCGATATGACATTTGCATAACGATACAGACACAGTACGAGACTTCCCTTCACTATCCCACCACTGATAAAACTACTTCCTTCCACGATGATTCCTAATTTTATCGTTTCTTGAGGGGTGGAGGATCGCATTTATACCCCGTGCATCACTCACGCCATAATAATATGAAGCCGTTGATACAGATTCTGCATGGAGTACAAGTTATTCGTTACTGTGAAATCTACAAAATGACCAAACATATCTGGCGGAGACCTTTCATGGGCACTCGCTCTCATCAACATTGATAAACCAGCTTCCAGTTATATCGTTTTTCCCCTAGAGAAGGAATCAGAATCGCGGCATAGGATGGACCAACATTACTAACCTTATTCTCGCACGTATCAGGGTGTGCAAAGCTCTGCCAAGCAAATTGAGAGGGAGTGGAATAGCACATCTCAGCCCAGTTGTCCCAGGGCTCCTGATGATTGAACATACGTGCTTCAACGCGCTACGATAGAGTGTGATCTAGAGTTGGAAAGCAGTTACGATGACGTGACGTACCATTTTGTGGGACCCGTGGCAGCCCTAGAGGAAGGATATCAGCACAGGCTAACGTTTGTCGTAAGCACCTACCTTCTTCTCGTGATTACCCCACCATGTCTTGCACGTTGGTTCGTTTGACGTCACGGTGCAATGTCCAATAATGCTAACAGTGCCATACTGGACAGGGAAGAAATCAATGGTGTGACTATAACCTTTGAAAAATCAAACATACATGCCTCTCCTGTGTGCAAAAGTCTGGATGGTCATACGTGATTCCGTGGATGTCGATAGCCATCTTCATGCACCAGCTCCGCGCGTCCTCCTCGTAAGGGATGTTTGTCAGTTTGGCCTGATACATCCTCTTTTCGTACCCTAAACATCGCTTCTCCGGCGTCAGTCAAGCATCCTGCGCGCTTCCTGCGTTCTTCATCATCCCGCATCGCATCCTCTTTCGCTTGGATGGTCTCCTCTCTGCGCAATACAAGGATCTCTCGGGCCTTGATTCTCTCTTCTTCTCTTTCCTTCTCTAACTTCCACCTCTGGTCTTCTTCCTCGTGCATCTGCCGTCTCCGTTTATCATCCTTCTCATGTGCTAACCGGCGCTGCTCATCCTCCGTCATATGCGCCAACTTCCGTCGTGTTTCCTCGAGCTCAATCGCTTTCCTCCTTTTATAGTCTTCTTCTTCATGCGCCAATTTTCGTCGTCGATCCTCTTCTTCAAATGACCGCCGCCTCTCCTCGTCTTCCCGCTCGTGCGCTAATTTTCGTTGTGCTTCATCGCGTGCGATTTCTTTTTCCCGCTTTTCCCTTGCTTCCTTCCTCCGTCGATCCTCTTCTTCAAATGACTGCCGCCTCTCCTCGTCTTCCCGCTCGTGCGCTAATTTTCGTTGTGCTTCATCACGCGCGATTTCACTTTCCCGCTTTTCCCTTGCTTCCATCCTCCGTCGATCCTCTTCTTCAAATGACTCTCGCCTCTCCTCATCTTCCCGCTCGTGCGCTAACTTTCGCTGCGTGTCCTCGAACTCGATCCGCTTCAAACGTTCCAAGTCTTCACGATGACGGATCCTTTCCTGGATGTCTCTGTGGCGTATACTGGAGTAGTCGTTAAACAAAGTGCCAGGTAAGGCCTATTAGAAAGAGGAGGACTATCAGGCCCTTCAAAGCACTAAACGAGTACTTCCTAAATCTCTGAATCCTTTGCGGATTCAGTGGTGTCCGTTCATTTCTTAGACCTAGAAGAATGATATCAGATACAGGATAGGACAGCGATCTGAACGATCAGTACCTGCGTCGTCATTTGGAAAAGTACTGTAACTTGGAGGCGGAGCATTGAAAGACGACCAAGGGCTGTAGTGCCGTAAAAGAAGTGAAATTGGAACCGCATAGGTGAACAGACCTACTTTGCAGGGGGATCCATAGTTTCCAACTGAAGGCTGAGACGATGACAGTAGCGAAGATACGTTACGTTGGAATTGAGTCTAGTTGGCTTCACACGTGCAGACTTAACTAAACAAAGCCTGCTTCTGAAGCGCCTATCACTCGATTGTCCTGAGTGTGGTGGCGCCAAAACATACTGTCACTGGTTGACATGCCGAGTCGTCCATGCGATGTTTGTTCCATCGTCTGAGTAAAAATGGTTCGTCATTCGATATATGCAATCCCTGTGTCAGGAGACCGTTTGAGAGCCCGGGCTTTACCTCGCTATTTAGTATTGACTAGCATCAATCCAGTCCCACGGGAAATCTGTGTCTGTTCTGCTGCTGGTCAGAGCAAGAGATGCGGAAGTCCGCATATCTGGACTGGTTGAGACGTGGTTGCGGTGTCACGCCGAATATATGCGGCAAGACTTGACACGTAACTCTCCAGGTAAGGATGTTCATTTGACACTCAAAACAGCGTTGAAAGTGGAGACACAATCCAGTTCGGTGATGCCGGGCAGTTCCTAGCCTACGGATGGATACCTTAACGGTCACTGTTCCAGTGCCAAGGAGGATGCATCAATTGTATTGGGAACGAGAATACAAGCAGCGGGGAATTCAAACGGGTCTCCAAAACAGCTTTTCCCCCGCTAAGTACTACTCTTCTCGATGGTGGAGAGTCATTCCTTCCGTGGATCTAGAGAAAGCAGTGTAGACTGAGGCCTGCAATGACACTATTCTATGTTAGCGGGATCTTCTGAGATGTGGTTGAATGAACGCACCACTGCAAGGCGGTAAGGTGGATATATATGGCACGCCATTGAAGTCCGAAGGTAACGACATCGTCACTACAGAGCAATCCACGCTGGCACCATTTACACCAGAGGGTCACCAGAAGAGCCTTGAATCATCACGAAATCATCCACGCCGTGGCTGTCACTGATTGGATTCTACGCTCTACATAAGATCTCTTAGAAAGCAAGTCTGGAGGCGATTTACCATACGTAAAAAAAAGCCTTCATCTTGTTGTACTACCGGTATCGTGTCAAAAATGTACACCTGGTTGCTACCGTCATGATGAGCTGACATTTACTCGGACTGACTCTGAGAGGAGATATCATTCAGATCGCGGAACACATTGCAATAGAGAACACGCTTACCCACTGCTCGACTGATCAGCGAAGCACAAGAACAACGTAAGAAGGCGGATCACAATTCGTGTCTAGCAATCATGCTCCAGTCTGTCGTATGCCGTCCTCGCAGACATGACGTTTACAGAGTTATGTCTGTAAGGAGGTCAAGTCACTAGTTGACAAAGTGCTAGGTGAAGGTCATTGAAAAGAGGAGAACCAGCATGGCTGATGGCTCAAGGTATGGTAGATTAATGACTGTCAATATGCGGCCACGATTATGTGCTGCTGTAAAACAGCAAGCCGTTTAGGACAGCCTTGTAATGCCGTTCGAAGATGAGCTTGTGTCAGAGGCGCAGTCAGGGCTGGAGTCGATGTTAGCGTGGACATAACTAATATTCGATGTAACAGCACATACCAACGACTACGACGTCTTTGTTAATCCTTCCTGCACATCGAGGTTCCGAAGTTGACATTAAATTGCCGCCTGTGGCTTCTCAACGCCATTTTCCCTATGTCAGACCACTCGAGAGGGCTTGAGAGCTCGAAATAGCTGATGGCTCAAGAAATCAAGTTGGGTCAACTCATGCCGAGATGGCCGGTGGCAGCAGGCTGGGACTTTGAGTGAATGATCGTGATAAAGGTGAATCAGACCGCGTATATGGGGAGGAAGTGAGAGCGTAGAATGTACGGGCGCTTTGAACCAGCGCGTGTTTCTTTACCGTTGAGAGAGAGGTTTGAGGTAAATCAGGAGTGGAACGACAGATCGAACCTCTAAAATACGGCCTTCTCTGTCATATCTCCTCTGCATATCCATGCTTGATAGTCAAGCGTCATTCCGTCTATTGATGACGATTGTGACGTCTCTAGTCTATCTCAGTAGGACACTCTCAGCCGGAATAAAGAGATGCATGCGTACCACCGAAAGGTTTTCTCGAACAAGCCGAGCCACCAGATCGAGGTACATTCGCACGGTCATCAGGTAGATGAAGGAGAAACAGATCTGTTTGTGTTGGAGTTAAGGGTGTAACGAGGCCTGGATTCGATGTCAGCACAGACGATTATACGTAAAAACACGTACTACCAACTAAGACGTTATTGCTGATCCTTCCTGTATGTCGAGGCATTCGAGCTGATGCTGAATCGCCACCTATGGCTCCTATAGTCGATCCTGTCGTCTTTACATCGGACCACTTGAGAGTTGAGAATGAAGCCGGGTTAAAAGAACCAAAACGTAAGTTGACTCGACATCGACATCACCAGAGTCCATGGAGTACGGCAAAGCCGATGGCAGGATGATGACGACTCGAGTTGATTCTGCTGGTGGCTGAAGAAATAAAGCGGGGACAACGAATGTCAGGATGTACGGTGATAGTGGGCTGAGGGTCTGAGCGAATTATTGCGTCAGGTAGCATATACGGACGAGGAATTGAGCATGAAGTGGGAGTTGGCACCCAATATGAATTCACTCTACCATTGCCATCAAGAGTGAAAGTACGGGGAAATCAGGAAGTACAATGATTGAACTCGCTTCCAAGATACTGATCGTTTGTTGCACGTATCTTTCTTCCCGGCACACTGGCATCCACACTTGATCCTTGACCGCCGTTCGTTCTGTCGAAAGCCATTAGTAGAACACTCTCAGTCCTAAAAATGATATACATACCATTCTCAATCAAGTCGAATTGCCGGAGCGAGGTGTATGCGGACGGTTGCGGAAACATATGAGGATTTTCTTTCCTGGCCACGTCACTGCTTTTGTTGCCACCATGATACACCCTCCAGAGAATAGTAGGAAACTCAATACAATCGGGGCAAGATACATTGCAGGTGCTATGGATTTCAATGTTATCGCTGCAAATTACACTTACACACAAGGAGGATGAACGAGACATAGACGACGTACTGCACTCCTTCGTTTTAGTCCCTGCTACTGATACCGGCGTCGTATCAAATGCATTTGTTCGCAACCGGGGTCCGTTGACCCGAACTGAATGAGTAGATTTTCGGCTTGGCAGAAAACAGGCGACATAGGCGCTGACCACTGGCAGCTTAGAAATTCTGCTACTTCGAGCAATTAAAGATGACGTTCTGAGACAGTAATGATGTTCCCATTAATGGTGTCGTAGGTGGGCTGAGTAAAGCATGTATAAATGATGACGCAGGAGATGGTGGCGGTTACGGCGAAAACTACGACTTCTATTTTTCCCACACCCACCATCTCTTGCTGACCTTGATAGCCGACGATCGATGTCTTCTTTCGTCATTCACTCAGGTCGAACATCGATATTGTACTTCTCCGCCCAACTTCAACAATTCCGTCTACGCCTCTTGGCTGGCAATGTAATCACAGTGCCGAATCCTCTCTATGCATGTCCGACAACAGAACTCGTTCAAGTTGGCCTTGCCAGTGATACTACGGGGGGTGGATCTACGTTCTGGAGCAACCGCGTTTCTCTGTTCCGATGAATGTTATTACGACTAGCTTGAGCAGGCTTTTTTAGTTGTGATTGAAGACACGTAAGCACGCCGGAGATTTCCATCTCTCTCGCTGATAGCATTGTCAGCTACACACGGTTGTTCTGCGGACATGAAGTCAGGTCGCAAGCACGGGGCCGAGGATACAATCATCCTTGACGATTATCGATATTCCGCAAGAGTCAAAGCTGCCAATTTCTTCGTCGTCGCCAGAGTGATGTACTTCGACCTGTGCAAGGGCAGACCGATAAATTGTTCGAATATTCCCGAGCGTGTCCGATCCCGAGTTTTCATCTGGGCCGGCGGCAGGACACGGAACTTATCTAAACCTACTTGCGAACATACGTAGCACCTTCTGACACTTTCCTCTTCTGACGGTCACTGATTTCATATGTTCATAAGGATTCTCTAATATGACACCATACGTCGCCTGGCCGTCTACTTATGTTTCGTCGCAGTCGATATCATCTCACGAACTGATAATGGTCTACCCATTTTCACGTCTTCATCTCACGTACCGACAGTCTACAGAAACTCACTGCTTGCAAACCGTCCTTATCGTCCTTTCGTCACCTCGTACAGTACTGCCAAAAACTGAGGAAGACCCTGTTGACCAAAATGTGCAAAAATTCACGCTCACAACTCTCGCGATCGGGTAGATCGATTCCGGGGGTTTGGTACGTACAGTCCAGCGCGATTGATATTCAGCCGGCTAGCCTGATATACGCCCTTCTCTTCAGGATATCACTACATCCTCCGCCATTCTGAAAGGAAGTTGCTTGTCCCATGATGACTGTTCTCAATCGATCCTGCAGAAAGTTGGCGCAATGTGAGGAGTTTGGTGACAGATATCCTTTTTTGATCAGTCCCACAGCATAAGCGCTTGAGGATGGCGTTTGACTGAATGAGGTGACCTACAGTGCAACTTGGGCATCAAGATACTCAGCCTTGAGGTAAGTTGCATATTTATCGCTACCACGCCTGAGCGCTTGTGATTCTATGCTGATGGTC
Source organism: Armillaria luteobubalina (assembly GCA_030435615.1). Classification (NCBI taxonomy): domain Eukaryota; kingdom Fungi; phylum Basidiomycota; class Agaricomycetes; order Agaricales; family Physalacriaceae; genus Armillaria; species Armillaria luteobubalina. The sequence goes on from JAUEPU010000013.1 coordinate 1,290,213, forward strand.
GATCACTTCTTCCTGATAATGATAGCATATTTCATTTTGTCATCTGCCGGTGTGTATGATCGTGGTGTCTGAGAGGGAGCTTCCATGCCGGCACCTGATGTCCTTCAACTTCGGTAATACTGCTTCCAATTCTTCCTGCTGTCCACTCGACAAGACGTGGCTTCGGTTAAGGGCATTGTTGTCGTCACATTTACCAAGTGCTCAATAACACCTTACATAGAAAATTGCATCGTATTGTGTGACCACACCGCGACCACTGTCCGTTACTGAAGACTTATGGTCGGACTCCGGACGCTTTGTGGTCAGCGCGCAATTCACTTCCTTCCTACCATGCTCGTTATTTTTACTTTACCCCTGAAGTCCCCTGGGAGCCCGAACTTTACTAGGTAACAGCTATTATAGATTGGATTCAAGATAACGGACCGACTCACCGGGAGTCCTTCAGCATAAATGCGATGTATGTTGGAATAACCGCGATTAGGTCTAGAGAATCCTTCTTCAACATGACTTCCTCTCGTCTTTTAGCGAATAGAACTCCAGTCGTGAGCGTGAGCGCATACCCAATTCAAAGATACTAGATGCCAAAGTACTGACGAGCATATCTATCTAGCCTGTCCGTGTCGCTACGGGTAACTCATTCTGGGCAGTTGTCATCGGTATTGATGACTATCAAGGACAGCCACTGGCGGGTTGCGTGTTCGATGCCACCAGCTTTTTCCAATACTTGACAGCAGACCTGCGTGTCCCGACAGATCATGTCGCTCTCCTCCTTGGGACCACTCCTCAGTCGTGTAATCAAGCCCCTGACGCTACCAGCATTCTTGCCACCCGCGCCAACATTGTCGACACATTTCTTCGCCTCTCTACCAATCCCCAGATACAGAACGGTGATAATATCATCATCTATTTCTCCGGTCATGGCGCGTGTTACCGGTGCTGCGACTATGATCCATACAAAGGCACTATAGCTGAAACGGGAACCATTGAGGCCTTGTGCCCTATGGATCGAAACCCCAACGCACAAGAGGCTAATAAACTAATCCCTGACATCAGCGACCGAGAGATCTCCACTATTCTTGCTGAAATCCATCGCATTAAAGGGCATCATATTACGGTCATTCTGGACTGCTGCCACGCCTCAGGTGTGACCAGAGATGTACCGATTGGAAGATCACTTGCAGTGGCACGCCAGGTGAGGCCGCTGTATACATCTGGTGAAATTGCAGCTATGTTAGCCGCTGGCCAGGAGATATTGGAGAAATTAGAAAAAAATGACGACGGGTCCTCTCGATACAAGTCTATATTCGAAGGGGACTGGAAGACCGTGTCTAAAGGGATCCACGTCATGCTCGCGGCATGCAGGTCCTTTGAGTTAGCGACGGAAGTGCGATGTGGCGAGAACACCCATGGTGTTTTCACCGAGCAACTTCTCCGTAAACTCAGGGAGGTTGGCGTAGTCGGTGAACTGCCGACTTACTTAGCCTTTGCCAAGGATATTGGTCTATCAGAACTGAAACAATACCCAATGGTAGTAGGGGATAACAAGGGCGAGCGACTTTGGTTTACGGTACGTCGATTTTACGTGTACTACCATGGGTTGGATATTTATTGAAACCGCGTATTCAGGGGCCGAGAGCTTGTTGTTGACGGGTCGATCGCAAAGGTCCGTTCGGGTAGGTTGTACAACTTAGTGCTAATTCACTGTGTATCTTTCGACCGTCCGACCGTACTCCAATTTACTTCCTTGGTATTTCTGATACTGAGACTTATATCGTGAGCCTCGATGGTTCAGGGTCTTTCCCTTCGGAGTCAACTTAATGGAATGACTAAGCGGATGTGAAAGTCGACGCGTAGGTTTGCATTATTGTCTGTCTATGAGAGACTAGTCGACGCGAGCCGCAGATGTGAATGCTGCGTGTACGAAGAACAAGTTCAAACGCAACAAGGATTATAACTGTCTGATTAGAATCCCCCTTAATTATAAATAAGCAGGTTACTACAGTATCTTTATTTCCTTGTAGGAGCGCTTGTTTCCACCTTCCGCCTATCGACCAGTGGCAGAACTTTTGAGAAAAAGACAACCGGAAATTTCAAGTGACTCATTCCCTCAAATTTGAGAATTTGCTTCGAAATCCGGCAAAATAGTAGTTTGAATATCGTACCACAAAAATTTCAGAAGAAAATGTCCTGCCAGGGAAGAAGTCCAGTGAAACGGTGATACTTACTCAGTCTTACTCGGTAGACTCATATTTTATTCTTGAACTAACATAATGTTGTGACTCGGCAGATAACACATCTTGCGTTTATGAGAGATGGCTTATTTAGATGAACAAACTTCATCCTGTTATACATTGACAACTTTACCGCTAGTACCTAGGCTACTATGAATAGTAGTATTATTAAAGCCGGCTCGTCATCGATGCGATTCAGTCACATGACACTTGTGGCGAGCAAGTTCAGACGCGTGAGCACTGAGCACATCATTCGTGAATGCTCACGTTACGAGGACCAACAGGGGATACTCCGCAATGTCTCGAGATCCATATACCTACCGGATATACTAGGCATGAAGGAGGGAATTGTGGCGCTGAGTGAGCTCATTGAGATCTCCGGAGGCATTCACACAATCTGGGGTAAAGCGAAAGGCCGGCCCCAGTACCTGAGGAGGAAATAGAGAGAAAATGGTGGGAGGACGACGAGCACGGGTAGACGGCTCGTCGATGCATCACGAAAGCACAGCAAGCATGACACGCAATCGCACCAAGCCTCATGGCCACGGTCAAACGCAGAGAGATCAAATTTAGCCCCACTCAGGGCACAAAAGTACCATATTCGTTTGCTACTGTACTTCACATCACATGCCGAGCTACCAGGAGAAGTCAAATGGTGAGCGGAGGGATCAGAGCAAAGGGAAGGAGGGAGCCTGAGGACCGATACCTCCTCCGCGTCTTGCACTGGAGAGTTTACTTGTAGCGGTTGATCAAGTGCAGAATCCAAAAAAACAAAACAAAGAAAGCAAAAAAGTCACATGACACTACACACACTTTACACAAACCTTTATCCGCTAATGTTACATAAGCAAATTGGTGACTGGTGTGACATCGGATTCGACTTCCAGCTCATAGAATTATCTTTTTTCTTTCTTTTATTTTATTTTATTTTGACTGCTTCCTTGTCTATCGATAGGTCGATGAGGTACTTGATAGTGATTTGCTATGGTCTACCTGAGTTTGTATATAGTGGAGTTAACCGATACCAAGGGGTTCCGGACCGTTGTTCCAGAACATTGGGTCGGTCGGTCTGTCGCCCTCGAGGCTGCTTATGTAAAAATATGTTTTTTTTCACACTTCCAGGGTATATTTTAAGCCTTATGCACATAAATTCAATATATTTCTACTTTTTAGCTCTTGTTACAAATCTTGGTTTCATGTTCATAGTACATACTTCACTGGTACAGGATCAGTTATATAAGCTGCTTAACCTCAAAAAGGGCATAGGAAAGGTATGATAGGTCTATATGGCAGACTGTTTCTGCCATTCGGGCAGGAGAGACCGGCTACAACTGGTTACATTCCTTACCGGGTGGCAGTGCACTTTACCAATACTGCCTGTCATGCCTATAACTAGCATATTATCTTCACGGCGGTTGGTCGGTTGGACAAGGGCTTAAAAAAATCAAGTGGATATACTTATCAAAAAACTTGGACAGTGTTGGAGATATCACGAGAAGATGCAAGAAGATGGTAGAAGGTTCAAGTTGGCAGATGCCAGGTGACCTTTGGACCGATACTTACTTGATATGGACGACTTTGGAAGAACATTCTAGATAGTTTTTGTAGTATAAATACAGGCTCTGTAGGAGCCAAAATATACAAATTTTTATTCTGGCTTTACCAGCCACTAGTCTTACCACTGCGAACGCTCAGTTCTCAACAGACAGAAGATCAAGGCCTTTAAGCTACAGATGGTTGACCGAGAAAAAAAACTCGAAACCCCTTAACTGATACAATTACCAATTCTTTCCAAAGTCATAACCAGGGTCTTGTGGGTCAGCTGCATTGCTAAAACAAGTATTTACTACCTTTTATGGTGCATGATAAGACAGGCCAGGTGGCCTATTATATTCGAAAATTGCATGCTTAGCTTTCACTTGCATTTCCTTCTTGAACGGCTCACGTGGGCGAATACTCTGGCACATTGAACCGAGGCTCCAAACTTCTAAATTTCAATCTACGTCTTCGCATTTGTGCTTTTAGTCCATTAGAATGAGCCTTTACAGCGCTTATCCCTGGTGCGTATTCCTCTGGTGTTTCCACAATGTGGGAGCTGACGTTGATCAAGACCAGCACGATTGCCGTGTCAGCACTGGTGAAATTGAACCTGTCCTTCGAAGCTAGCCCCAGCCCTTATGTCTTGGTTCTTACTGGGCCAAGCTGGCTTCTCCAACGATCGGCAGAGAGAGAATGAGTTTTCCTTTGTCAAAGCAGCCTTGTTGCTGTGTGCGTATTCTGGATGAAGAGCTGGACCCTTCGAGTGCTGGAGATCACACTATGTCTCACTATCCTGTCTATCATGATCCTCTGTACTCCCTCCAACTTCATCGTGATGTTAATAAGTGGCATGTATCGCCATTTGAAGGTGAAGTCAAAATTCTATAGTGCATACACGAAGCACATTGAAGCGGCCTGTCCAATTTTCCATAGCAAATTGAAAGCTTTCTTGAGTGATTAGAAAATAATTCATGGTCAGCTGCAAGGACAAGGGGCCAAACCCTTCTGAGCTATACAGACTTTGGGGTCCATGGGTTCAAGAAACTTCAAGCGGGGCAGAATCGGGGGCTGGTGCAGGCACTGCTATGTTGGTCTTACAGTTCCACATATAGACCAACCTCCACTGTCCTCTTCCTGCGGCATGATGCCTCATTCTTTGGGATCTTGTTCGTACATACCACCGGGGAGTGCTACTGGACGCTACTGGATGCCACGTAGCACTCACAATGGGTTACGTAGTAGGCATAGTGCCATGTAACCTTGGTTTAATGTTACGTAGCAAAAACCTTTTTGCTGAGGTATGTTACATAGGGCGAAGTAAGTAATGCAACGATCCCTGCATTGCAAGTTATGGTTTCTACTGTTTACACACAGTAAACACAGATTGTTATGTGAAAATCAGGTGCATGATGGAAGAACTTGAAGCTATATCTGTCAGTCGAAGCATGAGCTTCTGCCACGACACATAATACGATGAATACTCACACGTTTGCAGCAAGAGATTCCACAACCTGATTGCTGGAGATCACAAAGTTTCACCCGAAGTTGGTGCAGTTTATCCAATTTCCACACGTTCTCTTCGAGATGGGGGTCATCCTTGCCAAATTGTAGTGTGCGACTTTTCGCCTTGTCAAAAACCTCAACGGAATCGATATCCAACTCGGCTGGCACCTCGTACTCCTTTGCCAGGCTGTTCTCAAGGGCTGCCAGAGGGACAATTTCTTGCTCTATCTTCTTCAGATCCTCCTCAAGACCCTGGTTTGCAGTTAGTATGCCAACTCGTATCATGCAAGTCGGTCATCATACCGGGCACTCCTCTGACCCATACAGGGTTTCGCCGCAACGGTGAAAGTATGTATGGAAGTGGCAGGTGCGCAATACAGTAATGATGTTGGTGAGGCAGGAGAGTAATTTCTCAGATGCGCTGAGGAGTTGTTTGAGGATGACGTTCATTGTAGGCACAGAACAGCTGATTGTGAGAATGTTTGCCTTTGCGAAACATTTGAAAAACATGTGCTCAAAATAATATGCTGTAAACAGGTTGCACTATCCTGTTCGAATTTTTGAGAAACGGAGCAAGTTCCTCCACGCGATTTTGCATGGGCGATATAACAGTCCACTCATCTCTTCTCGGCGCAGCGTATCACTTCTATCTTCAATCATACGAGGCAAAGTATGCTGGGCATTACTGGACAAAAATGTGAGATCTCACGAGGGCATGCAAGGCCTCACGAGATCTCACAGGATCTCACGAGGGCACATGAGATCTCGCGAGGGCACATGAGATCTCGCGAGGGAGCAAGAGATCTCGTGAGATTGAGAGAGGGAGACTCCTTCCACACCGGAAACATAACCAACCAAGGTACTTTGAATGTGACTGGAGGGGTGATGCCTACTTTGGGCCACCACCCCCGCACCCCCCCATAATAAATAAATTCATTATGTTTATTATGCCAAAAAAAATATGCAATCAATGAGGTGTATTGTGTGACGTGATACGATGTGCATGAAATGATCCTTCGTGACGTGACCAACAAGGTGGTCTGTCACATCACACATTCTGAAAATTGACCAGAAGGATCTCCGCTTCGTCTAAAAGTTCCGCTCAAACTAGGCCATTCATGCCGTCCTTAATTGCATTAAGCAATTCCGCGTGAACCCAATTGTGAGTCAAAGTGAATTCGAACTCTTCGTCATCAACATGTCCATATGCCGTAAGGTCATGCAGAATTTCAGTGAGATTGATGCAGGCCATGGCCTCCAAAGCATCTGACAATTCATAATCAACGTTGACAATGCAACCGCCCATGTTGTCATGGATTGCAGGGAGAAAAACCATTCTACCAACACCCTCAGGCTACAACACGCATGTCAGGTCAGAGACATAACACAAGAGGACATCATTCTACACACCAAGGGACCCCTCCATACTTTGCAAAAGAACTATGGCACACAGTCAGTGAGGGCACATCGAAACGAAAAAAAACATGGACCTTGATCTTCGCCGGCGCTGCAGGATTCATATGGGGAAGGGCTGCCGCATGTAGCATTTCATAGCGCAAGGATGTCCATTCAAGCGAACGAACACCTGGAGGGTAGGCCACCACCCAGTTCCAGTCGCCATGTGGATGACCAGTAGTAATGAGGTATGTCGACAACACCTTCTTCAGCCATCCAGCAGACATTTGTGACTTCTTTCCGATGTTGTTTTGTTTGGGAATGGCCCAGAAGTCGCCTCAAAGGGACAGGGCAGGATTCTGTCGACATGGTGAGGGAACAGTACCAATTTTCATTATTTGTCTTCTCTCCCTTGTTCAAATGTTTAATTGCAGAATTTATTTACTAATTAGTCAGACATTCAATAAAAGTACATTTTTGGCTACCCAAAAGCGTGTTCCGGGCCCAGGAGCTGTCCATGTGACTGGATGTGACCCAATGTGCCTCAATATGCTCGATTGGGACCACAAGCATCGGAATCACTGTTCCGATGATTGCTGTCCTCACGCGATCTCATGAGATCTCTTGTGCCCTCGTGTTCCCTCGTGTTCCCTCGTGAGATCCCGCGAGATCTCGTGAGGCCTTGCCTGCCCTCGCGAGATCTCACATTTTTGTCCAGTAATACCAACTATACAAAGTCAGGCAAAGTGACTGCACTGCACATCATCTGTCTGCATGGATGTCTCATGATGATGGCGATGGGTTGGGCTGAGACAATAAGCATCAATCGTGGCAAGTGACCAGCTTGTTCTGGTCAAAATTCCAGGGAAATGAGTGGAATAGAGATAGGACTTTCAATCGACCTTTTGACTGCAGCAAAATGAGTTTGCTGGTCAAAAGCTTGGGTCCACGTTTCATGCGTTATCCATCCATTTTCATGGGATTTTGTCTGACTAAGATAGCTGCTTCCTAACAGTGCATGGTCAAACACATATCATATATGTCAAGTGAAGGATGATCTGATATGGGTTGATCATCAGACACTCGCGTCTAAAGTCACTCTTCTTCACCATGCACATCGTTTCAGGTATATCAAGGGTAGGTCAAAGAAAGATCGGCATCATGAGAGGATCAGCAGTTTCTGGAAAGATAAGATAAGCCAAATAGAATGTTTCCACGGGTTGTTCAGGACAGGGTTATAACCGAGTAATCCTCTAAGCATAGGACTCAGAAAGATACCTTTGCCTAAGCCAACGCCAGGTAGAATGCAGGAGGGAACACGATTACCGCCGTATATACTCTGAGATAGGTCTTTTACATAGTGAAGATTAACTTCTAAATGAGCCTGAAAAATTGGACGTCTCACCTAGAAGCCATATACATATTGATAGAGAAGTTGACGCTGAGGACGGAGGATGTGAATATCGCAAGAAGTATCTCTGAGGTGGAAGAGGTCTAGGCGGCCGGGCTTTGGGTCTGCATGTTCAGTACGTGTTGTGACAAATTGGGACTAGTGCTCCAAATCTTTGAGTTTCAACTTAGGCTGGAATCGTTCTCGTGGTTATTTTCCAAGGTTATACTTGGGCAAATAGTCTTCCGGCTTGCACGTTGTCCACATATCTGTTAGATCGAAATGTAAAAAGTATCGAGCTCATAATAAAGACAAGTCAGTCTCACCTAGATTCTGGATCCGATTACAATTTCTTGTAGACAGGATTATTACTTACATTACTACAACGACAATCATTGGCTGTGCAGTTTTATTTCAGTTTTATAGCAGTTTTTTTATGACTGCATTCTACGTCGGCTAGTGTGATGGTACATATAGAATGTTTCGCGAGATATGAATAGACAAACTTACCTTGGCTGGAGGAGAAACTGCATATTACACAGATTGTGTTCAAAATGAGGATCATCCTCTAAAAATGCACGGCTTTTGGCCTTGTTGAAGAGCTCCGCAGAATGAATATCCCCAGCCATACCATACACTGCTGTGAGCGCCTTCTCCAGCTCGTAGCTGTATAATCTGACACTGGATCCAAGTCACCTGCATTGCTTCAACATTATGAAGGATAGGTTTTGGCATGGCCTCGAAACTTTCAACTGTCTACGCTAGCGACTGTTTTGAGGAGAAAAAAGCGTGGAGGGCTGCAGGAATGTTGTGTTCAGGTAAGAGCCGAGAATGACTTTTGAATTCACGTTACAACACAATTCTAACATATGATCAGCCCTTAATCCTAGCACCTTAGGACCCCAGGGAATCCTAAAGTCTAAGATTGGCATTGGATGTTAGCTTATCAGGCAGGCCATCCTGGAGGTGGATATGCTTCTGCACGAAACAGCTCCACAGGTCCCTCATTTAATTATACTAATTCTGACATACCAATTTCAGGACCAACCTTGAAATGTTCAAGGGGCCTGTATGTATCACCAAAACACCATCACATGGCACTTGCACCCATATGTGAGCATACAAGATATAGCACGACAACATGATTACACGCGGATGAAACTTACAACAACTGGACAGGATTCTTTATCAAAAATGTTTTGGCAAGAATTGTCATTTTATCTGGAATCTCACCAAGATGATGGCACCAACGGAATGGGGTAAAATCGGAGACAACGTGTCAGATATGGGCACAGCTCTCCCTAAAATGCTTGGCTGTAGGCGGGATTTTGATTGCATTGTCCAACATGGGGCGCGATAAGAAATCAGTACTACTACTGCTCGCTCAATGTCCACAAAGTTTTCTGACTCCATTCGGGGAAATATATTGAACTGGAACCACATAGGCACTGCATGGATGGAAGTCTCGACACAAGGAGTACCACACTGAAGAAGCAAGTCACTAGTGAGAAGTATCTTTGAAGTGTCCGAGAAGGACGCTTTGATGATTGGGGTACTATACTGTTGTGCTGTAGTGCCATCGATGTTACACGTAGGAAGGAAGGAAGGAAGGAAGGAAGGAAATTTAATTAGCCGATGGTGCTCCTCATCAGAAGTGTACCGGCGTCCGTACATTGAAACCAGGCACTAACTAAGAATATCTTTAGTACAACTGCTACGGAACCGAACCACATCTACGCTCTGCCGTTATGGTCAAGCCCCCTCATGAGTACTCCCTCGCGGCCTCGGCAGTAGATAGGTAATTGAGAAGCAGGGACATGGACTCCCAAAGCTTCAGTAACTCATGGATGAAGCGTGTAGAAAACCGAATTTGGAAGTGAATACAAGATATTATTAGATCCTACTCGCAAAGGAGATTATTATTATTGATTCAACACCATCAACCTTTTTGGACATATGTGAGATTTTGGCATGAGAAACTGTGCTTAACAGGTATGTATTCATCATAATGTCATCACATTTCTTTGACATAGGATGCAGGAACAAAACCTGAACAGTGTACTCGATTTTCATTTTCGCCCCTACTAGCCTGCGTCATGTCAAAGGCATTCGGTCACGTTCAATGTGTGTCGGTAACACTTACAAGTTGTCTCTAGACGTGGTCAGTCATCGAATGGAACTCCCATGATCACATTGAGTGATGGACTTCTATCATATATCACATTGAAGCACATCTAGGCATCCTGCGAGATATCCTATCCTGATTCATAAGTGAGCAAAGGGTCAACGTTAACAGGTGAGCGAAACGCACTGTCACACTACCTCTGTATACATTTGACTACCTTGTTCCACCTGTCTGTGTCTTGCTGGTATTGAGACTGAGAAACATGCTCGTTCCTGTGAATAAAGCCGCAGTGCCAGTCGTATAAAGGCCAACGTCACAGATATAGGGGTCTTGAAGCTGTCTTTTATTACTATTACGTCGGTGTATGAATTTTTAGAGTTTATCTTGCAGAATAATAGGAGCTCATTGAGAACTGAATAAATCATTTGGGCGATCACCAAAAATGAAGTTATTGAAATGAACCATGGGAAAACAGGAACTTTTTAAGGTAGGGCTCAAGTGAGTACGGTTTTTTTTTGGATTCTGCACTTAATTAGCCACAACAAGTACACGTTCTACTAAGACGCGGCGAAGGCATTGGACCTCAGGCACCCCCTTCCCTCTTGACCCGATTCCTCCCTTCATCCATTCAGTTTCTGCTGGGGGTTCGTTGTATCTTGTGGAGTAGAGTAACGGATGTTTATGAGTGAGTACGGTGCCACCACATGAATCTCACGTTATTAGTGACCACACCAAATCACTATCGCACAATGGCACCTGTATACATCCTGGCACTTGCATTAGCGCGCTTATCTTTATCGCGACCGAGAAAGTCTGGCTGACACAACATGGTCAAATCGTCGGCCGGTTCTCTCTCTCATTTTCTGCACCCACTGAGGGAATGCATCTCGAGTGAAGAGACACGATCAATGTTGATGAGTAGCGAAATGACGTCAAGTGGTTGAATCAATGGCATGTGTACGACGGCTTGAAAAACTGAAGGGCAACAGCAGACACTTGGACTTGTAGGTGAGATAATGGACAGTGCGGGATTTCTATTGCATACACGTAAACTTGACATCCCTGGGACATGTTGCTATCATAACCCGTTTCCTCTCGAACTGACTCAGCAGGACTTTCTATAACATAGGATATGGTGCTTGGCGTCACCCTCTTCAATTTGGTCCCGCAGTCGTCCTTTTCAATATGCCAATATCCGTTGATCGAAATAGATAGGCCCTTGGGGAAGTGCGTTTCTGATTCCCGAAACATGGGTTCCACGTGAACATGTCCATTCCCTCGATGTGAATATTAGTACAAGCTCTGTTTTTTCCAATGGAGTCCGTGAACCTTGTGGACATCACGAGGGGGCATCAATATTGAGGTACATTCTTAGCTTTCTCAGCACGCAAATTTACTTATTGATAGATGCAGTGACATTAAGTATACTACAATCTCATCATTCCCACATGGCTTGAGATGCCCGTACAGTTGTTATCAGACTCGCCTACTACCGATTGTCGTCCTTGCGCAGTATGTCCTTGTATGTGCACTACCTGTGTAAGTTTCATTCACCCTGCCGTTTTTTCCATCAATGGCTCTTACACTTCGGCTTTGCTTCGGCTACCTCCAATATTGAACTCGCTTAAGTATCGGGCATTAGTGCTTACCGGTAATGCCATGTGTGACACTGTTTAACGACTCACACAGTCACATGATGTCGGTATTTCCGCTGGGCTCACCCCGGCCCCTTCCGCGACAAGTCTCTGTCAAGCCCATACTGAAGGGAATCGTACCTCGGCATCACGAGCGAGGTATGTTCAAGGACCACACTGGTTTCCTATCTGCTGAGAACGATTCGTTAGACCTCAAGAATCAACCATGTCAGCACATAGCACCCTCGTTAATGATTTGAGGGCGATTCAGCACCAAATCCGAGCTCTGGAAGGGAGAGAGAGGACACTTGCGGCGCAATATGGGATGATCGGGGATATTGATTCCGTGGAGGTTTTTGACGAAGCTAAACGCCGTGCGTTTGCAAAGCTTGGTTCCAGTTTCGAGGATGACTTGCGCGCTATGAATCGACTGATGTTCCTTCGACTCCAACTTGCTCAACTCCGACATTCATACACAGTTTCTTATGGAAATGTAAGCGTCTACGGTGTATGTCTTGCGAAACGTTCTCAGTATTCACCATTGTTCTAGTCGATGTAAAGCGAGCTCGTCAGAATATGATATGGAGCCACATAGGCGTGCAAATTTACAGTGTTGGTCATTGATCTGTCCACCGGGTACTGGAGTACCTGACCGACAGATACCATAGACAAACCATGAGAGTTTATCAATTCTCAGGAACCCAAGCAAAAGGACACAAGGCCTAGGCCAGGCTGAGCGAGTGAAACAACTCATTTAACATCGTTTCTGGAATTTCCAGTCTAACAAGTAAAATCAGCGACCCTCGCCAAGGACCAGACTAACAGTACAGCTCCCTATTGTTCATTTTAGCTGATCAGTATGCTCTCACACGTTAGTCGACTTTTGTTCGTTTTTATCAATTACGAACACATGCTGTACACGGTCCGAAAGGGTATCATAAAGGTCTGTTCAGCAGCCGGGCAGGTACTCAGAGTACTCCCCATGTATGCCGCACATCTAGGTATCCTACTGCCAGCGTGGCTAGCGGCATCGGTTACTTCAGGATCCGAGAGTCTGATTCTGAGACTAGGTTTGAGCAATAGGCTATCCTAGGCTTCCTGAGTTCTATGTGATCATGGGTTTGCATGATGCCAATACAGTGAACTCCGACATAAAGACATACACCCTCATAACTCATAGGGTTGTTCGTCTACCGAAGCACAAATTACCCTCTTTTCAATTTATACTCTCATGCGTACCTCTGAGTGGAATGGGGGACATATGAGTTATTATAGAGTCGACTGTACTATACATTTCAATTACCTGTCATTTCACCTTGTTATGTAATGATCTAGAATTTCTTGCGCAGTCACTAGCGATTACAGTGCTCTTGTGACCGTCCAACAATTTTTGATAGTATCAGGAGCCCAAATCACTACCCAACCCAGGACATACACACATTCTAAGATGACGATTACCGTGGTATTACATGATTATTTGAGTATGTAGTAAAAAGTAAGAGTGACACGATGAATCCAACGAACATAAGTATTGAACAAACGATGCCACGAAGCCTACTAGGCCTGTTGTACCTGTATCAAAGATGGCGAATAGAACTCGCCGATGACTCAAGGGACCATGAAGATAGATATAGCACCGCATTTCTGCGGGCACAGATATCCAGCACCCTACAACGATTGGTCTCCTTCGTGCACGCCATAAATATGGCGATCGCACGGGAATAGATATTTCATGTGCGTATTCCTGTTGAGATGTCTGATGAAGTTGACTCAACCCAAAACTACGTCCACTCATGATGCATATGCCATAAAGATGCTTAAATTCCAGCCTAAAGCTCTGTCTCACATATTTCATCTCTAATTCAACGACACTGGCAGTAACCAGGATGTCAAGCAAGGAGGACGAGCCGTAGGAGGGACATTTCTGCGAGAGACTTATAAGATATGATTATACTCGGGTTCCATCCCTTTATCTGAATAACTGCTGTCTTCGAAGAAGCCCCGCCTCTGTCACCTCATCCGCCACCACATTTACTTTCACATAGGACCAACCTTAGTTACTAGACAGCGATGTAAGCAAAGCGGCATTACCGAGCACTGTACGAGACAATAGAGATTGATAAACTAAAGGTGGTCGCATGGAGGTCTTCAACAACAAAAGGACATGTGAAGTGAGACCAACCGGCGTCGAGTCAAGAAATTTACGGAACGCATAATGATACTCACACGTACACCTGGCGGGAAGGGGCAGCACAAAGAGTGAAATTACTCACCCAACGTTTAATGCAACAACTAAGTGCTTGAGCATGGCCAACCTGCTTGTATGCATGAGCCCCAGTACGTTCCCAAGCACACCCAATCCTTTATGTGTACAGGCGGCACAAAGTAATGTGTGGTCGACGCCTCAACATTGGAACCTGATCTCGAGGCTGTCAGAGACTTTGAGTTCGAGAGGCGGACCGCTGTAATTACGAGGTCAGCTCTTACGCTTAGACCAGATCAAGAAATGAAGCAGATGTAAGTAAGTACATTGCAACGCTGACGCTGATTTCGTGTCGACATTGATTTGATTTCATGGGTTTTCATAGTGGTGCGATACAGATGGTATGATGCTCGATTAGTGAGGGGAAGGAAGAAGGGCTTATGCAACGTTCAGACAGCGCAGGCTGTATTCATCGTAAAGGGTGAAAATTTTTCGCGGGATGCAGAGATGAGAATAGACATTTGCCAGTGAGGCCCACGACTACGGCTACCTGCACTCGTGCTTTCGCTGGCCAATTGCTGTACACCAGCAAGCTTCGGCCGAAGGTCGTACAGTCTCCTCAGTTCCGCAAGTTCTCTACGAGATCGGCACTCATCTTAGCAAACGCCTTACTTGTGATTATCTGGAAAACCTCGTCGGAGTCAATATCCCCGATTGTCCCAGAATCTGTCGTCAGTCTCCTCTGCAAAATTTCCAACTTGACGATATCATCTTGGGTTGTCGTCATAGCTTCCTGCAGACCCTACCTCAGTGTTATTATATGCGTCAAGGACTGAGCAAATCAACACATCGGGCACGCGCTATCTCATACCAGACTCTATGGGCCCGGTAGGCGTGGCTGCGCAAACAGTGAGAGTGCAAGGTTGAGAAGACGGTGGGTCTAACACACAGGGAAAGCACCCCGACCTCCAACGCGTCCTGTTGATTCAGAAGGTCATCCATGATTACTTGCATATGTTGGGGCGATAGAGCAAAGATGGATTGGTGGAGATGTAATGGGTATTACCGCACGGGGTCCTTGCATTGAGGCAATAAGCACTTCGGAAGAGGCCATGGCGATGAAGCAAACCGACCTCGGATCCAGGCTATTGTACACGAGTGATCGTCTTCGTCAAAGGTGCAAGACTGAGCATCACAGACGCAAAATTGATACGAAGTCCTTGATACCAATTCTGGATGAGTACGATCTATTTCTTACAATGGTTGATAGTGGGGAATAACAAAACGACAAGGATTCAAAAATACAAGGCTATGAACCGTTCACGGACACTCGCTCTCATCAACATCGATGAACCAAGTCCCAGCGATACCGTACTTTCCCTAATCAGAAGAAATGAGTATTACATCCACGTGACAGAGCATCACTAACCCTATTCTCGCACGTATCAGGGTGGGCAAAGCTCTTCCAAGCAAATTCAGAGGGAGTGGAAAAACACATCTCAGCCCAATTGTCCCAGGGCTCTTGATGATTGAACATATGTGCCTCAACGCGCTGTCATAGAGTGGCATCCAGTATCAGGTAATAATTATAACAGCGTGACATACCATTTTGTGCGATCCGTAGCAACCCTAGAGGAAGGATATCAGCACAGATATGCGGATCTGCAGTAAATACTTACCTTTTTCTCATGAGTACCCCACCACGTCTTGCACGTCGGTTCGTTCGACGTTACAGTCCAATGTCCAACAATATTAACGGCGCCATCCTAAACAGCGAAGCAAATCAACACTTGCGATGATCTTTGAAGGATAGAATGGACGTACCTGCCTCTCCTCCGTACAAAAATCTGGATGGTCATACGTGACTCCATGAATATCGATAGCCGTCTTCATGCACCAGCTCTGCGCATCCTCTCCAAAAGGAATGTTTATCAGTTTGGCCTGATACATCCTCTTCTCGTAGCTCAAACACCGCTTCTCCGGTGTCAAGTCCTGCCAGGTTAGCATTGCACGCTTCCGGCGTCCTTCGTCCTCCCGCATCGCATCCTCCTTCGCCTGGACCGTCTGTTCTCTGCGGGCAACAAGGCCTTCTCGATCCCGGATAATTCCATCTTCTCTTTCCTTTTGTACTGTCCTCCTCTTGTCCTCTTCTTCGTGTGCCAGCCGTCTCTGTTCATCCTCCTGCCGATGATCCAACTTTCTCTGCGCCTCCTCGCGCGCGATCGCTCTATCCTGCTTCTCCCTCTGCTCCTTCATCCATTCCTTCTCTTCTTCGAAAGTCAAACGTCGTTCTTCGTCTTCCCGCTCTTGAGCAAGCTTTCGCTGTGTGTCCTCATGCGCAATCCGCTTCAAGCGGTCTAGCTCTTCACGATGACGGATCCTATCCTGTACGTCCGTGCGGTGGGTGTTAGAGTAGTCGTCGACAAAGTGCCAGATACTGATAAACCCCATTAACAACAGGAGCCCGATTATGGCCTTCGAGAGAGATGAACATCTGCTGGATCGCTTGGTTGTTTGCGGGTTCAATGGCGTCTGCTCATTGCTTGGACCAGCACCTGTACCGTTATCTGGTCCAGGGAAGGTACTGTAAAGCGGAGGCGGAGACAACCAAGGACTGGTGTACAATATCAATGATAGTGACAACGACGATATCTAATCAAAAGACACACTTGGCAGCGGGGGGCATTGTCCTTGGTTCTGCGCGGAGACGACAGTAGGAGTAAAGAAGCACACGTCGGAGTTGAATGTGGTTAGCTTTTGCACGTGCAGGGGCCGGTGGGTTCAGAGCGCTTATCATTTCTCGAATGGTTTCGTAGTAAATCAGTGGTCAATCGCGCTGTGGCCGTGTTCAAATGCTGTTGCGAATCAGACAAATCGTTCGAGACCAGTTGATGGAGAATGATAGAAAAACAGGCCCGTTTACGTTGGAGTTATAGACCGCCTGGAGCGACGGTTAGCAAAGACATGTACTCGATGTAAGAGTACGCACAACCATTCGAAACGTTCTTGCCAATCCTTTCTGCACATTGAGGCGTTTGGAATGGATAATAAATCACAGCCTACGGCTTCTATGGTTCGTTGATACCATCGTCTCTACGTCTCGAGATGTCGTAATGGCGGGCGAGGAGACCAAGGCGTAACTTGTCGGAAGGCCAAGAAGGGGATGGGTCATGTTTGTTCTGCTGATGGCTAAAGAGTTAACGCGATGAAACAGGAGAAACGGATGTTAAGACGGCTGACGATAGCAGGCTGCATCTGTGAGAATCATTGCGGCACGGGTGAACCAGACTGTATATATGGACAGGAATTGAGATTGCTATGCGTTCCATTGCCGTTGAGAACAAGATCGTGGAAAACCGGAGAGTAACGATGGAACGAGCCTCTGAGACACTGCCCTCCGTGTCGTATATACATGCTTGATGCCAGCCAAAAATCGTTCCCTATGTCGGAGGCTGGAAAACCATGCGACGCCTCCAGTCTTTTTTAGTGAGACACTCTCAGTCGCAATAAAGATATACGTACCACCGAAACATTCTTCCTGATCAAGTCGAACTATCGGAGCGAGATATGTGTGCGTGGAAAGCGAGAGGGACATCTTGTCTACCCAATAGTCTAGTTTTCAAGGAGTAAAAAAATCTGGTACAATCAGGACCAGCTGCGTTGTTGGCGCTACAAATTTGGTCTCTGCAGATTATGCTTGGACACAGTGCGCAGCAAGGAGGCCTAACCGACATACCATGCACCTTCATTTTCGTCCTTCTGATACCGGTGTCGCGTCCGTAAGCTGTTAACCTGGCCTGAATAAGCGGAAAGAATTTACTCAGTCTGGGGGTAAACATGGGAGAGAAAACGCGTGCCTAATAAAAAATACTGCTACTTTGAGCAATAGAATATGAGGTCGCATGGATATTCTCATCGTTGTGTATTGACTGAGTGACGCGTAGAAGATGATGGTGGTTCCAGTGAAGACTGCCATCGCTGTTTTTCCCACGCCCACAATTTCTTCCTCTGACCTTGTCCGACTTTCACACAAGTGACCCTGAGTGCTTGTATAGCCGAACAACTTTGTTCAAGGATTTCCTACATGCTTCTTGACTGGCAATGAAATCATAACGGTGAATAATGTTCCCGTCGGACCTCTTTGCATAGCCGACATCGAACTCGTTGGCCTTGACACCGCTAGCGGTCAATTCACCTCCTGGAGAGACCACGTTTCTCGTTTCGATGGCTGCGATCCTTGATAGATATGGTTGATTACGGTCAAGGTGCGTTTGGTTCGCCTATCGATATCTCTTTCTTTACGTATCTCGCACTGCGCAGACGCCGCCTGTGCCTCTTATGTCGGTATCAATAGGATTTAGGCCAAATATTATCGCTTTTCGGCCATTCGTTTTTTATAGTATGCCGTGACAGATGTTGAATCGTCTTATGGCCATGAAAAGAGACGCAGCCTGAGATGTCCAATACCCCAGATATCTTCTCGCCTAAGCCATCTGTGCTTAAACAGGTTACCGTGATAAGGACTGATGTTGGGAAGCCAGTGTTCATTAAGTGGAGACGAGCACCGCGAAGTTGACACTCTCGACGTCGACGTCTGAGTTCGTCTGTCAGTCACCGATCCGACCCAGCCCTGGGTATTCTCTCTAGTAGCAGGTCCAGGAAAAATCATCCAGACAAGTAGTTCATACATCGCGCGCAATACCAATTGAATTCTGCCGTCGAGAGACCGTATGTGAGCATCACATCTTCTCTATTACCACCAAAAGCTAATAGCTGGTGATAGTTAGCAAAGTCTTTCATTCGGCCGTAGCGTACACCGGCGTGACGTCGATTGGTTGGCCCCAACATCGGTTTATTGCTCAGCATGTATAAACGATTTGCATACGCCATGTCATGCAACAGGACAATAAGGATATTACTCGCGGCATTTCCCGGCAAACCAAGTCGTCCCGGGCCGCTCGATGTTTCCAACATTTATCGTGCGCTCATCCACCACTCAGTCAACAGTTACTTAGCAGTCTTCTGCGAACTCCCTTGGGTCCCCAGTAACAAAAACGGTGTCCATGTGCGCGCCCGGGATAATACATAACACCTTTTACTGACACATAGGGCAAAATTTCAGAGGTGTGTTCGACTATGTTATGACTTGGAGTTAATTCTTCTCACTCGTATTCTTTGTACAATTCTCACAATACACCAACTATCCACACTAAACGAGGCAACATAAAAACAATGATAAGTAGTATATCATGAGGCTTGTGTTCCTCATTTAAACTGCCACACGGATGCTCTCTACTCGAGATTTCGTTTGTTCCTACCCCTTGCGCACCGACGCGTTTACTATCCAAACCAAAGTCGGTTCTAGGCGCATTGCTCTCGCTGCCCGTCAGGTTTGAACTACCTTTTGAACGATGGCGATGAGTCTGGTGCCTTTCTAAATTTGACGGGATCAAAAAAGGACTTCTTCGAAGATGATTCAAAAATGCCGTATGTCAAAGCAGTAATGTATAAGTGACCTGCTGTTCCCTCAGCATAGGCGCCGCCATGTCCTCGCCGCTTCCTATACCGATAGCTGATATCCCCTCGAGGTTGGGAACAACACTCGGAGCGATTTTTATCGGGGCGACTATAGCTGCAGTGTTTGTGCAGAATCTAGGGTTCCATGCTATGCTCACTCTACGCTCTAGGTTTTATGGGATAACAACTCTGCAAACAGTCGTCTATTACAAACAGAAGCCCAACGATCCGTGGCTTTTTCGATATACGGTACGCTCTCCAATTGGGTTTTTCTCCCACACACACTAAATTGAAAAACGGATGCAAGCTGCCTTTTTATGGTGACTTCTAGTAGACGGAGGATGTGTACCCGTTGACACTATACAACTTTCAGGATATTTGATACGCTTCATGTCGCCTTTACCACTCACGCACTTTATTTCTACCTTATCGAATCATTCGGAAATTATCTTTCCATCTTCAGAATCATTTGGTACGTCAACCAAACCCTCGGGATCCGTCGAGTTTTGACTTTACTTGCAGGAGTTTTCCGGTAACACTATTTCCTCCCTTCTTTGGTC
Source organism: Armillaria luteobubalina (assembly GCA_030435615.1). NCBI lineage: Eukaryota > Fungi > Basidiomycota > Agaricomycetes > Agaricales > Physalacriaceae > Armillaria > Armillaria luteobubalina. The sequence goes on from JAUEPU010000013.1 coordinate 1,310,310, forward strand.
TGTATGAACCCGAGGCTCTCCCTCTTAGTTGCAGCTGTTGTTCAATGTGCGTTGAAGTACACAATTTGGAAAGCCATGCTTATAAATTTTTGTCTCCTAGATGTGTTACGATTTTCCACACTTATTCATTTTCCTTCTTAATTATCAGAAGACCGAGTTATCCCTGACCCCACGTGATCACATGGACCAGAACCAGACGGCTTAGACCAAGTAGCCAGTAACTATGGCTCGTGCATACCATACGACGACCGTATTGTCTTCATACGTTGTAGCTATTATTAGTACCACAGTTTTCATATATAAGTAGGTAGCTCTCGCTGTAATACCCCAGCTTCGAGCTAAAGTTTATCAATACCGAACTTCTCTCTTAACTCGCTCGACCTAAAGACTTAGTCCGAGATCATCACTATATCCGAACTCCACGAGACTCTCGGGTGACTGTCCGAACACGAGACAGCCCGAGTTTACTCTTGTTTGGATCACGTGAGGTTCGGGTCTAACAATTAGCTCGAAGCTTCCCTTCTTTCCTCACGCACGACACAAGCAAAGACCCATGCAACAAACCAGAGACCTGACCACTGCTGAGTTCCACATCGCCCTTGTGGCCATTCTCGTACCCTTCACCATCACCATCATAGGAATAGGACTGGGAGTCCTAATTCCAAGACTATGCAGATAGCGCCATGTCTACCCACAGACATACGAGCTCGAAACCCTCAAGCAGGAGCAACCCCTACCCCAGCCAGAGACCGAAGAGTATGTGGGTGAAAGTGACAGGGAAGCTGAAAGAGGGTGTGGACGCACTTGCCCTTGGGGCCTCCCGCATCTCACTAACCACCCCTACCGAGCCTGCACACCTGCACCAGAATACGATGAGGACGCCACGGAGTACACTGCCTCTGTCGCCCAGATCATCAGGATCGACACAGAGAGCACCAAGGAGTTCCCCGCCCGTCCTTCCACTGAAGAGCCCCGCCCCCTCAGCCCAGCATACCTTCCCCGCAACCGCGCAGCCATCGACCTCCCAGGACTCTACCAACGGTCCTTCAGTCCCCTCACTGACCCTTGGCTGCAGCCACTGAGTTATACCCCCCAGCGAATGGAGCAGCTTGAGCCCCAGCAAGAGGGAGAAACTCCCAGTGACTGGTGGCATCGTACCCATCGGATTCCGCCCCTCCGGCACGCAACCATCAGAATCCCCGCAGGAGTCGTCTACCCCCCTTCCCTCCGAATCAGCCAGAACCGCATCCCCCTCGACCTTGTTCCATGGGAACCAACAAATACTGGAAGAGGAAGAGGACGACGAGACTCTGGAGATGGAGTCGACAGCGGAGCCGAGTGGCTCAGCCAAAGAACAGGACTGGCCGGAGGCAGGCGACAACTATCTGGAAGTGAAGACGTTTCTAACTGAGGAGGAGAATATAGAGGAATATGACATTCAGGTAGATGAAAGATATACGCACATAGTGGAAGAGATTTCGTGGCTGGCAAGCCCGCTGGGGAACCAATATATGGAAGCAGAGAAAGAACGAGATGCAGAGGAGATGAAAAAGATACGGATATACGCCGCCCACAAGCAGGCTACCTTTATGTTCAATACAGATTTTCCCCTCTATGCAAAACCACTAATACCTAGCTACAACAAGTGGTACCCGCAATCTCCCAAACCGCTTCCCGACTCCCCGCCAAAACGAAACATCCGGCAACAAGGCGGACCCCCGATCCTGGGAAAATCCCGACTATTCGCCAGAGCACCAGAAGAAACCGCGGAAGAATGAGAAGCCACGGCACAGGCCCGACGAAACCTTTACCATGACATTCTAGCCAAAGAAGCAAGGCTGGAAACTGCCAGGGAAGAGACGGCCCAGAAGCTAAACGATCTAGACGCACTGCGAAAGAAGCATGGCCTCCCCCCTAACCCCAACAATGAACCACCAGACATCCCAAACCCTGACCCACCTGGGGGACCGCCAGCACCAGACCCAGACTCACCCGGGGGTAGAGGAGACTTATGGTCCTTACCCAGACCCCTGCCAGACCAAATGCCCCCCACACCACAACCAGGACAATGACGTGGAACCACCACAGCAGATGCCCCCTTCCTTGGGGTGAAACCCATGATGATGCGCATGCCTGAAATGTTCTATGGGAAGCATGATGACATACAGAGGTTCTTCCTCCAGTGTGTCCTCTACTTTGAAGTACACCGAGGCTACTACGAAGAGTCCCAACAAATTACATTCACCACCTCCCACTTCGGCAGAAAGGCCCTCACCTGGTGGGTGCACCACGCAGAACAATATTTCAGCATCACGGAAGCAAGGTACCGCCTCCCCACATGGAGGGACTTCGTCGAACTAGTCCGCAAGGAGTTCGCCGATCCAGCAGTAGAAGAAGTGCACGAGCAGCGCATGTATGGACTGTGAATGCAGGATGGAAGCGCTAACCGATATTTCCAGGAACTGGAACAACAAGCGCAGCTTGCCAGGAGATGGGAAGATCAAGGGGAGAAAAGTCACATTGTCGCCGCAGTCTGCGCAGGAGTACCCGATGAATACACAATGGCCATCGCATCCGGAGAAAACATACCCCGCACCTACACCCAGTGGAAGCGCCGCATCCTCCAGATTAACGACCAACAAGCAGTAAAATGGGCCTTTGACAGGACTCACAAGGGCTACCGCCCCCAAGACCCCTGAAACCGACAAAATGCCCCTCGCAATGATAACTGCGCCCCACCCCGAAACAACAACAGACCCCCGAGAAATCAGAACACACCCCCGCAACCGCCCAAGGAACCGGGACCTCCCAGCACCAACACAGGAACCGGACCAGTCTATGGTGGCCAAGGCCAACCAATGGATATAGACCAAATCCGACAGGAACGGCAATGCTTCAACTGTCATCAAAAGGGACATTTCACCGCTGACTGCCGACAACCCCGGAAACCCAGGGACAGAGGCGGAAGGTTCACCCGCAACAACAATAATCGTCGCGACAATCGGGCAGTAGAGCAAGAAGTGGAATCAGATGAGGAGAAGACACCCTCGTCCTCAGGAATAGAGGAGGTAAAAGAAGGGGCTGACGAGTAAGCGATTCTACTTGGTCGGCCAGACTCTCTCATAGTGCTTTACTTACTACTGGATGGACTCATAATACTTCTGTAGGACATTCACATATGCATTCGAATATACCCATCTCTATCACCCCCAGTAAAGCACCCAAGGAATCGCAGAATCGGTATAAAGTATTAATGGATGATACTAAAGAATATCCTAGGACCCGAACCCCGACGGGAAGCGGGACGATACTTCCCCCGATGGCTGAGTCCCATTTGGGATCTCTGCCCGGGATCTCACAGGACAAGTCGCATCGCGCACCTGAGGAGGTTCTCCCAGGACAGCCCAAGGTTTGCAGATCCAGGACGAACAACAAGCAGAAGCATGCGGCTTCCCCAAAAAGAAGAATCCCTGACCGCAAACAACTGCAGCAGAGGGAGCACGGAGTGGCAATAGCCCCGGGCGGCAAGACCAAAGGAGCGATCCCTTGAGAAAAACTAACTGCGACTCCTGTAGAAACGCACCCAAACACCGGGGACAACCTGACTCAGGGCGGACAGGACAGAGCAAGAAAGTCTTCTCCCGGATCAGAACAGTTCTCAACCGATGGAGCACAAGCACCTCGTCCGCCACGCAAGACGGGTGGTAGGCACACCCAAGACCCGATAAGTCCCCCTCCACTCTACCCTAACTCATGCAAAGTCTCTTTAGAGGAAGTACCGGACGACGAAGACGACACATCCTACCAACTGGCTGCTGCAGCCAAAAATGCAGATGTATGCGGGCCATCCCCGATGCAAAAAAGTCCTCCTCTGGAGGTGAGACGCCCAACCCGAGGAGCCAATAGTACAGCTACCAAAGGCGGCAATGTCTTGGCAGCAATGCCCATGAACCCTAGTGGTTCTAGAAAGACAAAGAAGATGGCCGAAGAAGAATATGATGAGGATGATGACCCTGAGTGGCAAGCGTATCTCAAAGGACATCGTTATCGCAAAGCAGGAGACCCTGACGCCACCGACATGAAGGCATACAACAGATGGTGGACACAGGTGAAAAAGGATCACGACTGGACAGAACTAAAGACCATTGAGAAAGAGGAATCCGGATACATGATTCCATTCGAGATGGAATGGACATGGCGCACCATCAGACAAGCAATGGGCAGCTACGAAGCCCGTGCAATACTAGCACACTGGACCCATAAGATGTGGCAAGTGGAAGCGGACCGAGAGATGCTGATGCGCATTGTCACCCTTCCTCGCACTCAAGCACTCGAACAGTTGGAAGAACTCTGCAAACCGGTCCGGTATATCCGAAGGAGCGCCCGGGCTGGAGCCAAAGACTTGACCACTGAAATACAACTCAAAACCCTTACCAACCACCAGACGCTCAAAACCACCGCTCTTATCGACAGTGGATGCACTGGGAGCTCTATCAACCGCAAGTACATAGAAGAACACGACCTACCAACCCGAGCAACCAGTGCCCCAATTCCAGTCTACAATGCCGACGGAACACGCAACAAGGCCAGCGAGGTCACTCATTTCATTGAACTCCGAATGACCATCGGAGGCCATTCCAAACGAATTGACCTGGCAGTCACCGACCTGGGCACAAGAAGAGTATTCCTAGGGCACGATTGGCTAATACGCCATAATCCCGTCATCAACTGGAAAACCCAGAAAATCATATTCGGACGATGCCAATGTCAAAACCAACCCTTCACTCTACCAGATGCGGATCCGGAAGACAGATGGGACGAGGAGTTGGAAGAAGGAGATACAATATTAGCAGTAGACATGACTGAGGAAATTGAAATCAGAGCGATTCACCATGCGAACGATTTAGCAGCAAAGGCAAGCAAAGGAAAGCCAAAGAAAACCTTCGAAGAGATGGTACCTCTTGACTACCGAGACTTTCAAGACCTATTCTCAAAAGACAACTTCGACGAACTCCCTGACCGCAAACCCTGGGACCATGCCATCGAGCTCATCCCCAATGCCAGCAATACCCTCGACTGCAAGGTATACCCGTTGAATCGGAACGAACAGGAAGAACTTGACAAATTCTTAGACAAGAACCTGTCTACTGGAAGAATTCGTCCCTCAAAATCCCCATTCGCTTCCCCCTTCTTCTTCATCAAAAAGAAAGACGGTGATGAGCCTCTAGGCTCTGTATGCTCAGAATTCGCGATTTTTGTCATTTCTAAGTGACAACGACTCAGCACCGGTTATAACGATAACACCGGTGTGTACGCACCATTATAGGACCTCTTTGACACTTCAATGGCCGGCTATAACGAAGAATACCCATCCCAACTTGTTTCACGACCCAACTCGTATGCCATCACGAATAGGCACAGTATTGATCGATCAGGCAAACCCCGGTGATAAGCGAACTACGCATCACTGACACATCAGGACCACATCACCAGCGCATCACGGTGTAACGGACCGGTGTTGATCCTTTCATTATATGAGGTCATACCCGCCAACAATTGCCCTACCACAATAATCATCGAGTTCTTGTCATCCAAATGACCGGCATTGATAATATCGCCGTGCCCAGCTCACTAGAAGGCGTTATTCCTTTTGTTCACCTCAGTAATTCCACCGTACCCTCACAGTCCGCAGTTAAAACAGCACCCCAATGACCCCGCTGTGACAACCCATGATATAACGAATTTATCTGTCTTCAGTACCGCTAAGGATTAGCTGTTACAAGAGACTACGGAGATTCATATGGACGTTTGACTCATTACAAAGCTGCAGCCTTACAGCTTTACTAAGTCTTTCTATTAATAAATATCTCTAGTAGTATAAAATCCATAGAAAATCGTAGAAGTGAAAGAGAGACATAACTACTCGCTACTTTGCTATTAGCACGCGCTATACCGCTCACAACCGGCTATATTCTCATCGCTACACTCTTGCTATGCTCATTAGCACCAATTTAACGACCATATTTCTCGCATAGCGCAGTACACGAACAATAACATTTGTTTGCATCCCATACGCTCGCTATAAGCAACGGACTGGTTTCGCACCGTCTTTAGCTTCCCACCCCCTTTGTTCTCTTTGAGAAACACGCTCTACACCATGATCAACCGGCATTAGCATTATCTTCGGTCGCTCATCGCACCTTTGATTGCACCCCGTCATTATTGGTTTAATACTCGCATCTAGCGCGTAACCCCATACGCTCGCGTCATACATCGCCTCTTTTTGTTTTATAGGATCGGATCGTCTTCATCTTCATACCATAGGAGTTTTATTCGGCTTTACTTTCAACATCGTTCATCGCAGCCCACTTGGGTAGTCTCTGGCAGACTTATAGGAATCAACATCGTCACATAGGATCATATTGGACTCAACACCGGTTTACACCGTCATAGGATAGGATTGGATTGGATAGGATTGGATAGGATAGGTTTGCACGCATAGGATTGACATTGACATAGGATAGGACCGTCTCTGAGTAGACTCAGTTTTCAACATCGCCCTCAGTATATTTCGTCTCGTATAGGATCAGCACTCGTCATCGCTGCGTCCCACCGGACATAAACACATTTTCACGCTCTTGCCACCATTAGCTGGCATTATTAGGATCGCCCCCTTCAGTATTTCGACACTACACCAGTTATAAACCGTCTACCGCACACATAGCTTCATTATCGCCGTTATTTTCATAGGACCTTCGTCTAGAGACCTCGTCTAGTCATTTCTCCTTCTTTTACACCGGACCTGTGGTATTCACGTCATACCCTCTTCCATTCTATCTCGTTATCGAGATTATCACCGGCCTACAGCCAAAACCTTTTAGTACTCGATCGCTTGAGTGCTACTTGCTTGACTGAAAAGTCGCAGTATAAACTTGCGTCTAGAGGATGTGATTAGGTCACACGGAGGTGCCCCGAACAACTCGCACAACACAGTACCTTTATAACCGGTCTGCACCGTCATTAACCATTACTCTTCGAGTTTTTGGTGTGCCATTGCCACGGAAGTTTAGGTTCATCAACGGCACCCTTCATCCTGTCCAGGACTACCAGAAACTCAACGAAATGACGATCAAGAATCGATACCCTCTACCACTCATTTCAGATCTCATGGACAAACTCAGAGGTGCCAAATACTTCACCAAATTAGACGTACGCTGGGGATATAACAATGTACGTATAAAAGAGGGCGATGAGTACAAGGCCACCTTCCGTACCAACCGAGGACTGTTTGAACTGACAGTCATGTTCTTCGGACTCACAAATTCACCAGCCACATTCCAATGGATGATGAACGACATCTTCCATGACTTAATCACTGAAGGAAAAGTAACCATATACCTCAATGACATCCTTATCTTCTCCAAAAACCTCCAAGAGCACCAACAGATAGTTCGACGAGTGCTTCGATGCCTACGGGAACACAAGCTGTTCCTCAAGGCCGAGAAGTGCGAGTTCGAAGTCTTAGAAACAGAGTACTTGGGCATCATCATCAGCGAAGGATCGGTCCGAATGGACCCCATAAAAGTCAAGGGAATCACGGAATGGCCCACTCCCACCAAAAAGAAGGAGTTACAAAGCTTCTTAGGCTTCATGAATTTCTATCGAAAATTCATCAAAAACTATTCCAAGATAGTATGACCAATGACTCAACTCACTGGGAACGCCCCTTGGAACTGGGGCGCTGCCCAAAATCAAGCATTCCAACAGTTGAAGAAACAAATGGCAGAGGACGTCATCCTAGCCCTGCCAAAAGAAGATGGAAAGTTCAGAGTAGAAGCAGACTCCAGTGAAGGAGCCATTGGCACAGTACTAAGCCAACAGCAGAATGGTAAATGGAGACCAGTAGCCTTCCTTTCAAAATTGTTGACGACGACAGAAAGGAACTACGAGATATATGACAAAGAACTCCTCGCCATAATGCTTGCTCTCGCCGAATGGAGACATTACCTGATGGGAGCTGCTGTCGACTTTGAAGTATGGACCGATCATCAGAACCTTCAATATTTCCGCAAACCCCAAAAACTCAACCGCCGACAAGCCCGTTGGGTTACCGAACTCGCCGAATATTATTTCTCCCTACATCACAAGCCTGGCACTGCAAATCGAAAAGCCGACCTCCTATCCCGACGGGATGATCATGACCAGGGAAAAGAAGACAATGATGAAATCATAGTCCTCAAACCTGAGCATTTCCGAGCAATGATCATGCCCACAACGTCCAGCATTCACTCGAAAATCAAGCATGCTACCGAGAGCACCGACAAGTGGGATCGAGGAATCACCAATTCTTTAAACCACGAACAAGGCATCACAATGGAGAAGGGACTCCTGATGCTCACCGGAAGAATCTACGTACCCCGAGACGAGAAGCTCAGAGGAGAGATAATTGCCATGTCTCACAACCACCTCACCGCCAGACACCCAGGCATTGACAAGACCAATGAGCTCGTTCAAAGAGAGTATTGGTGGCCAAAGATCAAGCAAACCGTTGAAAGATATGTAAAAGGATGTGAGACATGCCAACAAGTCAAATCCAATACTCAGGCATGGAAAACACCCCTCCATCCCAATGCAGTTCCATCAGAACCGTGGACCCACATCTCTGTCGACCTGATTACCAGTCTCAAAGAATCTGGTGGATACGACGCCATCTTAGTCATAGTAGATAGATTTTCAAAAGAAATCATTCCAGTAGCATGCAATGGGACTCTCACATCAGAAGGGACTGCCAAAATATTCTGCAATAAAGTCTTCGCCATCCATGGCATGCCAAGAACTGTAATCTCAGACAGAGGCCCACAATTTGTTTCCAAATTCATGACGGATCTCTATCGAATTCTTCAGATCACCCCCAACGCTTCCACCGCCTTTCACCCCCAAACTGACAGACAAACCGAAAGAGTAAACCAGGAAATGGAAAAATACCTAAGGATCTTCACTAGGTATCAACAGGATGACTGGCACGAATGGCTCGCCCTAGCAGCATTCGCTCATAACAATCGGAAACACTCTGCCACAGGCCAAAGCCCTTTCTTCACTGTTTACAGACTCAATCCCCGAGTTGCTCCAGAAACAGAACGCCGAAGTCCCTTCACCAATCCCGCAGCTGGAAACTTCGCATCGCAAATGCGAAAGATCCACAAACTATGCAAACAAGCCCTCCAGGAAGCTGCCGCCAGAATGAAAACCCAATATGACAAGCGAAAGGGCAAGGCTGTAGCATACAAAAAGGATGACTTGGTATGGCTCAACACTACCAACCTTCACCTCCCACGGCCAAAGAAGAAGCTCGATGACAAACGAGTAGGCCCATTCCAAATCCTTGAAAAATCAGGTGCCTCTGCCTATAAGCTCAAACTTCCCCCTCACTGGCGCATTCACCCATGCTTCAATGAGAAACTCCTAACACCGTACACACCACCAGCATTCCTGAATCAAGAACTACCACCGCCACCACCGCCGGACCTCATCGAAGATGAAGAACAGTACGAAGTCGAAGAAGTCCTCGACACTCGAACCCGAAGGGTAAGAGGAAAGAGGGGCCAACCTTCTCGACTGGTAACTGACTACCTAGTAAAGTGGGTAGGCTGGACAAGGGAACACAATGACTGGGTAATGGAAGAAGACATGGAGAACGCCCAAGAAGCAATAGAAGACTACCAACAGAGTCAAGCAGAACACGGAAGAGTATTGACAGCAGAAGTCATAGTAAACCCCAAAGCAATAAAAGAAATCGTAGGGCATGAATACAAGGAAGTCGGAAACGGGATATGGAATTACTTCTACACAGTCAAACGAAACGATGGAAAGAAGATTCAAGTCCAAAACCCAGATGTAAAAGCATGGAACGAGTATATTCAAGACTATTGGAGAGCACTGAAGGAAGAACTAGAGGAGATGCCGGAACCCTAATGGCAGTCGGGACGACTGCCTTAACGAGAGGGTAATGTTACGATTTTCCACACTTATTCATTTTCCTTCTTAATTATCAGAAGACCGAGTTATCCCTGACCCCACATGATCATATGGACCAGAACCGGACGGCTTAGACCAAGTAGCCAGTAACTATGGCTCGTGCATACCATATGACGACCGTATTGTCTTCATATGTTGTAGCTATTATTAGTACCACAGTTTTCGTATATAAGTAGGTAGCTCTCGCTGTAATACCCCAGCTTCAAGCTAAAGTTTATCAATACCGAACTTCTCTCTTAACTCACTCGACCTAAAGACTTAGTCCGAGATCATCACTATATCCAAACTCCACGAGACTCTCGGGTGACTGTCCGAACACGAGACAGCCCGAGTTTACTCTTGTTTGGATCACGTGAGGTTCGGGTCTAACAAGATGTTGATCGTTTCTGGCGTCCAAGCATAAGCCTCCGACTGATGATGGCAAATACCAGCGACTTAAACGATACCACAGACTACGCCGTCAGGATATGGAAACGTTCGTCCCCATCGTTCTCCGAAATTCTCTCGCATTGATCTTCCAATATCTCGGTCGGACGTTGATGAACCTTGACTTCCGTGGCAACGGCACACCAAAAACTCGAAGAGTAATGGTTAATGACGGTGACAACCGGTTATAAAGGTACTGTGTTGTGTGAGTTGTTCGGGGCACCTCCGTGCGACCTAATCACATCCTCTAGACGCAAGTTTATACTGCGACTTTTCAGTCAAGCAAGTAGCACTCAAGCGATCGAGTACTAAAAGGTTTTGGCTGTAGGCCGGTGATAATCTCGATAACGAGATAGAACGGAAGAGGGTATGACATGAATACCACAGGTCCGGTGTAAAAGAAGGAGAAATGACTAGACGAGGTCTCTAGACGAAGGTCCTATGAAAATAACGGCGATAATGAAGCTATGTGTGCGGTAGACGGTTTATAACTGGTGTAGTGTCGAAATACTGAAGGGGGCGATCCTAATAATGCCAGCTAATGGTGGCAAGAGCGTGAAAATGAGTTTATGTCCGGTGGGGCACGGCGATGACGAGTGCTGGTCCTATACGAGATGAAATATACTGAGGTCGATGTTGAAAGCTGAGTCTACTTGGAGACGATCCTATCCTATGTCAATGTCAATCCTATGCGTGCAAACCTATCCTATCCAATCCAATCCTATCCTATGACGGTGTAAACCGGTGTTGAGTCCAATACGATCCTATGTGACGATGTTGATTCCTATAAGTCTGCCAGAGACTACCCAAGTGGGCTGCGATGAACGATGTTGAAAGTAAAGCCGAATAAAACTCCTATGGTACGAAGATGAAGACGATCCGATCCTATAAAAACAAAAGAGGCGATGTACGATGCGAGCGTACGGTGTTACGCGCTAGATGCGAGTATTTAAACCAATAATGACGGGTTGCAATCAAAGGTGCGACGAGCGACCGAAGATAATGCTAACACCGGTCGATCACGGTGTAGAGGGTGTTTCTCAAAGAGAACAAAGGGGGTGCGAAGCTAAAGACGGTGCGAAACCAGTCCGTTGCTTATAGCGAGCGTATGGGATGCAAACAAATGTTATTGTTCATGTACTGCGCTATGCGAGAATTATGGTCATTTAAACCGGTGCTAATGAGCATAGCAAGAGTGTAATGATGAGAATATAGCCGGTCGTGAGCGGTTTATAGCGCGTGCTAATAGCAAAGTAGCAGGTAGTTATGTCTCTCTTCTTCTACGATTTTCTATGGATTTTATACTACTAGAGATATTTATTAATAGAAAGACTTAGTAAAGCTGTAAGGCTGCGGCTTTGTAACAAGTCAAACGTCCATATGAATCTCCGTAGTCTCTTGTAACAGCTAATCCTTAGCGGTACTGAAGACAGATAAATTCGTTATATCATGGGTTGTCACAGCGGGGTCATTGGGGTGCTGTTTTAACTGCGGACTGTGAGGGTACGGTGGAATTACTGAGGTGAACGAAAGGAATAACACCTTCTAGTGAGCTGGGCACGGCGATATTATCAACGCCGGTCGTTTGGATGACAAGAACTCGATGATTATTGCAGTAGGGCAATTGTCGGCGGGTATGACCTCATATAATGAAAGGATCAACACCGGTCCGTTACACCGTGATGCGCTGGTGATGCGGTCCTGATGCGTCAGTGATGCGTAGTTCGCTTATCACCGGTGGTTGCCTGATCGGTCAATATTGTGCCTATTCGTGATGGCATACAAGTTAGGTCGCGAAACAAGTTGGGATGGGTATTCGTCGTTATAGCCAGCCGTTGAAGTGTCAAAGAGGTCGTATAATGGTGCGTACACACCGGTGTTATCGTTATAACCGGTGCTGAGTCGTTGTCACTTAGAAATGACAAAAAATCGCGAATTCTGAGCGTACAGAGCCTAGAGGCTCATCAACGTCATTTTCACATGGTGTTGCCACGATTCATTGCAGGTGCTTTCCTCCATGAACACGAATCAGTGTTGATATTCAACATACAGTTTCTTGCTGTCACAGCCACGTTTAGTGAAGTTTCCCGCATGCTATTGAAGAGCCAGGCGAATTAAATTTTCAATAGGCACAGGATCCTGTAAGCATCTTTTTTGTATGTCCCTCGCTGTACAAGATACTAATCCGATGCAGATGTGACGTGAGCATGCAGCAAGCTGACTGCCTTCTTTTTCCCCATCTAGTTCAACTTCAGGTACACCCTGTCAAGTTTTATGGACGTATCGACTATCAAGGTAGGTCATATGTACGCTTCTGCTCCCCACAAGTGCTCATCCCTGACAGGCGTCCATGTATGCGGATTTCTCCACCATCGCAGGAGCAGACTTCATCACCGGTGCCATGTGCTTTTACCTGCACAAGGGCAGATCAATGACCAGCTGCTCTAAGTTGGTCTTTCATCCTAATATCAATGAATTTCCTTATGCAACTTGTATAGTACTACAAACACAATTTTGAGGCTAATGTGGCTGGTAGTAATACCCGGACTGGCGACGAGGTATGAATCTCATGTAAGCAATATTCTGCAAGCTAATTGCGCCTAGCGCATGCTCCCTCGTTACTCTCGTGACGGTGATCAATCCCTTTCATTGCCTGTTCGAGCATTGTCCGATCTGACATCGATTTAATCAGTACATCACCTAGCCGGACACTTGTTTTCGTCGCAATCGACTTTATCTTGCCAAAGCGTGAGTGTTTCACTTTTCTTCCTCTGAATTCTGAAACTGAGTCTTCATCAATCGTCTATATAAATTCTCTGCTCACCATATGACTATTGTTCTACTGATTTCATCCTCGAGTTCACTAATCCTATCCAGGCTCAACTCACAACAGAGTTCGATGTGGTCTGCCACAAAAGGACATAATGTTGACCAAAAGATAATGAGATTCGTTCCTCCTCGTGCCGCCGGAAGTGGGATGGCCGATTCAGGACAGACATATGGTCTTTTCTGCAACCGCCACCGGTTTACCTGACAATTTCCCTTGAGGATGTCACTATTCCGGGCTTTTCCATCACCGAAGCAGATACGGTACAGACGGTACGTCCAAGGTTCCGTGACTGACCTTGCATTGACGTGACCTTTCCTTTCAGAATATCACTCTGCCTCTCCCCATGGCGGAAGGAAGTCTCTCGACTAGCACCGGCGATATGGCATTTGCATAACGATACAGTTCTCAAATACAGTTCGAGTCTTCCCTTCACTATCCCACCATTAATTAAAACTACTTCCCTACTTCCTTCTATTATGTTGCCTATTTTTATCGTTTCTTGAGCGGTGGAAGTCATTCCTACCCCGTGCATCACTCACGCCATAATGATATGAAGCCATTGACACAGATATCGCATGGAGCATAAGTTATTCATTACTGTGAAATTTCCCAAATGGTCAAATACATCTAGCGGAGACTTTTCACGGTCACTCGCTCTCATCAACACCGATCAACCAGCGAACCAGCTTCCAGCTAAACCATTTTTACCCTAGAAAAGGAATCAGAACACGGCATAGGATGGCCTAGCATTACTAGCCTTATCCTTACGCGTATCAAATAAGCAAAGCTCTGCCAGGTGAATTGAGAGGGGGTCACGGAATAGTACATCTCAGCCCAGTTGTCCTAGGGCTCTTGATGATTGAACATACATGCTTCAACACGCTATGATAGAGTGTCATCTAGATTTGGAAAGTTATCGTGATGACGTGGCGTACCATTTTGTGGGATCCGTAGTGGGAGGAAGGATATAGGCACAGGCCTACGTTGTAGCAAGCACTTACCTTTTTCTCGTGATTACCCCACCATGTCTTGCACGTTCGTTCGTTCGACATAACGTAATGCCGGCGTTCAGCCATAATCTGGGGATAGAGCGCTAACTTGCATTAATGTCCTGTTCGAACTGTGTTAGCTGTAAGTAGGTACTTATTTTTGTGCCTATTCACCTATAAAGTAAGCTCAAAAGCCATTCTAGTCTCCCCCAGTTAAATACAGCATCCTTTCAGTACCTTGTTCTCCCTCATCGTCAGACTTAGTGTCTGTATGCGTTTCTCCACTCCACCTTCCATGACGGTCATGAAGACAATCCAGCGTCAAATCCTATCTCTGGAGGAATTAGAGAGGATACTGGCAGAGCGATACGGGATGGTTGGGCACTTTGAATTCAGTGCACGTTTTGAACGAGGCCAAAAGGCAGGCGTTTGCCAAACATGATCCCGTTTCCTATGACGACCTGCGCGCGCTGGATCAATTGAACGACCTTCGGCTCCAGCTTACCCAGCTCCGTTATTTGCGTGCAGTTTCTCCACCCGCAGATGCATGTGTTCCTTATCTGTCTCTCCCGACGAAACTTTCCATTCTGACTATTGTCCTATTAGACATAGAGTAGAGCCGTTATAGAGCTGCCTAGCTGGTAATGGTTATCCGAGTGGTTCGGGCATGTACCTTAGTCGTCGCCGATCTGGGCCCCCATAGGTCAACGAGATTCATTATCTTGGCTTGGCGATTTATATTAAGCTTACTTGGGACTGATCACATTAAGTGTCCTGGTGAGGCCGATTCGTCTTCATTGTATGCTCAATACTTTTTTAACTCTATCACACAGCAAACCGGGTTGTAAACCTAATCTATATTTGAAGAGTATGCCAACAGTCCATGACGAGCCCGGGTTAAGGTTCAGAAGATAGGAAATTTGGAGCGACTGGATCCAGGACCCGTACTCCAGTGTTGTGCAGTCACCCGACCTTGACTGTGCAGCCACAACTGACGGGGGTCATGGACTTCTTTGTCGGATCATCGATATAACCTGCTTTGTCACCATCATCTCGGTCTTCCGGTTCAATCCGGTTCCTGTATAGGCAAGATTGCGGTGCCGTGCGGGAAAAGTCGTGGTCATTTTGTGACAGCTACGGTCTGTGTGATCGTCGTGACTTCGGTGACGGTCACGCGACAACACTGCTGTACTCCCTACACAGAACGTGCAAGTCCCCTTCCATGCTTGCCTTCAAGGTCATTGAGATCGACTTCTTTGTCTCCGACATGCCAAGGTGAGACCGGCCGGTTCTGCCAGTTGCCCTCTCAAAAGGTGACGTCATTTATGTAAAGGACCTTATCGATTTCACTTCGGATGCGAACTTGAATATGGCCCTGACTGTTGATATGCGGCACTTCCTCGAGGCGTCATACAACTGATTCAGTCTCCCTTGCTATTGGCGCAGACTACTCCTTCTTAAACGACTTGGGGAATAGCTACAGTGTGCGTGCACTTACATCTATGCTGACGTCGTGAACTATTTTCTTTAGTTTTAAGCCTCGCATTGGCAAATTTCTTACACCTCGAACACAGCCATCTGATGGCCTAATTGTCTGGAAATTGCGCTTCTTTTTTCCCAGATGTTGGTAATCTCGTGTGTGTCTATTCCCCTACTGCACCTGATTATCTCACGTAGCTGTGATATGTCCCTAGTGAAACAGACAATTATCATCACAATCATTATCAGTATGGTATTGTTTAAGGACGATAAACGTCAGTGCATAACACCACTGAGGAGCAGTTATTCCAGGTACCAGAACCTAGAGAAAATGGTTAGATAGCATACGGAATTTAGACCGAAGCTTTTGACCACAGCGAAATGAATCGGGATTTTCCTGAGGGTAGAGCCGACTAATTTTGCTGCGGTCAAAAGACTCTTTTAACTTCTATCTCTATTCTAATCATTTTCTCTGGTTTTTAACCAGGATATTTCGTCACCTGCCACAAGTGCTACTCACTAACCCTCTCACATCTCACAGCAGCGCCCTGATTAAAATAATGTGGTATATCCCGGTTTACTCTCGCGGATTGAAAATTATGGACAAGGAGGCAAGTGGCCGGCGTGCTTGGGCCGGCGAGACGTGCTCTCAACCGCCACATAGGGCTCGTCCGAAAACGAACTGTTGTATCTCAGCATACTTGTGACAATGACTTTCCTTAGTGACTGCATTCCCATCCGCGTGAGCGACGCCAAAAGGTATTTAACAAATGGCGTGTGTCCGGTATGTTGATCACCTTGGATATTTGTGCTCGACGTACTGAATCTGCTCTAACAGAAACTGAAGGAGATAAAGGATAGCATAGCCTGCTTAGAGAAGGTAGAGAAGCAGCTAGCGAAAGAGTACGGGATGTCAGGAAGGATTGATTCCGCCAATGTGTTAGAGAAGACCAAACAAGGGGCGCGCGAGGTTCAACAGGACCGGAGCACATTGACTCGAATTGACCACCTGCCGGCAGGAGCTTCACCTAAGAGTGGGTGTTTTTCATCTGTACCCGACGTACTGAAACTTATCAAAAAGAAGGGGGAGGTCCTGGGTGATGTTGACCGTATGAATGAGGAGAGGATAGCGGAGAAGTACGGGATGTCAGGGGATATTGACTCCGTAAAGATTATCCAGGAGGTAGAGAGACGGGAGGAGGCCTTCAAAGAGAGCCTGCAACAACTGGATCAACTACATGAACGTCGCATCGAGCTCAATGGAACCCGGTGTTCGAGTGGAGAGGCCAGCAGTAGAGTTGGGGAATATACTCTGCGAGTGTCTGTCATCCATGTTTGTAAATAGTCTCTGTTATTTGCATGTAGCGCCTGGATATCATACATTATTATAAGTCTTGATTTATAAATTCTTTCTTTTGCGGTTGTGCTACATGTTGGGCCAGCAATTAAGGGTGAAGAACCAGGCGGCAGCCCAATGTCCGGGGATCCCAAGACGTACCGACATGTGATACCTCTGTGTACCTAAACCACCCCGATCTTCACTCCCGCAGACCCAACTACCATATCGACGTGGGCACCAGTCGTCGGTGCGCGCGGCATCCATGGACTCAATCGCAGTCGAAGTTCATATATCAACCTCCAATTTGCTACACGGTAAAGGGTGGAGGAGGACTGAGCAAGCAAGACGACCGGAGCTAGGTCGAGACCGCAATGGCACACGGTGAAGGCGATACGTACAATCCATTGCATGTCAACTGAGAACCCACGCTGAACGTGCTCCAAGCAATGACATGATACAACGACCATAACGCCCGCCGCCGCCTACTTCAGCGAATCCCAACATAAGCAATCCCGGATGGCGACTCACCAAGACCGCCGCCAGGACTCCTACGCCCAAGTTTCAGATGCCAGGGTCACGATGGTGAAGACCTTTTCCGTCTCAGACTCCGCCCTTGTGCCACCGACGTCCGCCGTCGAGTCGTTGACCCTGCCCGGTCCCGTTTTCAACCCTGCTGCCCTCGGCCACTCAGTATATCTTGACGCCTGGACGCTAAGGATGATACGCCGTCAACTAGATGTGCTGTGCTCGCCATTGATGCCTACGCTCACCATGCGTGCAGCAAGCCACTGGTAGCGTCGATCGGCTCACCCTGTAGGTCCCTGCTCAGGCTCAAGAAATGGGAACGAAGGGAACCAAAGAGAAACGATTTCAGTTCCTTACTCTGCCAACTACTTACAAACTTTATGTCCTGATAGTGAAACGATATGCAGCCGGGGGCAAGTCGGAGGCACCAGGATCGGCAGGACGCCATCGAGAGCAGCATACGAGAGGACTTGAACAAGCGACTGGGTGAAGGACATGTGTATGGTGTTAGTGTCGGTACTGGCACCGGCATAAGGTTCCAGTGGCTTGAAGTAACGGCCTGATATTGTGAACATGTGCTGCCAGTGTGGCCACTATGATAAACGAACGTCCGATAACAGTTGTACTTCTCACTAGGTACGGATGTAGATACAGGTAATTAGTTTGAATGTACTGCGGGGAACTCTAGTATGGCACGCTTCCGATGTTGACGAGCACCGTCAGTTAATAAAACGAACTTTCTTTTTAATGAATGATCGATGATTGATGATCGACGGACAAGGCAGCGCAACCGTATTCTTCCTTCAGACATGAGTTTGACTCGAAGTCAGACATAAGCATTGATTACCCAGATGAACGTAGTCTCATAGACAGACGGAACAACACATGCCTACGGAGGGAGGGAGTGATGGCATGTATGGGTCTGTTGTTTATTTGGGCCTTTATATCGCCGTTGATCCGTTACGCAGATAAATCACGTGCA
Organism: Armillaria luteobubalina; assembly: GCA_030435615.1. NCBI lineage: Eukaryota > Fungi > Basidiomycota > Agaricomycetes > Agaricales > Physalacriaceae > Armillaria > Armillaria luteobubalina. The sequence goes on from JAUEPU010000013.1 coordinate 1,328,915, forward strand.
TGAAAACGCGTTCCATGAAAAATCCATCCTGGCACTTTTTTGCGTGTTTCTACCACTTCTCCCATAACAAGGCCTCGTGTTTTCACAAACAAATGGCATTTCATGGTCCTGAAAATCCCAGTAAAGGAAGAAACTGGACCGATATATCCAAAACCCCCATTATTCCCGGCTCTATACCAGCAGATGCCGCTAACTACACCCTTGATTCCTTTACACCGCTACTTCCGTTACTCCAAAATACTGTTCCTAACTTTCACATTGATTCTTCATCCCCAATCGGTCCATCGGATCTGCCCCTCGCTAGACAGTTTTTTCCATGATTTACTTACGCAGAACTCGCATATCAAGGATCCTAGCACTCATCATCTCAGGATGCCAGCCCCATGAGTGGGTGTGAACACTGCTTCAATCCAGTCTCATTGCTGTACAGTCACTAGGAAGGTCTTGTAACGTACTCATATACTAGTTTCAACGCACATTAAGCTTGCTGGTTAAAAAAAATAAGAAATGGTAATTTCAAAGAATGCTCCATTTAAGCTACATTTACACTCCGTTGTACATTTTAAAGCTTGAAAGTTGACGAAATTGAAGTTTGGAAAGCTGTTTTGGGTCTCTGACGGTCTCCCGAAGTCTTTCATTTTTAGTATTATTTTTGCCTCTTTTGGAGCATGCGACACTCAGTAAAATGGACGGAAAACTAGCTCAGATAAGCGCAATACTATTGGCTGGAGACTTCGCATGTAGATGCTGGAAACAAACTGATCCTCCGTTTTAGTATGACACCTAATGAAGAGGTAACAACGGTATTAGATAGTATACCAAAGTCGGTCATTCATGTGATTCCCCACCACCATTGGCTTCTGGTATGCTCCTATTTTGGGCAGATCCCCGATAAGTTCCAGATACGTTGGGAATCTGCTGGGCAAGTTACCCACTTCCTTCAGTTTATGAAGAAGCGCCTCAGTGAAAACACCATAGTGCGTGACCTCACCCTTCAATTCCATCGCCAACTCGTAGGCATTACACGCCGCCAAAACTACATGGGATTCCAGATTGGGCGTCCAATCCCTGGCAGATATAGACCTATATCGAGGGGAACCGCCATCAGTTTTTAATTCACTCAATTTCGTCTCTGCAGCGGCAAACATCTCTGCAATGAGGGTCGGGTTTGGAACATCCAGCTCCTTGGCCATGCGTGGTACTTCCTTCCCCCTTCATTGGGTTTCTTGTCGTGCCTGAAGAAAAACAGCAATCCAGAATGACGGTAATGTGATGTCCTTTAGTGCGACAGATTTCAGTGAGAATAGTTGAGACTTCTCGATCACTGATATCAGGGATTACTGGTTTGACAGCGTCGCCTGGGGTCTGGGAGGAGGTTACGGTCCATAGGGCACAGGGCTTCGATGGTTCCTGCGCTCGCTACGAAGTCTCCTTTGTATCCAGGATGCAACTTGCATGGATAAGATGTGCCATGTCCTGGAGAAGTAGATGACAATATTGTCACCGTGTCGTATCTGTGGATTCGTAGAGAGATCAAGAAGTGCGTCGACGATGTTGGCCCGGGTGGCAGAAATGTTGGACATGCCAGGCCGCAGACTCTTCGGGGGAGTAGTATTATCTATTCCGAGGAGGAGCTTAATATGATCGGGTGGGACACCGAGGTTTTCCCTCATATATCGCCTAAAATTGGTGGCATCTGACACGCAACCATGCAGTGTATTCTGTGCTTCATAGGCATCAATGCCAATGACAACCGCCCAAAAACGATTGCCGTCTACTTCGCTGAGGGGCTAAAAATTACTCGTCAGTACCTTAGTCTTATATCGGACTGGGTATGTGCTCACGCTTGCATTGGTATACCCTGCAGTCAACGTATTGTTTGGGGAAGGAGGCATGTTCAAGTGGGCTTCGTAGAGGCTGCTGGTCGCAATTCCAATTGTATTTATTTCGAAAGAATCTCGACGACGTGGTCACCGGTCTGTTATTTTTGACGCCATTGGACTAACTAAATACATCGAGTTGCACCCAACGCGAACAAATGTATAGTTGCTTGCGCTCCCAGAAGACCTGGAGTAAAAATAGTGGGCGTGGTATATTTACGTGGTCACCACACAGCATTCCAGTACGATTGCAGCTTCATAATCGTACTGTGGATTCTTTGCAAATTCTCAATCGAGAAATGGAGTAGCTACTTGCCCGAAAGTTCTGTAGAGTGCTGTACAATATGACCGTGCTATTTTTGTTAACAGCATCTCAGGGAAATTAGCTTGGAAAATGTGACGGTAACGGAGTCTCTTCGTATTTCAGAAGACGAGGTATAGCAGGCTTGCCACGGTATAAGCGTAGAAACATAGTACATATCGACGGAAACTGATCACTTCTGCCAGGCTACTAAATGGAAGTAGGCGTACCTCCTCATGTGTAGCACCTCTCTCCGGGGCTTATGATCACTCCCTACCACTCTATGCACTCCTCACAAGCGACAAATTCATGCGAAACTTCGAATAAAATTTGACGCCTTCTTTTGACTGCAGCAAAATTCGTCGGAACTGCTATTAGAGTGACTCTAGCCGCATTTTGCTATGTTGGAAAGCCTACGTCAATTTAATCTGCTGTTCACCCGTTTTTGGTGGTTTTCTCTGGTCCGAGATAGCCGCTGACTAGGAGTGGGTCAGTTGCCAATAAGGCACAGTATTTCTATGATCGAGTCTAAATGTGTTTCCGTCGAGCCCGGGATCCCTGAGGTGATGAAGAGGCTGCTACTGTGCTTTGTGGTGGAGATATTACATCCCCAGCTAGAAGTTGAATCGGTAACATAACGTCATCAACTTCCATTGTGTCGTCTGATAATAATCAGTCAGAATCGCATTGCCATCTTGATAGTTTAATAGTTGTATGACGCTTTGCATGGATTCGAGATTCTATCAGAATCCATTAGCTGACACTCCTGAAAAGCAAACATTTCTGGTGAGATGAAACCGGGAAAGTGTACCTGCAAACTGATGGAGCACAGTTTTCCAGGCAATGAAAATAGTGAAAACCATCAGCTCTCATGATAAAGGCAATCTGCAGTGTCAATGAGCGCCGGTCAGACATCGCATACACGAGCACCAAGGGTATACACTGCAACCTTCGCAACGGGACGAAGTATTAGAGTGAGAGAGGGACATCAGATGTCGGAGCGGGATAAGAAATCTTGGTCTGTGAAAGAGCAGTCAGACCCTCGATGCGGCTTCTAAGACGCCCGAAACTGGCAGATGACAAGACAGGATAACTTGCTGATGCTTTATCGTAGGTAGAACTAATCAAGCGTCCACGTAGAAGATTAAGGTTCCAATTGTGGTCACAGTGAGGATATGATGTTACCGGAGGTCGAGAAACGAAACACAAAGAACCTCCATAGGTTGCACTATTGAGTTGAGCATAACCGTCAAGGACCAGAAGCGGCTTATCGATTGTACGCTGCTTAGCATGTTGTGACCTGTTCACCAGACTGGCGATAGAAAGTCATCCCATGATTGTAGCATGATTGAATTACGCCACGAGGCTATATCATGCATGCTTCCCTCATGGAGAGAGGTAGTGACATTCTGAAGAGAAGTACCATTTGGGCCCATTGAAATTAAACTGCAGTGTATTGTACGTACCACAATCACCCCCCAATTGCAGAATCGTCAGGAACAAATCGGAGCATCCTTTGATCAACAAAACCTTCCGGGGACCACAATGAAACTTTGGAGGAGCGAGCCGAAGAAATGGTAGCAAGGCCTGTATTCGTATTGTAAGCAGTGGGCTTCCGTGCATCTTAGATTGTAAGCTTCTGGAATTTCGGCGAGACGAAGTCGATTATGATGAAAGTACGATGTATCGGCTAGGCGCTGTACTCAGATTAGAAATTTAAGGAGATCATATTGATAAATCACCGTCACAGGAGTAACAAGCATAGGTATATTCAGGATTAGGTTGCAGTGCATTGTAGACGTGAGACTTACGCCTTGGCGTCAGCCCAGACGATAACTCAGACGCAGAGACAAACCTGGAGATCTAGTCACAGTGTGCAAGTGAAGTGGAGGACAATGATTCAGCTCCTGCGATCGAGGGAAAAAATTGTATATAGGGAGACCCGCCAGGCGTGGCCAGGTCCTCCTGTCCCAGATCCTTGGAGCTGTAGTGTACGGTCCACTCCTAGAGTTGAAATCTCCATAAAGCTCGGTGGTGTGTATCAGTCAAGAGGTATTGACTGAAGGACACGAGGATAGTTCCTGGCGTGTACATATCACAAATTACGTCTAATAAATATCCTCGAGTCAGTTGTACACCGCACTGGCAGAAGTGGGCTCACAGAATTACGCCTTTAGAGAAAGGATTTGGAACGTTTATCACCTCCGATAGATAATTGTTCAAGGTGTAATAGATTGACGACCGTCTATAGTGTAACTCTGCTTAGCTGCCGCTCAAAAACAGCGTAGAGAAGAAATCCAAATACGTCAGAGATGTAATTAAGTCTAAACATTGACAATTAGCACGGACACATTAGTGCTCGATATAATGGCACGTACCACCAACTAACAAGTCCTTGCTAACCTTTGTTGTGCATCGCGACTCTGAACCAAATCACCGCCTCTGATTTCTCAATCCTATCGTCCCTAGTACGTCAGACCAGTGATAGTCCACAGAGGGGAATCTAAGCGAGATGTGCCTGCTTATCGACACCAATCGACTCGTATAGTCACCAACGAGGTTGGTCCCGCTGATGGTTCAAGAAATCAAGCTGGACAAACAAATGTCGAGAATCGAGATGCAATCAGGACCAGCTGCATTGTTGTGATGAACTTTTTGGGTGCCATCCCTGCATGTTACTTTGACACAATGTACAGACAGTAACGATACTGAGACGACATACCGTACTCCTTCATTTTTGTGCCACTAGTACCAGTATCATGTTAGAATTGGTCGCCTGCGTAGGCCGTTAACTCGACCTGAATGAGCAGAAAGAATTTATTTAGTTGGGAAAACAAGGGAGAGAAAATGCCTACCTGCTCAAATCCTACTACTTTTAAAGATAGAATACGAGGCAGAATTGATATTCCCATCGTCGTAAATCGACTGAGCGATGCTTAGAAGATGACGGTAGTCAGTGAAGACTGCTATGTACGTTTTTCCCAGCCCCATAATTTCTTGCTCTGACTTTGACAGGCTATCGATGTCTTCACTCAGGTCTTCCTGAGAGCTCGTACTCCTCTGTACCGCCGAACTTCTTTGTTCAAGGATTCTGAGCATGCCTATTGATCAGCAATGGAAGCATAGCGACGGATACTCTCGCGGTGGACCTCTAACGTGCGACATCCTAGCTTGTTGACCTCGATACCGCTGACGGTGGAAGTTCTTACACACAGTGCAATTCTTCCCTGTGTTATCCGACGACGCCCATACATGGCTAAGAACGTACTGGAGTTCTTAAATTTCCTAGCTTTCGCACGCAGTGCAGGCGCTTGTCTTAAAAATGGATTTACAGTAGAGCGCTTATCATTTTCAACTCGAATGGTTTCGTAGTACATCAGCGGTCGTCCGTGTTGTCTATGCTTAGTGACATAAATGCAGGCAGGCTGCAGATGTATGAGGAAAAAAAAGGCCCGTTTATGTTTGAGTTTTTAGGCGCTGGCAGGCCTGGAGTAAGGGCTAATGCAGATGCACAAATAATCGATGCCAAATTGATGTACCAGTAGCATAGGCACGTACCGGTACTGACCAATGTGTTCTTGTCAATTCTTCCTACACATTGTGCAACGGCTGTGCGATGTCGAGGCAGGAAACCTTTAAGGTAGGACCGAATCGGTCTATCTGTAAGCGACTTGAGGCTCTACAGAGAGGTTACAATATGGTAGCGTGATGGGTACAGCCATCAGAATGAAATATTGACGCAAAATGAGCACTCGTGGCTCAAAATCAAGGACTAGAGTATCAGGGGATATGCATAGAACCAAGGATTTATCAAGAAACGAGCTCAGTCTCCACTCGACGTGGGTGTAAAAGATTGAGGCACGTCGGAATCAATAATCAGGGCAGGTCTTCATGGGCTTCCACGGCGAGTACATAACTCGAAAACAATCTGAGGGCCCAGAACGGGGGCCTAAAGGAGGAGTCACCCTCCGGTTACGCTACAACGTCTTTCTCGATGACATATGAGTTATTAGAGGACCTGCCCTCTTGAAATCCGGCAAGATCTATGAAGAAGTGGAGAGGTCGCATGAGACCCCAGTTATTATCCAGTAAAACTAAACATACCAACACAAGCTATCAAAGGGCAAGGGGGGAAGTTGTGGGGAAGTATCATTGCTGCCCTACTCATCGCTTATGCACGGAGCTGCTATGCAGATTCTACACAAAGTACAAGTTATTTCTTATTACAAATATGATCGATAGCAGGAAACAGCGAAAACGACAACACTTTAGAATACAAGGCCAAGGACCGTTCACGGACATTCGCTCTCATCAACATCGATGAACCAAGTCCCAGCGATACCAAAGATTCCCTACAGAGAAGAAATGAGTATTCTGTCCCCACACGACGGAGTATCACTCACCTTGTGGTCGCATGTATCAGGGTGGGCAAAGCTCTTCCCAGTGAATTCGGAGGGAGTGGAAAAGCACATCTCAGCCCAGTTGTCCCAGGGCGATTGATGATTGAACATATGTGCCTCAACGCGCTGTAATAGAATGCCATCTGGTATCAGGTAATGACTATAACAGCAGTGACATACCATTTTGTGCGATCCGTAGCAACCCTAGAGGAAGGATATCAGCACAGATCTGTGAATCGGTACCAAATACCTACCTTTTTCTCATGATTACCCCACCACGTCTTGCACGTCGGTTCGTTCGACTGTTACAGTCCAATGTCCAACAATATTAACGGCGTCATCCTAGACAGCGAAGCAGATCAGCAGCCTGCGATAATCTTCGAAGAATAGAATGAACAGTACCTGTCTCTCCTCCAGTACAAAAATCTGGATGGTCATACGTGACTCCATGAATATCAATAGCCGTCTTCATGCACCAGCTCTGCGCATCCTCTCCAAAAGGAATGTTTATCAGTTTGGCATGATACATCCTCTTCTCGTAGCTCAAACACCGCTTCTCCGGTGTTAAGTCCTGCCAGGTTAGCATTGCACGCTTCCTGCGTCCTTCGTCCTCCCGCATCGCATCCTCCTTTGCCTGGACCGTCTGTTCTCTGCGGGCAACAAGGCCTTCTCGATCCCGGATAATTCTATCTTCTCTTTCCTTTTGTACTGTCCTCCTCTTGTCCTCTTCTTCATGTGCCAGCCGTCTCTGTTCATCCTCCTGCCGATAATCCAACTTTCTCTGCACCTCCTCGCGCGCGAAAGCCAAACGTCGTCCTTCGTCTTCCCGCTCCTGAGCAAGCTTTCGCTGTTTGTCCTCATGCGCAATCCGCTCCAAACGGTCTAGCTCTTCACGATGACGAATCCTATCCTGTACGTCCGTGCGGTGGGTATTGGAGTAGTCGTTGACAAAGTGCCAGATGTTGATAAACCCCATTAACAACAGGAGCCCGATTATGGCCTTCGAGAGAGATGAACACCTGCTGGATCTCTTCGTTGTTTGCGGGTTCAATGGCGTCTGCTCATTGCTTGGACCAGCACCTGTACCGTTATCTGATCCAGGGAAGGTACTGTAAAGTGGAGGCGGAGACAACCAAGGACTGGTGTACAATATCAATGATAGTGACAACGACGATATCCAATCAAAAGACACACTTGGCAGCAGGGGGGCATTGTCCTTGGTTCTGTGCAGAGACGACAGTAGGAGTAAAGAAGCACACGTCGGAGTTGAATGTTGTTAGCTTTTGCACGTGCAGGGGCCGGTGGGTTTAGAGCGCTTATCATTTTGGAGGGCTTCACGATGCCAAATAGAAAAGAGACAATGAAACTGGGCCTTGATGGTGGCCTTGACTGCATATTGAGCTAAACGACCCTGGGTGGCAAGGGCTTGATGTTGGACAAAGGCAAGGAAAACGGCTACGAAGATTGGTTAGTGTATATGCATATACAAGCAGGTGCCAACATACATAGAGGCGGCATTTTGGCATCTGGATTGATCTCCTCTGGGACCGTTCCCTCTGGCTGAGTTTTGGCATAGTCCTTCCACCAGTGCTTGATGCAGTTTGACAAAGTCGAGAGTAGCAAGTGAGAGGATTTTGACGAAAACCTTGTTCAAGGACTTTTGGAGTTCTGAGGCAACAGGAGGGACCACTGCACGCTGTTTAAGAAGCTCTGCGTGGGGAAGGATCTTTGGCAGGAGAGGCATGGGAAGAAGATGGGGAAGGGAAGAAAGGGAGGCGGGGGAAGGAGTGAGTGCGCGTCGGGTCTTTATACGAGGGATGCAATGACGTGGGATCAGCCCCCTCCTGACGCACTGATGACGCAGTGATAAGAATAGCGCTACTTTTGGTGGTCGTGCATGGCAGGCGGGGGTAGGTGGTGAAGAGAGTGTGATGTAACGTGTGACTGTACTTCCCACTTCCCATTTGACTTTGGTCCAAGCCGGAATCATTGTTGCCGACAATGTTGTCACTCGATGTCGCTGGAGCCAAGGTGAGCATGTTGTTGTGGAACGTGGGTGGTCGACATCATGGTGACTATCTTCATTTACAGCAGTAAGCCGCCTCAGAGCACCTCGAGTTTTCCAAGAGATCAAAGATGAACGCCTCTAATTCTAGCTTTGAGCACCAATAGTGCTGGCTAGAGCTGGTGACGTGGCGGTTGTGCAACTTGCACTGTGTAGCAAACTCGACCGCCAGCTCTCGATTCCAGCGCTCATTGTTAGTCTAAAACCTTTGCTCGACAATGCTCGCTAGGTGTTCCGCCAGCTCTTGTTTTGGATAGATATAGCTTTGTTTGTTGGGTCTTCGCATGTAGTCTAAACCCTAAAGTGAGCAGGACGACGGCATTTCATACCCGACCTCGGGCTGTAATGTACATACTCGTTTGTTTGGTCTTGCATTGTGCAGCGAATGTCCAGCTCTCGTCGTTGCCTCGTAGTAGTCTGCAGGGTCTTAGCATGGTCTAAACCTTTCGCTCGACAACGCTCGCTTGCCGTCCCGCTAGCTGAGAGCTCGTCTTGTGTCGTTGTCTGCAGTCTGGAACCTCAAAAATCAGTGATCAATCGCATTGTGGCCATGTTCAAATGCTGTTGCGAATCAGACAAATCGTTCAAGACCGGTTGATGGAGAATGATAGAAAAACAGGCCCGTTTACTGTTGGAGTTATAGACCGGCCTGGAGCGACAGTTAGCAAAGACATGTACTCAATGTAAGAGTACTGCACAACCATTCGAAACGTTCTTGCCAATCCTTTCTGCATATTGAGGCGCTGGAATGGATAATAAATCACAGCCTACGGCTTCTATGGTTCGTTGATACCATCAGTCTCTACGTCTCATGGAGGTCGTAATGGCGGGAGAGAAGACCAAGGCGTAACTTGTTGGAGGCCAAGAAGGGGATGGGTCATCATGTTTGTCCTGCTGATGGCTAAAGAGATAGCGCGATGAAACAGGGGGAACAGATGTTAAGACGGCTGACGACTAGCAGGCTGCATCTGTGAGAATCATTGGGGTACAGGGAGAACGAGACTGCATATATGCAACACCTGATGCCGTCTGGGGCGCACTGTCCATGTAAAGAAATCCCGACTGACGTAACTAGATTCCGGAATCATCATCGGAATCATCCTGAATTTTTGATCCCGAGTATATTGATGCCACGTCGCTATGTCTCACGTGAGATCTGGCATCGTACGACTGCCCGGTATACCATCTTCATTATCGCGCTTACAATCGTAATCTTTCTTGCCTGCCTCTGCAGTCAAGTTCAAGGGTTCAGAGATACAGTCGCAAACCTAGCCGAATGGTGTCTCTCGTCTATGTTTTCAGTGAAACACATTACATGACGTTGCAGTCACTCTTCAACACAGCAGATTAGTGGCAACATAGACTCAGAAGCGAGCATCTCTTTATCTTTGGACCACTGCGGACATATCTTTACCTTGGTACTTCTATCAGTCTACTCATCCTCACCGTTGCTATAATACTTTCTTTGATACATAATAGTTGCATCATCGGCTGCCGCGTTATCCCTTTTCCAAGTTTTTTTTTGGCACCTGCTAAGGTTCGCCCGCTGAAAATGTCCCAACAGTCAAAGTACCGATCGCACTGCATGTCTTTCTGTATGTGTACAGCCCACTCCATCAGGCGCGTGGGAATAAGTACCTAGCAACTATCGCAAGCCATCCAAAAATATGTATGCTCGAACAAACAGAACATCGACTATGCGTCTTGAAAGAGAAAGATGTGCGCTTTTGCGATGGAACCTGCAAAGGGGATAGACGACGGCACGTAATTCCTATTGTGCCTAGACGCAGCATTGACGCCAGTCCCAAGTACGCCTTACATCCCCGGCAAACAGACCCGTTTTCTCTTGGGCGATCGGATAAACAGACTTGTTTAACTCGAGGTCATAGTATTTGACACTCTCACCTTATACTTATACTTTGCTCACATCCTTCTAGCCAATCGAAGGCGATACCATGGATCATTCTCACCATCGTGTCTTCCATCATCACGAGAGTAGGGCTGTGATATGCCTGACAGCATGAGGCATACAAGCAGCTTCACCGTCTTCAGTTCGCCTCAGCATATTCATTCTTCAAGGCTGAAGTTCGTTATACTGATTTATGCATTCGCAATGAAACAGAATTATTATCAAGGCGTAAAGAGTGAAGGAGCAGGCTTGTTAGGATGTATCTTAAAAACATTTTGCCGGCGTTCAGCCATAAATCCAGATAGGTCATCGCTAGCTTCGTATTCCGTCCTGTTCGAAACGTGTTAGCCGTAAGGCGGCGCTTTTTTTGGCATCCCATTCATCTATAAGGTAAGCTTTAAGCCATTCTAGTCTCCCCCCAGTTGAACACAGCATCCTTGCAGTACCTTGTTCTCCCTCGTCGTCAGACTTAGTGTCTGTATATGTTCCTCCACTCCACCCTCCATGACGGTCATGAAGACAATCCAGCGTCAAATCGCATCTCTGGAAGAATCGGAGAAGATGCTGGCAATGCGATACGGGATGGTTGGGCACTTTGATTCAGTGCACGTTTTGAACGAGACCAAAAGGCGGGCGTTTGCCAAACGTGATCCCATATTCAATGAGGACTTGCGCGCGCTGGATCAATTGAACGACCTTCGGCTCCAGCTTGCCCACCTTCGTTATTCCCATGCAGTTTTGCCACCCGCAGATGCAAGTGTTCCTTATCTATATCTTGTGACGAAACATTCCGTACTAACTATAATATTACTAGACGTAGAGTAGAGCCGTTACAGCGCTGCTGGCTGGTAACGGTTATCCGTGTCATTCAAGCATGTACCTTAGTCATCAGCGAGCCCCCATTGGTCAACGAGTTTCATTTTCTTAACATTTTATTATCTGTTTGGCGATTTATTCTAAGCTTGCCTGGGACCGGTCGAATCCAGCGTCCTGGTGAGGCCGATTTATCTTCACTATATTATCAATATTTTTACAATGTTATCAAACAGAAAACCGGTTTGTAAACCTGATCGGCATTCGAGAGAGTATGACTCCACGACGAGCCTGGACTAAGGTTTAGAAGATGGGCTGAAAGATTTGGAGCAGCTGGAATAGTTGCTCTCCAAGACCCGTACTCCAGTGTTGTATAGTCATCCGACCTTAAGCCAAGGTCAAGGTCGCAGTCCCAGAACTTTTGGGCATTATCCCGATATTAATTCGGTCAAATCCGGTTTTTGTAGAGGCAGGGTCATGGTGGCGTGGGCAAAACCATAGTCATTGTTGTGATTTAGGTGACGGTCGCCCGACCCGCATAACACTGCCATACTCCCTACACAAAACAGTGCAAGACCTCTCCCGTGCTTGCCTTCACGGCTCTTGAGTTGATTTCTTTGTCTCCGCCATCTCCAGGTGAGACCTGATTTCGCCAGAAGCCCGCTTAACAGGTGACCTCATTTATGTAAAGGACCTACCTTATCAATGTCCAATACACAAACTGGAAAACTAGAAATTCAACAGTCTTATACAACCGTTTTACAGTCTTTCATTACGAACCGCGGATACAACCGTTGATTCCCTTGAGGCATGTCGTCATACACATGATCAAGTGCCCCTACAGTTAGATCTTATTTGCAGAAACTGCCCCCTCTGAAACGGCTTGGGGAATAGCTACAGTGTACATGTACTTCCATTTGGGCCCACGTCAGTGTACTATTTTCTCCGGTTCTAATCCTCGCATTGGCGAATTTCTCACACCCTGGATACAGCCTGACCAATCAGCGTCCCCCCCCCTTTGGTGGCTTTATTGTTTGGAAATCACGCTTCTTTCCCCCGAGGTGTTGGTTATCGAGCGTGCATCTCCCCCCATCATGCTGCACCCGATTTATCTCACGTAGCTGCGACATGTTCCCAGGGAACCAAATAATCATTATCGGTATGGTATTGCTTAAGGACCCCAAATGTCAGTGCATAACATCACTAGGGAGCAGCTCTTCCAAGTAGCAGAACCCAGAGAAAATGAGTGGATAGCATATGGAATCTAGACCCAAGCTTTTAACCAGAGCGAAATCAGTCAGAGCCGGCTAATTTTGCTGTGGTCAAAAGACTGTGTTAATTTCTATCTCTATTCTAATCATTTTCCCTGAATTTTAACTGGGATAGTTCATAACCTACCATGAGTGCCACTAACTAATACATTCACAGCAGCGCGTTGTTTCTCGGTTTCCTCTCGCATACTTGAAATTTATGGATATGTTTCAAAATAGGGAACGGAGCGCAAGCAGCCGTCGAGCTTGTGCTGGTAACATGCTCTCAACCACCACATAACCTCATTCAGCGTCACAATCCGTACAAACGCAGACCTTTGTATCTCAGTATGCCTGGAACGACTTTTGGCCCCTCCGCGTTCACTCGGGTGAGTGACGCAAAAGGATATCTTACCAACGGCGTATTTCCAGTATGTTGATCATCTTGGACACTTGTGCTTGACGTACTGAATCTGCTCACACAGAAAATGAAGAAGCTCCAGGATAGGATAGCCCTCTTAGAGAAGGAAGAGGAGAGGATAGCAAAAGAGTACGGGATGGCAGGGCACATCGATTCCGTCAAGGTGTTACAAGAGACGAAACGACGGGTGTTCGCCGCCCGACAGAACCTGGCTGTCTTGATTGGTATACGTGACGACCACCTAAGCGTGAGTATCATTCATTTGTGCTTGACGTACTGAAACTTATCGAAGAGAAGGGAGAGGTCCTGTGTGCTGTTGACCATAAAGATGAGGAGAGGATTGCGAAGGAGTATGGGATCTTAGGGGACATTGACCCCATAAAGATCATCCAGGAGGTGAGGAGATGGGTGGAGGCCTTCAACGAGAGTCTATCACAATTGGATGATCTAAATGATCGTCGTCTCGAGGTTGCTCAATACAGACGAAACATGGGTGTAAGTACCAGCGCCCTTCATCTGGAATGTTTGTGCGCAGCTCATTAAATAAACTAGACCAAGAACCATGACAGAGATCTCATTTAATGGGGACTGGCGATGGGGTCGGGGACTGTACTGTGTCGTGTCTGTTGCCTATGTCTCGCAGCGGGAACTAACCCTCAGTTTAATGTAAACAGTCTGTGTTATTCGTACATAGCGTCTGGATATCATATATGCTGCCTTGAGCAAGCAAGATGAGCGGAGCTAGATAGAGACCGTGACTGCGCACGGGGAAGACTATACATACGATCTATTACGCGTCAACTGAGAACCCGTGATGAACATGTTCCTAACAATGTCCATACAACCATAACGCCCGCCGCTGCCTACTTCACCGAATCCCAACATAAACAACCATGGGTTGCGACTCACCACAACTGCTACCAGGAATCCTACACCCCACTGTTTCCAATACCAGGGTCCTGTTGGTGAGGACCTTGTCCCTCTCAGACCCTGCCCTTGTGCCATCGAAAGGGCGCCCGCCATTGAGTCGTTGACCCCGCCTGGTTCCCTTTTCGTCAGTTAACCCTGCTGCCTCTAGCCACCCAGAAATTGTATGTTTGGACACGTGGACGCGAAGGGTGATACTGCCGTCGACTAGACGTGCCATGCTTGCCATGATAGTGACGTTCACTGTGCTTGCAGCGGTCCACTGTTAGGGTCGGCCGATTCACCCTGTAGGTACCTGCTCAAAAAAGGAACGGAGAGAACCAAAGAGTGATGATGACAGTACCTTGCTATGCACCAAATAACCACAAACTTGATGTCCCAATCAGTGAAACGAGGTGTAGGAGGCACAAGGATCGGCAGGACGGCATCAGGAGCGGCTTACGAGGGCTTGAACAAGCGATCAGGTGAAGAACATGTGTATAGTGTTAGTGTTGGTATTGGTATCGGCGTAAGCTTGAAGTCACGATCTGACATCGCGAACATGTGCTGTGGCCACCATATGATGTATGTACAAATTGGATGATCGGTGATCGGTGATCATCGGATAGAAAATGCAACCCCATTCTTCCTTCACTGGACGTGAGTTCGACTAGAAGTCAGACATAGGTCATTGAATAACCGGTCTCTCGTAGTCTCTCGTAGACAGAGGTACGATACACGCCTATGGATGGAGAGAGTGACGGTACCTGTATGAGTGTATTGTTCATCTGGGGACCTTGTTAAGGCAGCCGTCCGCTTCGTTCCATAATAGATCACGTGCATTATTGACACGTCCATTAACATTTTGTTAACAATTCATCCTAGCGCGTTTTATGTGTCTTTCTACCACCCCTCCCATACCAATTCATCAAAGCCCCTTGTTTCACAAATAAATGACATATTATGGTCCTGACTTAGCCCACTAAGCAAATAAACTGGACCAATATACTTGTAACTATATGAGCTTCAAATATGGTGATTATCTGACTGACCGACTATTGGAACGTTCTGACATTACTATCATATCGGGTCCATCCGCCGGGTGCAGACATGACAACTTATCCTCATGACTGTACAGTCGTTAGAAAGGTCTTGTAACATACCCATATACCAGTTTCAATGCACATTCGGCTTTCCTGAAATAAATGAAGTGACACGCTCAAAGAGTGCTCCAGCTACACTTCTTTAGCCATTTCCGTATTCAAAAAATCAACGAAACGTTTTTTTAGTATTCTTCAAGTTTGCCCCTTTTGGAGCGTGCAACACCCAATGAAATAGACTGAGAAAAACCAGCTCAGCCAAACACAATATTATTGGTTCAACACCACGCGTGCACGTATTGGGAACAAACTGATCCCCCCACTCTAGTATGAGACTGATGAAGAGGTAACAACAGTATTAGACAGCATACCAAAGTCGGTCCTTCATGTGAGTCCCAACCACCATTGGGTTCTGGTGTGCTCCTACTTCGGGTAAATCCCCGATAAGTTCCAGATACGTCGGAAATCTGGCCGGCGAGTTACCGACTTCCTTCAGCTTTCAAAGAAGCACCTTGGTGAAAACGCCATACTGTGTGACTTCACCCTTCACTTCCACTGCCAGCTCGTAGGCATTACACGCTGCCAAGGCTACATGGGTTCCCTCATCAGGCTCCCAATCTCCAGCAGATATAGACCTATATCGAGGGGAACCATCGTCAGCTTTTAATTCACCCAATCTCGTCTCTGCGGCGGCAAACATCTCTGAAATTAAGGTATCTGATTCATCGAGCTCCTTAGCCATGCATGGTACTCCTTCCCCCTTCATTGGGATTCTTGTTGCACCTGAAGAAAAACAGCAATCCAGAATGACGGTAATGTGATGTCCTTTAGTGCGACAGACTTCAGTGAGAATAGTTGAGACTTCTCGATCACTGATATCAGGGATTACTGGTTTGACAACGTCGCCGGCGATTGGGCGAGGGTTATGGTCCATCGGACACAGGGCTTCGATGCTTCCTATGTTCGCTACAAGGTCTCCTTTGTATGCAGGATGTGACTTGCACCGATAAGATGCGCCGTGTCCGGAGAAGTAGATGACAATATTGTCATCGTGTTGTATCTGTGTATTCGTAGAGAGATTGAGAAGCATATTGACAATGTTGGCCCGGGTGGCAGGAATGCTGTTCATACCACGCCGCCGCAATAACTTCTGGGGAGTGGTATCATCTATTCCAAGGAGGAGCTTAATATGACTGGGTGGGACACCGAGGTTTGTGCTCATATATAGCCAAGAATTGGTGGCATCTGAGACACAACCATGCAGCATAGTCTCTGTTTCATAGGCATCAATACCAATGACGATGGCCCAAAACCGATTGCCGTCTACTTTGCCGAAGGGCTAAGTGTCACTCGTCAGTACCGTAGTGTTCTATTGGATTGGGTATGTGCTTACACTTGCTTTGGTATACTCTTCAGTTAACGTATTGTTTGGGGAAGGAGACATGTTCAGGAGGGCTTCATAGAACTGCTGGTCGCAATTCCAATTGTATTTATGTCGAAAGAATCTCAACGACGCAGTCACAGGTCTGTCTTTGGTGCCGTTGAACTAAATACATCCTTGCGGTCAACGTGAACAGCTGCATAGTTACTTGGGCTCCCAGAAGACCAGGAGTAAAAATAGTGTGCATGGTAGATTTGCGCGCTTACCACACAGCATTCCAGTGCAATCGCAGCTTCAATATTGTACACTGTAGATTCTTGGGGAACACCCAACTGAGAAACATAGTGGGCTAGAAATTACTGGTTGCAGAGTGCTGTACAACACGATCGAGCTATTCAGTTCACGACCTCTCAGAACAATTAATTTGGCAAATGTGACAGTAACGGAGCCTCTCGTATCTCAGTAGACGAGGTATAGCGGGCTTGCCACGGTATAAACGTAGCAACATAGTATGGACTCCCATGATCTGGTCTAAATATGTTTCCGTCAAATCTGGGATCCCTGAGATGATCAAGATGCTGCCATTCTACTTCGCGGTGGAAATGTTACATCCCCAGCCAGGAGTGGAAATTTGGAATTTGGAATTGGTAAGAAAGCCGTCAACTTTCTACCACCATTTACTTTTGGCTGTACTGTTCAGGGAATGCCAGCTGTCAGGATACTATAGCCGCCAAAGAACAGAAAAGAACATCGTCAAGGCCATGACATTAACAGATAACATCATCAACTTCCATTGTGTTGTTTAATTATAATCAGCCTGAATCACAGTGTCATCTTGATAGTTTGATAGTTGTATGGCGCTTCGCAGGAATTCGAGATTCTATCAGAATGCATCAGCTAACACCCCTGGGAAGCAAACATTTCTGGTGAGATGGAAACCGAGAAAAAAATATACATGAAAAACTGATAGAAAACGGTTTGCCAGGTATTGAACATAGTAAAAATCATCAGCTCTTATGACTAAATGGAATCGGTAGTGTCAATGAATGCCGGTCAGACATCATATACTCAGGCACCAAGAATATACACTGCAACCTTCATAACGGAACGAAGTATTGGAGTGAGAGAGTGACATCAGGTGCCGCAGCAGAATAAGAAACCTTGGTCCGTCAAAGAGGTAAGATAGGCCTCAGAGCAAAACAACCACATCACATGACATTGTGTGACATTTTGCATGAAAATCAGTATTTCCCATGGGGCACTCGCAATATAACCTTATTTTGAAAACTGTTTCCTACAAAATATAGATATTACTATTTAGAAACTTTTGTTGCAGACCGATTTACAAAATAGGCCGTTTTGATGATGCCCCGTGGGATTTACACTCTGAAATGGAAAAGACACATCTACAATGTGTCCGTTCAATCCTGTAAAAAAGTGTATCACATGTCGACTTATCTCATATCTATTGGGCTTGCTTTTATACTCTTCTCATGGGGAAAAAGTGAAAATATAATGCCATCAACTGAAAAAGACCTGGAAGTAAATGTCTTAAAAAGCCTAGAAGAGGTTGACATCATTAAAATGAGACGGTAAGTGCTTCTATTTCTCTTAATGTAGGTGTACTCATAGCATAGATTTGCAATGTGCTCCCTCAGGTTCATGGATGCTTACCAAAAGGGTTTGAATGGGGTTCAGGCAGCCTGGGCAGTAACAAAGTACCGGGGACACCGTTTTATACCAGAGACTATTCTCTGAGACTTGGATAATTCTCAAATACATTGATTATTGACTGTATCGGGAGTATGAGAGGATGGAACGACGACGTGTCGAGATTAATGAGGCCACTAATTAAAGTGGCGCCACTAGTCACAGTTTGTCACAGGTCATGTGATGTGGTTGTTTTGCTCTGAGGCCTATCTTAGAATCAAACAAGTGGCGTCCACGTAGCAGAACCAAGTTCCAATTACGGTTCCAATTACGGTACCAGTGACAGGTTGTTACCCGGGATCGAGAAACGAGACGCCCAAGAACCATCAAAGGCCGCGCTATTGGGTTGAGCATAACGGTTAAGCGTTCTATGATGGGAGCCTGATCAGAAGCGGCTTATCGATTTCACACGGCTTAGCATGTTGCGGCTTGTTCGGAGGACTGGGGATGAACAAATCATCGTAGGATTGTAGCAAAATAAATTACGCCTATGCTATGTCATGTATACTTCCCACGCGGAGAGGTATAGGGATATTCTGAAGAGAAGTGCCATTTTAGTCAATTGAACATCAACTGCAAAGTATTGTACGCACCACCCTCAAGTTCCAGAATCGTGAGGAGGAAATCAGAGCATCCTTTGATCGACAAAACCTTCCATTAGCTGACGCTCGAAAACAACGTAGAGAAGAAATCCAATTACGTCAGAGAGATGTAATTAAGTCTAAAGTCAACATTAGCACGGACACCAGAGTACTCGATGTGACAGCACGTACCACCAACTAAGAAGTCCTTGTTATCCTCTCCTGCGCATCACGACTCTGAACCAAATCACCCCTCTGATTGCTCAATTGTGTTGTCCCCAGGCCAGTGATAGTCCAGGTAGGGGAATCCAGCGCAATATGCCTGCTTATCGACACCAATCGACTCGTATGGGGCGAAAATGAGGTTGGTTCCGCTAATGTTTCAAGGAATCAAGCAGGGCCAATGATGGCCCCACATGGCTACTATCACTTGGCCAAGCACAACTGATCCGAACCAAGTTATTAGAGGGGCGGAAGTAGCATCACTACCCCATGCATCGGCAGCATTGCAGACGCTGTAATGATAAAAAGTCAAATTATGCATTAGGACCGAGTTTCCGTCACAATGATTGATAGCGAGAAACAGCAAAGACGACAAGACTTCCAAAACACAAGACCGGCGGCCTTTCACGGACACTCGCTCTCATCAACATCGATGAAACAAGTCCCAGCGATACCGAAGGATTCCCTACAGAGTCGAAATGAGTATTTCGTCCACACGACGAAGTATCACTACCTTGTGGTCGCATGCATCGGAGTGGGCAAAGCTCTTCCCAGCGAATTCTAAGGGAGTAGAAAAGCACATCTCAGCCCAGTTGTCCCAGGGCGGTTGATGATTGAACATGTGCTTCAACGCGCTATCCTTGAGCGTCATCTGGCATGTCAGGTAACGATTACAATGACATGGTGTACCATTTTGCGTGATGTGTAGCAGCCCTAGAGGACGGATATTACCACCTTCATTCGTGCCTGCAGAAAATACTTGCCTTTTTCTCGTAATTACCCCACCACGTTTTCCACGATGGTTCGTTCGATGCGACGGTCCAATGTCCAACAATACTAACAGCACCATCCTAGGCAGCGAAAAGCAAATCAGGACTTACTACAGCCTTCGAAAATTCAAATAAACGCACTTGTCTCTCCTTTGTGCAAAATTCTGGATGGTCATACGTGATTCCATGAATATCAATAGCCGTCTTCATGCACCAGCTTTGCCCATCCTCTTCGTAAGGAATGTTTATCAGTTTGGCATGATACACCCTCTTCTCGTAGCTCAAACATCGCTTCTCCGGCGTCAAGTCCTACCAGGTAAGCCTTGCACGCTTCCTGCGTTCTTCATCCTCCCGCATCGCGTCCTCCTTTGCCTGGATGATCTGTTCTCTCCGAGCGACAGCACTCTCTCGATCCCGCAGGTTCCTTTCCTGGACATCCGTGCGGTGGGTGTCGGAGAAGTCGTGGACACAGTCCCAGACAAACGCTATTAACAGCAGGAGCCCGACCATGACCTTCGAGATAGACGAACACTCGCTTGGTCCCTGGGCTATTTGTGGGTTCAGTGGCGTCCGCCCATTGCTTGGAACAGCACTTGTATCGTCATCTGGTTCAGCGAAGATACTGTAAAGTGGAGGCGGGGAAGGCGAAGGACTGGTATACAATATCAACGATAGTGACAGCGATGATATCTAATCATAAGACATACGTGGCAGCCGGGGCCATTGTCCTTGGCTCTGAGCGGAGATGTCAGTGGGAGCAAGAAGCACACGTCAGTTGAATTTGGTTAGCTTTCGCACGTGCAGGCGCTTACATTTCTCGAATGGTTTTGTTGTAGTTTGTTGTATATCAGTGATCATCCGTGTTGTAGCCATGTTTAAATGTTGTTGCCAATCGGACAAATCGATCGAGACCGGTTGACGAAGAATGATAGAAAAACAGGCCCGTTTACGTTGGAGTTATAGGCGACCTGGAGCGAGGGTTAACACAGACACACATGTACTCGATGCAAGAGTACGTACAACCATTCAAAATGTTCTTGTTAATCCTTCCTGCACATTGAGGCGCTGGAAGGGATACAAAATCACAGCCTACGGCTTCTATGGTTCGTCGATACCATCGTCTCTACGTCTCGAAAGGTCATAATGGCGGGCGAGGAGACCAAGGCGTAACTTGTCGGAAGGCCAGGAAGGGGATGGGTCATGTTTGTTCTGCTGATGGCTAAAGAGATAGCGCGATGAAACAGGGGTGAGACGGCTGCCGATAGCAGGTTGCATCTGTGAGAATCATTGAGGCACGGGTGAACCAGACTGCATATATGGACAGAATTTGAGTTTGATGTGCATTCCATTGCCGTTGAGAACAAGATCGCGGAAAACCGAAGTGTAACGATAGAACGAGCCTCTGAGACACTGCCCTCCGTGTCGTATATACATGCTTGATGCCAGCCAAAAGTCGTTCCCTATGTTGAAGGCAGGAAAACCAGATGCGATGCCTCTAGTCTTTTTTTAGTGAGACACTCTCAGTCGCAATAAAGACATACGTACCACCGAAACGTTCTTCCTGATCAAGTCGAACTACCGGAGCGAGATACTATCGATCGCCCAGAAGTGTAAACGGAACAGAAGTGCAAACGGCAGATTTGTTATCCAAGTCTTGGCCGCAATTCTTTACTGTTCCATCTATAAAATTTACCGGTAGTACTCTTATGTTATATCTTTCTGGCCATGTACTTATTTCGTCTAGCCAGTCCATAAATTATATTTACGATTTCTTTTGCACGCCCAACTAGACAAAAACAGCAGTTACAGATCTAATTCAAGTGACCTGTATGTACCACGTCTCAACGATAGGCTGTAATTTTTTTTCTGAAAACATATATACTATTTCTCTATATGAGAAAAAAAAATTGCAAGGCAAGGACAGGAATTGCGCGCTCCATAGGCAGAAAATCAGAGAAGTGCAAACGGGCGTGACAAGGGAGAGCGATATTTAAACTCCGACACCTAGCAACTGAGGCTTCGACGACTCGTGTCCCAATACGGCCTGACTCGGCAATGCGGGTCACAGATTGTCACATTTACACTTCCTTGCTATTTTGACCCCCCATCCCGGCATCCCTCTTAGCAAACACGAAAAATTCTGAGTCTTCACAGAGACAAAATTTAGGTTATAAAGGTGCGTTGTGCAAATTTTATAACGGAACAATATGATATTGAACGATGTAGCTCTACTCGACATTTCCGTTTACACTTCTGGGCGATCGATAGTATGTGCACGTGGAAAGCGAGAGGGACATCTTGTCTGCCCAATAATCTAATTTCCAAGGAGTGAAAAAGCCTGGTACCATCAGGACCAGCTGCGTCGTTGGTGCTACAAATTTGGTCTCTGCAGATTATGCTTTGACACAGTGCGCAGCAAAGAGGCCTAAGTGACGTACCATGCACCTTCATTTCCGTGCTTCTAGTACCGGTGTCGCGTCCGTAAGCTGTTAACTCAGACTGAATGAGCAGAAAGAATTTACTCAGTCTGGGGGTAATGTCGGAAAGTTGCTAAATGCCTTATAAGGGTCAGTTACTAATAATGGTCAAATAAGGCACTGGTATGGCCACCAGAAACGGACCCGGCCAAATTATCGGCAAATTAGAGCCGACGAGCCAAATTAGGTTCGGCCAGCTAATAAGGCAGATTATGAGGCTCGGACTTAGAAATTTTCAGCAAGCCAAGTCCTAATTGAGTGAGAAATACACCGGAAAATCCCGCTTGGGGGCACGATGCCATTTAGTAATTGTTGCTCTGGCTGCCTGTTGTCTCTACTAGTAGCCAGAATAACCGTGTTTGAGTAATTTTAGCCTCAGCATTTAAATAGTGATATCAGGAAGTGATTAGGTATAATATAACATCCAATTAACAGTAGTGATTCACAGTAATATTGTATCATGAATTGATGACAGTTGTCTGAGCTGAGACCATAGAGTCCAATTGACCGAAGCCCAAAGGGTATAGAATATGGCTGAAGTATCTCAGGTCATATATTGACACAAATAATGAAAAATTGGGAGGTCTGACGGTGCAGTGAGGGTGGAGGGACCTAAGATGGATCTGCTCGTGATGTATTAACCCAATGGACATATATAATTAAAGGCTATATGGCAGAACTATAATAATCGTTATAATGAATCTGTAATACTATACTCTCGAAGTCACTGGTTCGACTCCCAATACTGTAAATTTTCCGCTTAATATCTATCTTGATTACGTAATAATAATCTGATGGTCCTTTCCGGTCAAGTAAATAGCTAGTGTCATTAAATAATCGTTAATATGACAGATGTATGTAATAGATAGGACAATCAGTATTTCATTTTTGTGGCCTTAATTCGGTGATCAAATAAGACAACCAGGCTCCTTATATGGCTTCTTGTAAGCAAACACTTGTTACTTATAAGGTCTTATAATCCCGCGAGTCCGCTTACAGCCGAATGGTACCTTATAAGGCCTTATAAGGTATTTTGGACTTTTCCGACATTAAACAGGAGAGAGAAAACGCGTACCTGCTGAGAAATCCTACTGCTTTGAGCAATAGAATATGAAGTCACATGAATAATGCCATCGTTGTGGATTGACTGAGTGACGCGTAGAAGATGATGGTGGTCCCAGTGACGACTGCAATTACTATATTTTCCCACGCCCACAACTTCTTGCTCTGACCTTGACCAGCTTTCACTCAGGTGACCCTGAGGGCTTGTACGGCCGAACAGCTTTGTTCAAGGACTTCGCGCATGCCCCTTGGCTGGTAATGGAACCATAACGATGAATAGTGTTCCCGTCGGACCTCTATGCATAGCCGACATCGAACTCGTTGGCCTTGACACCGCTGGCGGTCACCTTCTGGAGCGACCGTGTTTCTCGTTCCGATAGCTGCGATCTTTGACAGGTTGAATTGAAGGAAAGGAAATGGTTGAATCGGGTCAAGGTGTGTTTGGTTCGCCTATCGATATTTTTTCCTTACGTATCTTGCACTGCGCAGACGCCGCCTATGTCTTATACGTCGGTATCAACAGGGTTTACTACATCAATAATCATCACTTTCCGGCCATTCGTTTTTTTATAGTATGCCGTGGCAGATATTGAATCGTCATATGACCGTGAAAAGGGACGCAGCCTGAGATGTCCAATACCCCAGATCTCTCTTCACCTAAGCCATCTGTGCTTAAACAGGTTACCGTGATAAAGACTGATATTAGGAAGCTAGTGTTCATTAAGTGGAGACGAGCACCGCGGAGTTGACACTCGATGTCGATGTCGACGTCGTCGTCTGAGTTCGTCTGTCAGTCACCGGTCCGAACCAGCCCTATTCTCTCTAGTGGCAGGTCCAAGAAAAATCATCCAGACAATTGGTTCATATATAGCGCGCAATTCCAGTTGAACTTGAGTATTACATCTTCTCTATTGCCACCAAAAGCTAATAGCGGTGATGGTCAAAAAGTCTTTCATTCGGCCGTAGCATGCACGGGCCTAACGTTCACGTTGATTGGTTGGCCCCAGCATCGGTTTATTGCTCAACACGTATAAACGATCTGCATACGCGTTGTCATGCAACAGGAACAAGTCCTGATGTCAATATGCTCATATGTCCTTTTGTGGATTCCCGCCATCCGGCTAACCATTTTCTGAACCAATTCTCGCTCTACTTCCGATGCCTAATACTGACTTCAGATACGGTCCTTAGGTCTGAACATTCCCTACCCGCAAGATCCTGATACCTGGTGCCCGTAGCTTAGACGCAACGTATCTATCACCGCCGCTGATTTCTCATGTTCTATATCTCCTTCGAAAAATCATTGCAATGATGAGCTTGAGACGTCCTGCCCTGCTGGATCACCAAATTTTCCCATAATTAGAGTTACCGGCGGTGCGCCGGACACTGTATCGCATATAAGATGGCCTTCGCAATGATCGACAGCAATTTCTCACTCTTCCCTTCCTTGTGATCGCGAACATGTCCTCCACTGACGATGGTCTTTCTGAGGAAGAGATGCAGTTGTACCTCGACGGAACTTTCGACTCTTATATTTTGGGGTTTCTCGTTCATGGTCAGTCTTTCTGGTTAAGTCTTTTTGGTGTATCATTAATCACGGCTTAATCGACAGGTATCTATACCAGCCTCTATGGGGCATCCGTATGGGCACTAGGTGAACATATATCGCCTCCCAGCCTGTCACCTGATTTGCTAACTTCGCTCAGCTACTCACAGCATCTCGAAAACTCGGATTTACATGGGATGCCTGATCACCATCTTGTACACTTTTTGCACTGTCCAGGTCGCCGATTCGTGGATTGAACTGCGTACCTCTTTTGTTTATGGAACA
This sequence comes from Armillaria luteobubalina, assembly GCA_030435615.1. Taxonomy (NCBI): domain Eukaryota; kingdom Fungi; phylum Basidiomycota; class Agaricomycetes; order Agaricales; family Physalacriaceae; genus Armillaria; species Armillaria luteobubalina. The sequence goes on from JAUEPU010000013.1 coordinate 1,353,994, forward strand.
TCTATACAATCTCGATACGATCTTATTGGTGCTCCCCTACCTTTAGAGATCGCCAGCGCCGTTGCCTCAGCTCTGAATATTATTGTTGCTGATTGTACGGTAGTGCGTTTTCTCTTCTTCTTTCTAGGCTGTTGTTTATTTATTCCTCCAGATATGGCGCTGTTGGGTTGTATGGGGTCAGAACTGGAAAGTAGTGGTCCTGCCCATCATATTCGTCCTGAGCGGGATATGTATGTCGGTCTCTGTGTTGTTCAAATAGGCACTCATCGCCGTTCTTCTAGTTTGTGGAATAAGACTTGTCGTTCATCAATATACGGTGTCGTCGAATGATGGCGATGTGACAAAATGGGCTGTAGCCACTATCGCTACGACATTAGGAACGAACGTTTTGTGCACTAGTCTGATTATCGCGCGAATCATCAGTGTAGCAGGAAGACAGCGCGGTATGCTTGGCATGGGTCTGCGAACATACCGCGGCGTGTTAGAGATCCTTGTTGAATCCGCTGCCTTGTACTCGATCAGTTATCTGCTGCTCATGATTTTCTACCCTCTGAGCAGTAACGGATACATGTTCGCCCAGATGTTGGTCTACCCTGTCACAGTATGTCTCTGCATTTCTGCATCGTATCAAAGTTTTGACAACTTAACAGGGTATAGCTCCTACTCTGATCATAGCTCGAGTTGCTTCAGGGCAGGCTCGGTCCGAAGAATCTTGGCATAGACCCTCGTCGCCTTTAGACTTTCATCGTGCATCTCGTACGGGATCCGCGATTACGACAGCGGATGATATAGTAGTACGCAGGGATTGTGGTAGATCCGCGTCTGTCAAAGGCAAAGGCCGAGAGCGATCGAGCGTGCTGGAACGTGAAGAAGTGCCAAGCTCCAGCCATGAGAGAGTAGCATTGCAGTAGCTTGGCGATGTTTATAAGTATAGCCGCTACAGGTTTCAGGGTGTAGTACGGAAGCTGTTGATTTTTTTTGGTGAGGGACAGCAGCTATACTCTGAAGAATTGTAATCTGATGATTTCACTCCAGTGGTTGATATGTATTCACGTCTTGAATCGACTGTATCGAATCACACGCCATTTGTAACGTCTTTCGCTTACCTCCAGCCCCAAACAAAACTTGTACTGGCTTGCACCGGTCGTGTTGTCATTGATGAAAGGATTGTTCAACAAACAAGTCTCTCGGTCCCGGTTATCTCTGCCGACATCAGCCGGCCCAACCGCCCAAGCGAACAAGATGAAGAATCATAAGTCGTCAGGGTGGCATCTTGAAGCTGCCGACGCTCCTCGAGGGCTCCTTTGATGCTTCGGCTGGCAGTTTTATTGCATGAGTGATTCTGCAACAGAGGTGATGCCTCATTTCCAGAGGCTCTGCGTAAATCTCCCGACCAGTATTTGGACGCCGACCACCGCGGGGAATTAGAATCTCTCAGGACTCAATTAAGTACCTGGGTGCAATAATACATGGCTTGGCTTATTTTTGGGCGCAGCGCCAGATGCGCTTCGCTGTGTGAGATCTAAGTATCAGAAGTCAAGGGATGCAGCTTCGGTAATATTCTCGTAACCGAGTAGCTAGGGCCGAACCCTAAAAGTTTCCTATCTCTTGCCACGCGCGTACCATGCTGCCGACGCATGTTTAAAAATAGCTGCCGTAATTAATAGACCCGAGCGTTCATTGCCAAATTAGGACTAACCCAGCTTGTCCTTCGTCACCCATGTTCGATTCGAGCCATATCTTCACATTCCTCTGTGCAGTTGTGACATTTCTTGTATTTGGGCCATCTGCTGTCACTTATAGTGCTCATCAACTTGTGGATGTCCTGTCATACAGAATACGGCAGAGGTAAAGGACTTCTTTTAGGCGCTTATTTGCTAGTATATTGAATAAGCTCTTCCTTGCGTTCTGTAGTTATGAGGATTTGCGCTCATCGGACGTGAGTAATAACCCAATCTGATGTCTTTCACCTTCTGACTGCACATTGTAACCAAGCTGGACGACTTAGAAACGAAGCTTGTCTCACTAACGGCACAAGTCCGAAGCGCCCGTAATGCTTTACAAGCCGTTAATAAAATCCCTATCGAGATTCTTATTTCTATATTCCGAGAAACACAGCAGCACCTCTCTTCCTTCCTTCCTGTGCCCGAAAACAGTGTATACGACCGCCGTAGCCGGGACTGGCTCTCCCTCCGCGATGTGTGCAAGCACTGGCGCATAGTCATAGATACGACACCTACTTTATGGTCCACCGTCGACAACTATATCATTCCCAGTATATTCCTCCAGCGCTCCTCCTCCGCTCCTCTATCCATCTTCTTCGGCATGCGCAAAGCAGATTTCTCTCGCGAAGATCTCGAGCTATTATCGCCCTACATGCATCGAGTGCGCGCGCTGCATTTACGGCTGTCCGAGTGGAAAACTGCAACGCCGACAGTGTTTGAGACACTCTCGGCTTCGGGAGCTGCTCCAGAGCTTGTCAGTTTAACTATAGATACGCTCGGAACCGTTGATGCAGGAAGCCATCTTCCGGCGCTGTTTGACGGGAAGATGCCGAAACTGCGGATGCTATGTCTGGAGTACTTCTCGACATGGCCCAGTGGTTACTTCACCTCTCTCACGCACGTCTGCTTCCATCACCAACCTGTGCCACAATCCGCCCGTCCTAGTACTTCACAATTCCTTGACTTTCTCGAGGGATGTCCCGCATTAGAGGTGCTTGCGATGGTTTCTGCGGGACCCTCGCGCACGGATGAGGAAGACGTACCAGCGCCCCCTCCGGATCGGATTGTCCAGCTCAGTTCGCTCCGAGAGCTGCACTGGGGAAAACTAAGCGATCTGACGCACGTAAAACGATTACTCTCGTGCCTATCGCTCCCAGAACATACGAGCATGTATCTTTGGACGGATCTCACGCAGAGCGACGATCCCGCTGTCGGAAGTATGAATGGGGACTTATCCCGCCTCCTCCCTTCAGACCGCTCCAACTTGAAGAATCTCAACCACATCACAGAATGGCGTCTTTCATGTGTGCCGTCTACAATGTACACTATCGTCGCAGTCACCAATGGCGTTCTCTACACTCACGGCATCTTCTCCCATGACCATTACGAAAAGATTCCTTCTACGTTCCCTCTATCCGAAGTTCGCACCTTCTGTATTCAAGATCAGCTTACTAACCCCGCGATGACGACAGCACTCTGGCGCGATACGTTCCAGCACTTGCCTAGTCTCATTGACCTTCACATTCAGCCACCCACTACATTATGGACGTCGTCGAGGGTTATCCTTGGGCCTCTTAAGCCGGACAACGGCAATGCGGCAGAAGGGCAAGTGATGTGTCCTCTACTTCGTTCGCTATCCATCGAGGGACCGCCTGGGGCGATCCAGGCGTTTTATATAAGCGAGCTAGCGAAGGAGAGGAAGCGGCGAGGGAGCCCATTAGAGAGTGTAGAGGTAAAGCAGCTTCTTCCCCCGCAAACGGATTCTCCAGAGGCGACTGTCCCTTCACCCTTTCCCGATAATACGTTTGTCGATATGATTTCGGACGACGAGGAGCAGCTGAGCGAGCATATCGAGCATGTGGAATATTCATATGACCAGAAGTCAACCACATTCCTGCCTCCCGATTGGCCTAATTCGCGTTTCCACTCTGGACGCCGTCGACTTTTAGCGACCTGAAACCCGTGATAGGCGACGTGTGATATGTCGGAGCGACGAGTCGATGTAGAATCACCAATGGAATTTTAACCACAAAAAAGCGCACGTCCAAATGTAGAATACAAACACAATATATTCCACTCGCTATGTTACCATAGTACAAGTCCATCGGCATACAATACCTTTTTAAATGCTTTTGAAATACCAATACTTTGCTCTGAAGAAACCGGGAGTCATATATTACCGTTAAGCTGCAAAGTCTTATCGTGGACGACTGCTCGTCTGGAATCTACGAGTGGATGCCTAATCAAAGTCGAACCATGCTATTTCCGAGCGATAGCTCATTTGGGACTACATTTACCTGGTGTTGATCTTACTAGACAAAGGCCAACTTCTCTCTCACTCTTCTCTGCCGTGTCAGACAAGTTCAGCACTGGATAGCTCGAACCGTCTTGTAACAAATGTATAGTTCCTTTTGTATTTCCCGGGCAGCCTATCATATCTTCTCCTAGCTTATCTGTCGTTGTTTCATTAATGCTCCCCTGAGATCTCTGGAAGTGCAAAAAAGATTGAAATCCGCTCGAAACCTCTCCGGGACGAGCCTGTCCCGAGGTGACCCCCACAATAATCAAGGTAGGTGTGACACCCTAAGTCATATTAAGCGAAAGACGATGCACATTGAAATGCCAAGACGTACAGGGATGGGATAAACCAACATTTGAGCGTGCATGTATCCATTAGTACCCTGGAGAGGGTAGAGGATCATAAGGACCACATATATGTCAGAATAGAGTGCGGCCGATTCTACGAGAACCTCGATAATGCTATGGTAAGTCCGGATACTGTCCATAATGCCTCTATATCAACTGAAAACATAAATGATGCGTGCGATGATAAGGATGGTGCATAGAACATCGTAGCCACAGTGACAAGAGCCCACTTCGTGACAGCCTCATCATTCGACGACACCGTGAACTGATGGAGTGCAAGATTGCCTCTGCAGGCTGTAAAAAGTGATGTCAGTGCAAGGATAATTATGCCGATCAGGCCACATACCGATCTCGCTCAAGAGGAAAATCGGAAGCGTTATTGCTTTCCAAAAGCCGTGAGCCCACACAACCCAACAACGCCAGATCTAAACCAGAAATCATTAACAGCGACAATTCAGGTAGTGCAGCTGTAAAAATACGTACTGTAGTGCAGTCAGCAAGTATAAGGTTTAGAGCTGATGCTGTCGCATCCATGATCTCCCACAACATAAACGAATACATTAAGTTGTCTCGTTCCCAGAAAGACATTCCGAAGACAAAGGCTGATCTGAATTCAGCCCACGAAGCAACGATGCGGATCGTAGAAAGAATTTACAGAGCCGTGATTATACATGTCATGTACATTTGCGCCTTGGAGGTCTTCTTAACAGCTTCAGGGAGAAAGGTTTGAAAGGACTCAAAAAAACGACTTACTCTTCTTAGCTAGCAGTAGCCATATTGATATTGCGAAAATGCCGGTACAAACATTTTTTCTCATTGTTAGAGCGGATCCAGGAAATGCTCAGTTTCGATACCCCACTGATGAATTATAAATAGAAGGAATCATGATATTGACCTGTCAGTCAGTCCCTAGGACGAGCTGACCTGTAGATTCTCCGAAGCTTTCTCTCGCGATCTCTAAATCCTTTCAAGCACGGATGACACGAGGACACTGCACAGCCTACGTGAGTATGAGACGCTGGAGTAATACCGCAAGATCTTGTCGAACCGGAGTCGTTGGTACCTGTGATAGAAGTAAGAGAAAGAATGTTCAAAATCAAATTCTGCGCGCGCGTCACGTGATGGCGTTGAAATGACGTTACGTCAGCCACGGTGGACCTAAGTATTTTTGGTTCGTTGTCTGCTTAGTGAGACGTGATCAGATACACGCACTACTCGCTACCTATACTTAGCATCGGCAAATGCTACATAAACTCTAGAAAGGCTCCTGCTTTCGTCGATATTTTGATTTTTTCCCATGGAATCACCTCTGCACTGTTCATATTTCCTCGCCATCCAGACATCTACTTTCGACTTTGCTTGTAGAAGTCTTACTTATGAACAAGGCCAAATCTTTCATCCAGGTACAATTCATCTTTAGGACCGGAAGAATTGCTGGACTGGAACACGAGGTGTTGTTCGATGGACAAGGATTCGTATGCGGACTCATCACCTGTCATTGCGAGTTATTTCTGAACGAGTTGTCGTGCTAAAGTCTCTATTCCCGTGGTACACGACTATCGTACTTCTTCGTTCACTCTCCGGAATACTCGCGAGACGGACCGTAGAAGAAGAGCTTGCAATGGTCATGAGTACCATCTCGGAGAAACTTCATCCTCATAAGCACCTCCTTCGTTCGAATTCATTACAATCTTTCATGTCTTTCCTAATCCTTCTCTCTCTTCCCCTGCTCTCTCTCGCGGTCCGGGTAAAAAACCTAGTCACCTTTGGGGACAGCTACACGGACATCACTACTATGGGTGATGGCGGGACAATGTGGCCTGTCTACGCAGCTGGGTACGCCAACCTCAACTTGTACCCCTTTGCACGCGCAGGGGCTACGTGCTCCAACAACATCACTTACCGGCCCTTTCCTTCTATATTCGAGAGCCAGCTCCCTTTGTACTTTGCAGAAAAGCACAATGGCTCGATCAAGCTAGACCCAACGGAGACGCTCTACACTCAGTGGATCGGGACCAATGATATCGGGGTGTATTCCTTGGTGACTGGGAGTAACGACGCGTCAATCGTGGATGTAGTGGGATGTATGGTTAATTGGGTGCGGGTATTGTACAAGGACGGGGCAAGAAATTTTTTGGTCCAGAATGTAGGTGCCATCCTGATAAAATAATCTCCATGCGGCTGACCTCCCGCATGTAGATGGTCCCGTTGAATGAGGCGATCTTGTACGCGCCAAACTCCTACCCAAATCATTACTTCAGCGGGCCGCGTAACACAACAGAATGGAGCGTGTTTATTCGCGAGCTGGTACTGAGTGGTAACGCATTGTCGCGGGCTATGCTTCAGGCGTTGGTGCCAGAAGTACCAGGTGCTCATATTGGGATCTTTGACTCGCACGGGCTGTTCCAGGATATACATGATAACCCCGCAGCGTATTTGAACGGGACGGCCCCGTTCAATGTTACGGGCGCTGTATTGTCGTGTGTGCTTGAAAGTAGTGGTCTACAGTGCACGACGGTGAATGGGACAGATCGAGATAGTTATCTCTGGTGGGTTCATGATATTTATTTATCGTGGTGATCTCGTCTTGACGCAGATGGTCGATGTAGGTACGATGAGCTTCATCCGAGCGAGCAAGCAGATAGAGTCTTGGCGAAGCAGATCGCGCAGATTTCAAAAGGAGAGGAGAATAAATGGACGACCTGGATTTCATGATCCGAGAAATACAAAGTTCGGTGGTGGTAGGATAACAGTAGCTTGTACTTTTAGTAATGTGAAAATGCAGAAGAATGTACAAAGGAGGAGTGGATATAGCTCGTAGGGCTGCAGCGTTTCCGAAGAATAACACATGCATCTTTTGATATGGCGAAAAGAGCTGTAATATCTTTAATATAGATATTAAGGTACACGGTGGTAGAATCAAGGCCTCCGCACGGGAAAGAGAGCCGCGGGTCTTACCGTGCTTATATTTACGAGAAAAACCATAGGTAATGCAATGCGAGTATTAGCGAATGAGGCTCTCGTCCCATATTTTCCAGCTCCTTATTGGCGTAGCAAGTAGCAGATATTATGCCGGGGTTTGACTCCAGCTTGAGAAATGGACAGCGTACTAAGACTTCTTAGTTTTCAAGCGTTCATGACGGAGATGGTTATCAACTGCGTTCCGAGGTGAATTAGGATATTTTTCTTTTGAATCGCATATGGTCCTGGATATATCAAAGATCTTAAGCGAATCCTGTCCGTCCCCTTACGCTAAATTATGTCGGAAGTACGCCTGAGTGTTTACTTACCGGTGTCGACAGTATAACATATGTCCGGTCGGTACCTGTTCCCACGGCGATCTTGATGTTGGGTGTGCGTCAAGCGAGGAACCTGATGTGTAGCTGTATAGTAAGCGATCATTTGGAGACACATCGGACGAATAACGTAGATTCTGATTCTGATTCTGCGTTTCCTCAAGCGGTAGCTCTTCAAACCGTGGTTGATGCTCCACATATCAAGGTAATGATAATCGTTCCCGAACATCCTGGAAACTTTGTGGTCATAGCGTATATATTGTCCCGCAAGTAAGCCCTACAGTTGAAAGACAAGTAACGGTATCCGCTGCTAGAAAGAGCGTCTCACTTTCATACAAACAACGGCTAGTTTAGACCCAAGAGAAGTGCAGATACTAAGACTTAAAGTGAACTAATCGTTTTGAGACGATAGTGGGACCGCATAGAAGATAAACGGAAGTTCAAAACCGTGCATCAAGGACATGTACCCCGTCAATCACCGTACCCAGAATTTCATGAGAACGCGTAGGGTCAAAGATGAATCGACCATATTTAGCTCCTTCAAATCTCTGTCCCTTTGACAGTGAGATGTACCGATAGAAGGTTTGAGCCGACTGGTAATCTGGCAGTGACGAGTAAAAGTATCGAAGTTGAACTGCCTGGTCGAGGCAACGGATGACCCATTGGGCGCCGCTCCAACCAGCTTCACCAGGAAGGAGTGGAGTAGTTCCTTGTGATGGACTCTGCGCTGCGAAGAATCTACGAGCCAGAGACGGAGAGATGGTCAAACGCGGAAGCTCGACAAGACAGAGCAATGTGTTTCTAGCAAGTAGCCTCGCGTTGTTACTCGCACTCAACGCCCATAGATCATTCCTTGTCCTTCTGATTTGATATAAGGAAATCCTTTTAGATAGTCGAAGCCAAGGGTCGTGGATGATTAGCGCCCAATGGTACTTTCCGTTGCCGCCTTCAGTGTCGTAGAGCGCGATATAAAGTCTCGTGTACTTTGGCTCAGACGACATAACACACTGAGGTCGAGGATGATACTGCCAAGAAAAAACTGATTAGTGAAAAGCATAGATCTTAGCAAAATGCGCGATGCTCACACGCCACTCGTTGAAAAAAACTTGAGAATTTTACTCTGCGAAGCCAATATAACTGGGATGCTGCAAACGAAAGTTTTGAGCGATGCACCTCTCGGTACGTATGTATTTATACTATTTCCACAGCTGATCTCCCAGTTGACGGCCCGCGAGATCTAGCAGATCTGGGAAGAAATGTTGTTAGTCCATTCAGATTTTTATCAGAGATCAGCCTCATGTCCTATTCACATAATGGCACACCTCAATTGAAACAAGGAAAAATGACTTAACAACGTGAAAGAAAATTGGTGCATCAAGATCTTGGCATAGAGCAGCACAACTCACAAATAGCCGCCTGGACATGCGGTATCCAGGCGGTTTCTGGATGGAGTCTCAGGTACGATGGATTGTCCTGTGCGCTGTATACTAAGAGGCAGAGATATAGAGAACTCGCGGTGCTAGGTTGTATTTTAGCATGGATCTATGATATGAATATGCTCCTCACGGTGCGATGGCATTCCAATCCTGGATGATCTGATCTTTATCGCATTGCTAAATTCTCAAGGCCCATGGTAATTGCCGCGCGCTTTGGCAGGGTTGCAGAGTTGTAGCGTACATGACTAGGACTGTGTGAGAACTGGCTTGGAACCGGCGAGTTGGTATTCACCCTACATAAAGAAAAGACAAGAAAGTCATCAATTAAAGCGGCCTCCTCGGAGCTAGGTACTCTTGAAGCCAAAAAGGGTTTCCCGGCCCGTGATGGTCCAAGACGTAGCCGGAAAGTTGAATGGGTCATGCGATTTGACGCGACTGGAGCTTCGACGATATTTCTGCCACCAAGTCGCTTTGCTTTCTTGGCCATTCTTCGAATTCTTCTTTGTTTTGGCACATACAACCATTTTTTTTTTTTTTGGTTGGGGCCATAGCAGAGGCGGTCCAGCGACATAGTCGCTTCCAACGTGCAGCCAGGACTTTTGCCAGGAATTAAAACCAAGCATTTGTAGTTAGTACCAAGAATATATGATGAATTTGTGTTACCACGGGGAAATGCGTTACGCACTAATTAGTGTGGGACTCGGATCTCATAGCCGGGAGTACATCAGACTCCTTCCCACTCTCCTTCGTGGGGGGTAAAAGCTGCTTCGCAGCTGTGGGTGATCTGATTCAGACATGGGTATCTTATCTTATCTACTCACGTGACTTTCACAAATTTCTCAAACCTTATTTTATTTTACCCCCCACTAAGGAGACTGGCGTCTTTTGCTGTGGCGCGTTGCCCTTGTTTGGTTGGAGCTTTGCATCCCGCCAGCCTCGCTGTTCCGGATATTGCCCCGTTGCAAGTATCTTGCCTTGTTGGCGGCACATTTTAGTCTATGTTGGACTGAACATTATGACACAGTACTGTCCATTCTTTATGTCCTTCATACCATAAATTAATGACAAAAACAGATGTGTAAATTAGCTACATACAGAGTATAATTCCTTGCTTGAGTTTTCGGTAGTCACTGAGACTGCAGACAGTCCTTTGGAGGTCAGCCAAGATGAGAATTGTGTTCCGAGTTGTTTTAAAGGAAGTATAACCATCACTATGCCCTTCTCTGTGAAAGCTAGTGGGATCCAATATGTTAAAGACTTTCCAGCTCCAGTCGGTGCTACAGTAATAACATCTTTGCCGGCAAGAACACTTCGAGCAACCTCAATCTGCCATAGACAAGGGGCTGCATCCGAACATGACGTTCACCCTAAACTGGACTTCTTCATCCTTTTCAGGCATCGTGTGAAGTATAGAAGCCATGAGGCAGATGGGGGTAGTGCGTTTCGAAGAGAGGTAAGGGAAGTTCCAGCCAAACAAGGGCAACGCGCCACAGCAAAAGACGCCAGTCTCTTAAATGGGGGGTAAAATAAAATAAGGTTTGAGAAATTTGTGAAAGTCACGTGTTTATTCAGATAAGATAAGATTGTATACTACAGGTGGTCCCGGTCATCTGCGAAGCAGTTTTACCCCCCATTGAAGAGAATGGGAAGGAGTCTGGGAGTACATCTCCTTTCCACGCGCCGTCCCCATACTTACCTTGCGCTACCCGGCCATCGTCACATACAACCATTTCATCTCTCTAACATTCTATGTAATCCAACGTCTCGCGCCATGGATCCCCAACATATGAAGTTGCTACTCGGGCGATTTGCCGTCAAACCTTGGCGAACGTACGCGTCCTTTTTTCCCCTTCATCGTCAAACAACTCAGGCACATCTTCTACATGCCAATTCTATGCCACCTGCCTGATATCTCCATGCAGACATGACTACTCCTCGTAACGCACACCTCAGATTAGGCGTCCGAATCTCAACACCGGAACAGCAGTCCCGTCTACAACAAATCCTAATGCCGATAAGCTTTACGGACGACGCCCTTGCGTCGAGACCTGGGTGCAATCAGTCTGGGGACTGAGCAAAGAGGAGATCAAGAAAGTCTTCCAACTAACGGCAGGTTGGAAGCTCGAAAAGTCGGCCACGGATAGATACCTCAACACTTTCCGACACAACGAAACGGGAACCTGACCTGTATCCTCCATTTGAGAATATTTGCGACGATATTATTGACCGCCTGTCGGAATTGGAACAATTGCCAGACGAACTCAGCCACAGGGTCGGACGATAGCATCGCAACGGAGATGCCCAACTCGATGATGGCGCGAGGCGGGGCGTCAGAATGCCCGACTTTCTTTTCTTGTACTCTTCTATGCTGGCTTGTATGATGGGAATCCGAAACCTTTGGGGCTTGACCGTGTTTCCTATGGAGGTGGCAAAGTCTAGGAAAGTAAGAGCGAAAAACGAGCAAGCGAAAGGAGAAGACGACGATCTTGGAGAAATGCGCGTTCCAATCACAGTGAGTGGTCGTTGCAGGGCAGGTGCACAGCCGCACCAGCCGCGCGCCGTTACCTTGCTTGCAAGGTCTCTCAAGGTCTACTCGGGTGATTACAATAGCCAGTCTACACTCGTGATTTTTCCCACGGCATGACATTATCGCGACCTTAGCAATATTAGTTGTAATTGAGATATAATATCATACATTTCGATAAAAATCCACTAGTAAATAGAAAAGTACGTGTAATAGTGTTAACCCTCTTGATGTATATAACAGAAATTCATTCACCCTGTAACCGTCTTGACAAAATCTGTCTCTTCTGTTTTACCAACGTCACAGTGACAATTAGTCATCATAGTAACGTACGGAAATTTTCCGCAATGTGTCTCAGGCTGTTGCTCTCTATAACAATGTCTTTTCATGACGGCACCTCGGTGGGATCTATCTTAGATAAAGTGGATATGAAAGATATTGTTAGATTGTTGGAAGAGCGTAACGTGTGTTCCAAGTCGGACCATCTATTCGGGACAAAGGAGAGTATCTATATTATTTCATTGGAAATTGCGCGATATATATACTCACGAACGTCAAGAATGGTGCTAGATAATAAAAATATAACGTCCCATCATGCTCTCAATTCATTATAAGACGATGAACCCATCCTTACTCACCTTCAATATCGATTGGAGACACCCTACATCTTCACTACGTCACATCCACACACACGCAAAATATTGTAACACACATGACAACCCCTGATGCTGACCGTGGCCAAGGAGACACATACCAGATCAATGGGAAGGAAACCGTAAGGCAAGGTATCGTAGTCGTCAACCGACGACCGCTAGTTGATAACATCAGAGGGGGGGATGCGCCCCTTCCGCCACCACCACTGAAGCTAGAGTAACGGCTCGGCCCGTTTGCCGTCGCGGAAATTGCCGAGCCGCACGAAGTCGGCCGACTGCAACGCTCATCTTCACACCGTTATACGATCCAGTGTTGGAAGGGCAACGACCGAGAGTCGAAGGTCAGGGCAAGGACTTTGTGACAAGTACATGACAAGTCGGAAAGTCATTTTCTGCCTTGACTTTCAGGGTGTATGACTAAGCATCAGATGTCCGTATCTTCCCATCATTGAGGCGTCGTCGAGTCAACGCTTGTGCAACTAAGGCAAGTCTTCACGGCCCGATGGGCCCCATCCTTCATTTGTTCCCTCTATATATCTATCTCTGCCTTTTCTCTGGCAAATTTTCACACTATTTCTGTGCTCCTCTTCCGGCTGCTCGCATGACCTTGACATTACAGTAGGTCCTCTCTTTCAGATCTTTTAGTGCATCCAATTCGGCTCAAAAGATTGGATTACCACTCATCAGTGTAGTACGACACGAAGTTTAGTAGAGGAGTGAGAATTGTCTGAGCTATGTTATCTTGATGATGATGGAGGCTTAGATATTGATATTGATGATATTTTAGCTTCCAATGTACATACATACTGGTCAAAAATCGTGGTAGTAAATCTTTTGCAAATGCGTTATGAACCCAGTGATGGCAGGCCTCGGCCCCTGTAGGCCATACCAAAGGCCGTGGGAAAAGGTCAGGGCAAAAAATGCCCTGCCTTTGGCCGACTGCTGACTTTTGCGTGACTTTGCGGCAAGTCGCTGACCCGCACAACACTGATACGATCTCATCTCGCCCGAGGCCACAGCGCATTGCAACATCACCACCATTACCCACAGTCCATCTTAAGCTTCAGATATACGAATCTTTGTACTACTGAGTTCTGTTTTCCCCCAGTATCCGAGTATCCGATGATGTTGAACCGAGTTCGACAACGTCTCCCTGCTTACACTTCACCGCACATCCAAACCTCAAGGATCTTGTATAGACACCATACTCTTCCTCCCTGGAGGGACTGTCCACAATGTCTAAATTGAGCCAAGAATACCTGATGACGAGGATGAAGTCGCCATCTGTCATGTAGTTCTGTACGCCTTACCCTTGATATTGTTTGAGAGAGACTACTGTTTCCAGCTGCGTTGGTTCATGGTTTGACGCATGTGATTGTAATTCAGGTGTAAATCACCATGATCCCTTGCGTTTGTTTTGAAAGGCTCATCATTTTCGATAGACTTTACTGTTGTCGCATAATCCTGGCACGGTCTTTTAAATATGGACAAAGACGAGTTCAACGACCGGGCTAGAGCATTCGAGGACAGCTAGATTTATGTGGAAGCGGCATGCATTGGTTGCATATTCAGTCAAGTTATAAAATGAAGTATCACATTTTCGTCTCACCTCAACTTAGACCTTTAGACTCCATATATTTCGAAGTCGGAGGAACCATCGTGCGCGTCGTTCATGCGGTCTTAAAGCCTCCTTTCGAGCTGACCACGCATTAAATCCACCTTGTGACGACGGTTGTATTCTTTCTCGAAGTGATCATATGTACATTGCCCCCAAGCTTGGCGTTTGTATCAGCAGATCGAGTTGCGTAATCACTTCGATAAAGGCGACGTATCCCTTTGCCATTGCATTCCTCCAATCTGACCGACGATTATATTAGCCTAGGTATCGGTGCACACTGGTCAACAACTCAGCCTCTCGGTGGGCCACGTCCTCCATCAGGGTGGACTTGGCATCGATTTCCTTGATGCACTGTATTCCCTGACAGAGCAACGCAGAAGCTGCGTTGACAGCGTGCGGCGACCCTCGTTTTTGATTGCTTCTTGATCACCACACTGGAGTAGACGATCGGAACATCAATGCCATACGAAATCATCATTTTGTTAGGGATGTTATTAGCGTTGCTGATATCCTCATTACTGTGCTGCCAATGACAACGAAATTAGCAGGCCTCTCGGCACACTGTGGAGCTCCCTACACAAATGTTAACGTTCTTTTCAGAGATATGACATCTCTGCGCGCAAGGTAATGTGTCTGGTGTTCCAAAGAGATGCTGTATCACTCACTTCCCCTTTCAAGCCAACATTCATGGCTGTGCAGTTCCCTTTGTATATCCAGTTGGCAGATCCGGCAAGTAACTATTGCGACGCTGCTCAGATGATATCTATAATTGTTCTCTCTTTGACCAGCCACTACTATGTCGATAGATGAGATGTGATCCTTGGTTGCTTTGCAGTACCCTACAAGTACCCCCGTTAACACATCAAAGACATTATTGGGTGCCCTCGTCTCCCTTGTCCGTCGATCTCTTCTTGGATCCTCTCTCTTACGCTGACAATCTTTTGTCGCCTCACAATCCTTTCATACGTCACTCTTTTAGACGGACTATCTAGATGCCTTGTCTATTTATACTGTGAGTCGCATATATGTGTTGCAGCCAATTGCTCATTGTCTTGTACGACCAACAGCATGATACTCTTTGAGCTCTCCTGCCTATCTCTAGCGCTTCGCATCGCTGTTCCAGGCGGATTACTCGTCGGAACAACTGCACCGATCTATCTTTTGCGTTCTGACAGCGATCCAACGAGCTTCTTTCTACGTACCTTCCTGAATCACGAGGGTCGTTTAGATGCGTCAAATTTCTCGACAATTGTCACCCGTTTTACGAAGGATATCGTGCTTTATACATTATTTGCTGATATTGGGTTAGTATCTCCTTCGTCATTGATGGTCACCATTGATTTTTTTCGAAGCAATTACTCCATCATGGCCTTCCTGGACTCTGAGTGAGTTCTTCATGATTATGAATTTTCTCGGCGTCAGTATAACGTGCTTATTTATTAGACTACAATTAGATGCAGAGTCATCCTTCTCTCAAAGTGACATTTTCGACGTCGGAGAGCCCTTCAACTCTGAAGTTCAAAAGCGGGATTCAACACCCCCTGCGGGTGACTCGGAGCGGTGTGTTGTGTTCTATCTAATGCTCTAGCAAGTAGCTCATAATCAACAGTGGTATATTTGGAAATGCTCATACTTCGGATCTTATCTTGATCATTTCCGCGGCTCTTGCTGCCCTCTCGGTTGTCTCTGTAGTGATAATATCCATATATCTCTGCATTGACAAGCGAAGGCGGCCCGTGAGTGAAATATTTCCAAGAGACAATCGCAGCTCCATTTGGGGGACATCAGAATCTCATGCTGATCCATCTCGCTTCAAAACGCCGGAAATTCTTACCTCCCCCGTATCCTCTGGAAGTGACTCTCAGCCCTACACGTCCGGTTTTCAGGCCAGTGAACATTTAATCTCACGTCCTCCTTCTCGTCCTCCTTTTAACTCGGACGAAACATCACAATCTCGTCGCAAACCAAAAGACGGTGATACAATACAATCACGAACGGGAAGCAGGCCAAGAGGGGTGTATGAACTTGCGGCGGATACGACGGGTTCTTCGCGTGGTTTTCCATACGCCTCTACCGAGTCTCAGCCTTATACGTACTCACTCAGCCCTGAGGCCACAGAATATTCCGTCTCCTCTTCTTACATCCCCGAGGAGATACCCCAGTCCCGTCGCATTCCCCCAAATCGTGCTGTTTTGTACCCGTCAACCAGGAACAGCATGAGGGAAATCCATGAATTCGTAAAGAATTTGAGGGATTCTTTACAGGAGGAAGGCTCAATAGTGTCTTGTGAATACGACCTGCCTGAGCACGTTGCGAAGATGCAGGATCGTATCGACTACTTGAAGAGTCAGCTGGATTTGGCACGGGCACTTGGATACAGGTCTCCACTTCCTTCTCCTGGGAGCGGAGGTGAAAGCATGTTCCCAGGCATCAATCGTTCGATCCCAGGAAACTCACTTGCACCTTCCCGGAGGTCTTCAGTTTTTTATTAGTTTACTGGCCTATTTAAAAAGATACCACTACTTACTCGAGCTCCAAACGGCGGAGTGCGGTACTACCAGAAAAATCAATGCTATCATCTCCTTCATAGCTTGATAATGAGCACTTCGCACATTTGCTTTGTTTCGTCTTCCGCTAAGCAAATTGGGGGGCGATATATAGCTATAGGAGCAACCGAGGTAATACTTTCATTTTCGAGCACGCAAGGGTAAATCGTCCGCTACATACGCGGAATGCTGACGTTTACAGAGGGAAGCTTTGGATGATAGGGTCGGCGACGGGAGATCTCAAGAATATCGAGTCCAATATTTTGAAGGGAATGAAGATGACGGTCAAGTTATCATACGAACACATTTTGTCAGCAAAGGTAATGCATAACGGAAGAAGATTAAACAACGATAATGTAGTAGATTTAAATCTAAGGAATACGACCTCGTTGAATTGAACCGGTTATCAGAACTGAAATCTACTCATACTGCCAAGCGACCGAAATGCGACCAGCATCAAGACTTGTAAGCTTCTCGAACGCGGATGAAGTGAGGTCAAGACTATTAGGCCCACAGCCAGGACAGAGGTCCCCGACAGTGGCAACTACAAAGTTTTCTTTATCTGCGAGAGTATTCCATCAATCTGATAACCGACCGACGGGAAGACCTACAGTTAACCCGTATGCGCCTTCCGCAATTTGAGCCACCGGCATACTGGTCGCTAGAGAGCGCGACAATATGTTCTGAATTCTGTAAACGAGCACCGCAAGCTCCCAGACCGCCGTTAGGAGTGTACCAAGTAGCTGAAGGCTGTTATAAGAACAAGAGTGGCATCATGACGAGTAATAAAAACCTACCTTCTCCAGTCAATGCTTTGGCCATACCAAAAGATAAAGCCAGAGAAGCAAGAAGAGATTGTTTGAGATAGAAAACCATTGATACGTCGACTATTTGAAAGGATCGATGGGTGTTTGAACGATACTAGAAAGATGATATCATACGTTCTTATACACATGCAGGCTTCGAGAGTAGCGGAAATTACAATATAACTATGCCGTGTCTCCCACTGAATCAGCAAGGCGCTAGGATCATATTTCTGGAGGCAACTAGTACAAAGGTGCATGAAACGGCGTACAGGTCAAAGAAGAGAGGAAAGAACCTGGCGGTTAAGAGATCGGGCGGGTTAGAAGTTCAGTAACTTGATGGCATCAACGGACTAGTTACCTGAAAATACACGTAGACTGTCGACTAGTTGAGACAAAGAGTGCACGTACACAGGAGATATAGAGCAATAGTACTGTGGAAGACGAATTTTCGAATATTATCCCTATAAACGTAACTTCAGGGTGCCACTGTTGAAAAGTGGCGATTGGACGACAGTCGAATCCGTTAGCATCACGGGATGACGAAGTAAGCGGATGCATCCGTTTGAACTAGAAGCAAAGACACGCTTCGCAATCACTAAACGACGATGCAGGGGTCCACAAGCATTATAGTCCAGCTGTTTTTGGATATCCCGAGTCCGTATCAGCCGGCAGGAAAAGACTGAGTCTTTTAGTTTTCCAAGAAGTTCACGACACACCTATTCTTGTCCGGGAGATTAGCAATCATGGCTTGAGCATGAGTAGCCATGAAAATTTTAAGCTTTCCGGGTGCCTCTAGTAGGCCGATTTCGCAGATGGCAGAGCGCGCCCATGGTAAACTGCGTAGGTTATAAGCTAAAAAGAGGGTTCAAGAGAAACCGGGCCGAGGTCTACAAAAGTCCGCGATTTAGATGTGGCACCAGTGGTAGAGCTCGTCGCTTGTGCTTCGTACAGCCCGCGAGAACGACCTTAAATAAATCCAGCGAATACTTATTACTGCATAGACAAGACACAACTATGTCACTCGGACGCGCCGTTTCTCCAATTTTGCCTCTACGCAGATACTCCCGAGTTTCTCGGTCATGAGCTTCTTCACTTCTGCCTCTCTCCTATAAATAAACGACGTTCGTTCCATATACTCAAAACATCTCGCGTCTCTTATCTCTTGAGGCGTCGCCATATCACCATCCATCAATCCTATCGCGGCTAGTATAGTAGCTTCTCCCCGACTTGGCGCGTCAATGAAAAGCACAGTGTTGCAGACAAAAGAATGATCACGCCCTCCCACCCCGTGCGCGTCGCTGCCAATAGTGATTTTCTCCTGCCCATCGAAGCTTATAAACAGGGACACGACCTCCCCAGCAGGAATGGTGACTGGAGCAAAACAAGCACAATGGTATTCTGCATACAACCCCTCGGGCGTGCACAATGCATTATGATTGTTCCTCAAGTGGGCTTCAGCCCGCATCAGGGATTTCGATGCCCAGCGGAAACCAGGTTCGTCCATCTTTGGGCAGTCCATGAAGATGACCGCGTCTGGCAGGCGCTGGACTTGGAGAAGGAACGTCTTCATTCGCTCGGCAGGCTCGACGTCAAGTACAGTCGAGGGATCAACGTTCAACAACCCGCATATGGCTAGTGTTTCGTCTTCGAGCCTGCTGGTCCATCTCCCGACTAGCGCTCGTACTACCTCTGCGAAATCCAAGCGTGCCCCTGGTATCGATGGCTGGTACTGTGAACGGACTTCTCCCAGTCTCCTGAAGGAATCGAGGACCTTAAGGAGTTGCAGTATGAGTGGATTGCAGTAGTAGTCCCTCTCTGATTTAAGGAAAAGGTCGTCTAGTGATACGAACCCATCGGAGAGTTCGAAAATCAGCTTGCGGGCTAATAGACCCTCTTGGAGGGTCCATAAGCGCTGCATCCAGCCAGAGGTTATGATGTGGAGAACGACGTCTTCGAGAGGCGAAGAAAGGGAGCACGAGCGGATGCCTGAATCAAGCACGAGTACCACATCCGCATTCGCGTATGTCGCCGCCATTTGCTTGATAGCGCACTTCCTCAGACTTCTCTCTGTAGGAATACAAAGGCTGTCCATCCAGAATGCTCCACCAGGAAGGACTCCCTTTACCATGCCTGCTATCCGCTCAATTTGACATCTGGGCAGTCCTTCCTCCGTTGTACTCCCTAGACCATCCACCCAAACATGAGAGATGGCGACATACGGGGTATCGGAACTGCTGCTGACGCGTATTGTGCCATCCGGTAGGAGCTGGACAACTGGAACAGCACCTGCCCGGAGTAACTCGTAAACTGCCGATTCACGAGGTCTGATATGAGGACAGGAGCAGGTTTCTGGGGTGTGCTTCCTCGAATAGGTAGAAATATCGATGGTATTCCGAGCACATGCTTCCCTAGTACACTGATCACCGTGAGCCGCAGGAGGCTTACGTGTGCTGGCAAACTGCTGTAGGAGCATCGACCCAATGAAGAACCGTTCGTAGGCTAGTAAACACCAGCCTTCCTCGCGGAGTTGATACCGGATGATGGGGAAGCAGCTGTCTGCGAACGAAAACGAGCGGCTTATCACCTCTTGCACACCCGTGGATGTGTAGAAAGCCCCTTTGAAGGTTTCCCCGATTTCTACGATAGAGGCCATGTTGATGAATATCGGTGCAAGGAGTTGGTAGCTTATTGACTGGAGTGAAGCCGTTGCAACCCTTTCGAGAACCTTTAGGAGTAGGTGCCGAGTCCATTGCAAGGCCGACTCGACGCGTCCGGCCCATTGAAGGCACTGGTTCAGGTCGCGTTTTTTCAGCTTTTGGACGCGGATAAGCCAGAGGAGGAGGAGTGTGCCCATCTTTTTGTCCGACATCACAACGTCTCCATCACCGTTGTCGGAAAGCAGGTATTTTTCGGGGACTTTTTGGGCGAGGAGGGATTCGAGGAGCCCAAAGGTACAGACGCATTGGAGGTCGGCGAGGTCGGCTAAGAGAGCCTTCGCCTCTGCGGACTGATGTCGTATCTTTAGGTATTCTTGGACTGGGACTAGTGGGTGTCCGTCATGCTTTCCGCCGAGCCAAGGTACGTCTTTGAAGAAAAAGGGGAGTTTCGCAGGTATGGGACGCGTTAGCGCCTTAGGGGAAGTAACATCCATGGATTAATGTTTAGGTTGATATGGATTGCCACCTATTCTTTGGTCAGAATGACTGCGAGGCGAGTGAAGGATGTACCTTGCCAGTATGGATTCGAGGATGGACGTTCAAATCAGGGAATCTAAGTATTATGTCATCACCGCACCTATAACTCGTGTCCTTTCTTTAGTCTCTCGCAGAGATGGACAATACATACCTGATGACAGAGCGACAGTCATGTGAACGATCCTTCAAAGCATCGACATTGATTGTGCCTTTTGATTATCAAGATGAACGTCTGGTAATAGAAATCGCAAATTGAGGGGCGAATGGAACCGCTGTGACATTATTCGTGTTGTTGGACCTGGAGCATGTTCGTAAGAAAATACGAACAAGTGAGTCTCAGTTACGGAGACCTTGATCCGAGAATAATACCACCTATCGAGAGTATGCAGAAGATGGACGAGCGCAGCTCTTGCAGCGACACCCTAGCCAGAAAATCGTCGATCATCACACGTTGATGGGATCTGCAAATATTCAGCAGGACGAAGATAAAGAACCGAGCGCGACTGACGGTTATTCTCAAGACCCCAACCGCAAGTGCTCTAGGTGCCGCAATATTTATGGGGCATGACACCGTGTATCCATCTGAGCAAGGTCGTGCGGTAGTCAATGCATTTTAAAGATTGGAGGCGATGTGAAGCAACCTGCTGATATAGACGAAATAGCGGCCTAGAAAAGGATTCTTGCTAGTAGCGTCTGGTTAGAGAAGCAAAGAAAAGGCCCTTGCACCGCGATAGGTAATATAGACGACCTATCACAGGAATTGGCGCCTTTGCCTGCACCAGATGCTAGCCGTCCCTCGGAACAGTGACGGCTCTGACCTGGCTATCGTTGCAAACAGGGAAACGGCGAGATGGACATGTCCTTGCACATTTCTAAGCCACGAAGATCTCTCTGTATTCGTGACTGCATATCGTATTGTGGCCCCATTCTACCTCGAATACTGGTAATGCAAAAAGAAAACTAAAAAAAACTGGATCAAAAATCGCATCAGACTGTTGCATTGCGAGCACAGCGTTGTGCGAGGACGTACTTCCTTCGAATAGCATCAAAGAATCTCTGCGAGATTCGACGAGACGGCGGAGGTGGTAGTAAGAGCAGAGGCTGACGCGACCCCGGGTAGCAATTTCTCATCCATAACTGGCACCTTGCTTATAAATCTGCCCCTTTCCAATAACTTCAGCAGAACCTCGACGACTATACACGCGGGGGTTAGACCGAACTGTAGCGGGATCGGGGGCATTTTTATATACAAAAATTTTCAATCCTCCTTTCTCTGTTCCCCCGTCTTCTTGGGTGTGTTCATCCCCGCATTGATCACCGCACGGACCAGGGGGGTGATGGGAATATATAGCGACCATCCCCAAGAAATCTCTCAGAGTACGCGCCATTACGTTCAATCATGAAAGTAAGCAACTTCCCCTCCGTTTTCATCATGACCAACGCGTCTCTCGACAGCCCGCGCACCCGATGAGACCTTGAACATCTATGGATACACACCCCACACAAAGATTTGTGTCATATTCCTATCTTTATTCTCAGGGTCGACGACTGAGTGCCCTTCTTTCCGGATCCAGTGGTTATGTGTTGGCTTGCGGCGGTATAAGTCTCGTGCATGATGGTGGCTCAGTACGGCGGTTATTTGCGATGTCCTCGAAATCTTAGGATGGAGTATGCGTCTTTGGTCGAGTTTCAATGCGCTCCTGGATTAGACGATTCGTTTCCAATGCAGTGAGCTGACCGTCTTTCCTGTGCTTCATATCCTCACTGATTGTGTACTACTAGACTGACATGCACGATATTGGCGGCCAATTTTATGATCCTGGAGAAATTGATCCAACGTCTATGGACGGGGTACAGCCTGCCAAGCCCGAGGGCTTCCACGTTCGGTATGTTCTATCCGTGCCGTGTAATGTCTTCAGGTCACTGAGTTAGTTCACAGAGTAGAATACCGAGTAGTAGAGCTTGAGGATGGCCAGGGCGTGCAAAGGCGGAAGCGGAACGCGGTTGTGGCGTGGTAAAAGTCTCCAATTTGGATTTGGCCCCTGTGTGGCTCCCTCAACTCGCAAGACTTGCCATAGCCCACGAGAACTGCCAAATTCAGGTCCAAATCTTGCGCACTGCTGTCAGTGCTCATCTTCTTTTATTCACTATGAAACGGTTAAGATGAAGAGAAGAGAGGATTTACTGTGAATCGACTAAAAGGCCCGAATAACGTTAGTGCATTCTTTTGTGTATCATTTTCTGTCCGTGTTGCTGAACATGATGCATTGTTATTAGATATGTGCAGATTGACTGCAGAGCCCTTGATTTTCAAGATTTCATTGTACCGATATCGATGAGGCGATAGAAATCATTTTGGATGTTTTCGAGTCAGCACGGCTGTCGGTTTACACCTTCGTCGACAATCATCCTAGATCCCGATCTTACATTTTCCTCCCAGCTGCTATCCCCAACATTTGCCGCAAATAGAACACAGCCTCTTTCTCTATGCGATTACGTGCCGCGCGCGATACCGAGGAAGGCGAAGAATTCATGACAACGTACTGAGCCATCCTCAATTACGCTGCGAAGTGTCAAATTAATCTTGCGGCATACGATTTCAAATGTGCGTGGCATGTCTGGATTCCTCGAAGCCCGGCGCGAAAACGAATGGGTTTCAGTCGTCGGCCTGTGCTTGTCTCGTCATTTGTAGGTAAGGGGAAGGCGGAAGGAGATTGGCTCGACCCTGCATTGAAGATGGTCAGATGGAAGAGGAAATTGTACAAGGTGACGCCGTATCGATTCGTGACCACAGCGTCTACATGGGAGATAAGGACGATGCGCTTATGTATGGATGTAAGTTGACGACGATTTCAAGAACAAGGGGGTGGAGTATGGATGCTACTTGACAAGACTGAAGGAACTGAACAGACTGCCGCAGCGGGGGGCTGTACGGAAGACGGATGGTACCTCGGTTCTATCGTCGATACCGTTTCCTCAAGCTAGGCCTTGGGCTACGATGTCACCTCACCTCACTCGCCTTTGTCAGCTGGCTTCGATACTAGGTCTAGGCGACGCTTAACGCTGGCGGTACATATTCCATGCTGCTTTGTCTATCCAAATTATTGGGTTAATCAAAACCGAATACCTTCTGACTCGAACCAAACTCGAATTAAAGTCATACTCTAAATAGTCCGGAGCGACGTATGTTCCTTTTACCTCCTACGGGCTCGGGATACAATTGGCTGGACCGTAGTCAAGAGTGGTTTAATCTTAGCTGAAACCCATATTCATCTACTACTGCCGTTCCGTCAATATATTCCTGTTCGTTCACATCAATTGTCCCACAACAAGTCGTTTGCCGAACGCCGGCGGTCTATACTGATTGGCGACCATCTGCTTAGCAAACAGCGGGTTTCCCGGCTTCGGAGGTAGCCTAAAGTGGCCGCCATATGGCCGTGGAAAGTCTAGTAACTTTGGCTGTTGCCTAAAGCCTATTGGCCGTTATGGTTTGCATGGCTATCACGATTAACGATCGGGAATACCGATTTTCATTAACTGATGATCAAGTCCGCTCATTTGTCGGACATGCATTGACTTTCCTGCCCTCTTTGACACCCTAACCCTTTGAGAAGCCTATGCGCCCCGCGCTTGTTCAAGATCCTGGCTTATACATCCTACCGTCAGCGTAGACTCTTCCGGTGTTTGCTATATTTAGATCTCGCTCCTCCTCACTGCCTCAGCCTCCCTGGCTTCGACTCGGCATCTGGTAAGGCCCGCAGGTCCAAGTTCAAGATGGTCTTGTCTGTGTACTGCCTTTGCACCGAACCCACTCCAAGGTAACCACCCGCTTTGTACGTTGTCGAGATATCGATGACATCCCGGTTTCCTCTTCGCGCGTATCGTAGTCGGTTGCCAGCCTCAGCTTGGCCCTGCCACCTCGTAAATGTCTCGCTCCTGACGCATAAAAGCCCAAGGGCTAGGTCAAGGTTGTATCATCACACAATCACACAATCCACATCGAAATACTCAGTATATAGTAATGTTTTCTCTCCGACAATCCGTTATCACCGTTGCGACTTTGTCTATTTGCATGGTCAACGCTTTCACTGGTGACGGTATGTGCTATTTCTTTTACAGTTACTACGATGGTATTGACTAAAACTTAACAGCCACCTACTATGACCCTAACGGCGGCTACGGAGCCTGCGGTACTACTTTGCAGAATACCGACAGCATAGTCGCGCTCTCCAGTGATCAGTATGCCGGAGGCACACACTGTGGGAAAGTCATCACAGCATCCTGTAGGCTTTCTGTCTCAAATTTTTATCATTGGTTGATTGACTACTCTTTTAGACCAAGGCAAGTCTGTAGATGTCACCATTAGCGATCTCTGCCCCGGATGCGGTCCCAACGGGATTGATCTCTCTCCGTCCGCGTTCCAACAGCTTGCTGGCCTTGATGTTGGACGCATACAGGTGGCTTGGGACTATAAGTAGACAGTGGCCTTCGATGGGTCTCATTCGATTCCCATGATAGTCCTTATGGTAATGATTAGATCCTGTATTTCATTTCTAAGTCGTTCGTTCTGAAACAAGCCCGATGTGCCTAGTCCATTGTTGCTTTAGCTTAAGCATGACAATATGATGTCTCGCATAGTGAGTTCACCTTACTTATTCTGACTACCTGGGCTTTTTTGTTCCACGATGCTTGCCTTCCGTGAAGGTGGGATACAATTAACTGGGCGGTAATCAAGATGTTTGTACCTCAATTTTAGCTAAGACCCAGGTTAATTCGCTATTTTGTTCCGTCAATATGCTCGCCATAAGTCGCTTGCCGATGCTAGTGATCTACTGCTACTTAGCGCTAGGGAACATGCGTTGGTAACCAGCGGGTTTCCCGGCTTCGGAAGCACCACCCTTATGGCAACAGCAAGTCATCAAAGACTATTGTCGAGGATATGGACCAACCATGTTCATTGATACCTTCCCGTGAGGGCTGGAACTGTAGCTGCCGAATGAAAGTCGTAAGGTGAATCTATCACGTGGTACGTGTGCCTGCCTAATCTAACTATTTTGAGAACAAACGTTTGCTCCCAGGACCCACCATCATGTCATGGTAATGCTGCCATTTAGACATCATCACGATGTTTCTGACGTTCGAAACTCTGTATCTGGCTTCCTCTTTTTGAAGGACTAAAACGGACAATGACTTGTGATCCATCAGCCCGTGGTTTACCGTCGGACGGTCTCGAACTAGGACTCAGCCTTGACTTTCGTATGTTGATTCTTGAAAGCGAAATACTTGGGTCACTCTGTAGTGGTATACTTCGCTGCTACACCCTTTGATTTATACTTTATGCGGACAACCTATATGGGTGTTCCAAAGGGCAGCGGTCAAGCAAGGATTTTTTCACTCCGGCCCTCGCGGGTCCCAAATATCTGCTTGGACTAAGCTGGAATATATACTTAGCTCAGTGGAACGTCTTTTTCTCCTTTTTAGTAACTGGTACCTACGCGTCACCCTTTTTTTTTCTAGTACGATCCCGCGAGTCCACGTTGCCATCACTCGGCGGCAATGGTGTGTGAACTCAACGCGTTGTCGAGTCGGACTATCACCATTTGAACTTCTAGGCAGACTTTCTGGTGATATTGAGCTTGGGGTTGAAACATGCAGCCCTTATTTTCATATTTTCTGGACGAGATTTTCACTTGCACTCAGAAAATCGGCCCCATCAAGTTCGGACAATACAGATTCCAAACACTTGGTGCCATCATATTTTTCCCGCTCGGTCTTACAATAATCGACCGGTTTTGGCGAGCTAACTTTACAGTTTCGCATCTATGTATCTTGGGTAGCTTTGAATTGGTGTGTCTGTTGCCGTGATGCTTTAACGCAACATACTAGTCCCCAGTCGCAACTCTGCGCTCTAATAATTTCCGTTTCTCTCGACCTAATGAGTAGGTATAAAACTGTCGAATAGCTCTCCATATCGTCATTCGAGAACCTTCAAGTCTTTTGAATACCCGACTTTTCTACAATGTTCTCTCTCAAGCAATCTGTCATCGCTGCATTGGCTTTGTCTATTGGCATGGTCAACGCGCTTACTGGAGATGGTAGGCGCTCCTGCTACAGTCTGTTTTCAGGTCACACTCAAAGTAGCTTTTAGCTACTTGGTACACTCCAAATGGCGGCTATGGAGCCTGTGGTACGCCCCTGCAGAACTCCGACCACATTGTCGCACTCTCCAGCAACCAGTATGCTGGAGGGGTCCACTGCGGGAAGCACATCAGTGTGAACTGTATGTTTAATCCCTCGAATTTCTGGGCAGCGCTAATTGTGTACTCCTCTAGACAATGGCAAGTCTGTTGATGCCACCATTGGGGACCTTTGCCCTGGCTGCGGTACCAACGGGATCGACCTCTCGTCGTCCGCATTCCAGGTGCTCGCCCCTCTTGACGTCGGGAGGATGCAGGTCACCTGGAACTATGAGTAGAGCCTTCTGTTCAAGTTGGGAGGGAGTTCTAGCTCACCATACAATTCCTCTCACCGTTTCAATACGCTGTACCTTTTGTTACCGAATTGTCTCTCAAGTAAAGATATCTCGGAGAATTGTGCATTGTTCTGGTCCATGATTCGATGAACCCTTTTGACATTAAGTCACTAAGAGACTTTCAACAAAACGTATTCATTAGAGTATACTTAGTACTGCCGTGCCGGGAGGACATGTTGTACTCCGGCATAACGAAGGGGTGCACAATCTCAATGAATCAAGAGAGTATCCGAGCCTCAAGGTGCTGCATAATGCCTCGCTAAACGTTGATAAGGATTTTGTACTGTTTTTTGGCATCTAATCATCAGACATCTGATAGAGCTCTGCCTGAAGCTCGAGAGTTGCAAGGGAGTTGTGTGAACGCTGCCAACTGAGTAGTAGGGTAATATCCTGAGAGTTAACGATTTTTAAACAACACGGGGCCGGCAAACATGTTCGTCGCTCATTGCAAATAGAGATGGTGCAAATCTTTCGGAAGAAGTTGATGAGAGACACTCCGAGAATACTGACCTGGAAATGTAAGGGAGGTTGGTGTTGCCTGCTTGTCTACGTTGCACATTGCAATGTCCTCTGCTCAACGACTTGACGCAGCGTGTGCTAACAGTGTAAATGGCCTATATTTAGCTTACTGGTAGATGCTTGAAATCATACCTGACTAAGATTGCGAAATTCTATATCCAGGAATGCTGTCCTATTCAGGTCCGCTGTTGGGCAAAATATTGCTCTAGGATTTATTTTAGTTGGAGACGTTGTTACTCAAGCCACGTGACTGTCGACACGTGTACTTTGTGGGCCCCGGCAACTGCCGGTTCCAAAACGTGAGCTGATTAAGCCTATTTTCGGCCATTTTGATGGCAAATCCTCGTTAATTGCCTCAAATCTCACCAATGGATGCTCCTCTTTGTTCATATGGCTAC
Organism: Armillaria luteobubalina; assembly: GCA_030435615.1. NCBI lineage: Eukaryota > Fungi > Basidiomycota > Agaricomycetes > Agaricales > Physalacriaceae > Armillaria > Armillaria luteobubalina. Next base: position 1,381,886 of record JAUEPU010000013.1, read on the forward strand.
ATATCAGTCTAAGTACATAGTAGCACTATTCTACCTACAATAATACTCATCTTCACTGTCATCCTGTCCCTCAATATTGACATCTATGATCTCTTCTTGACAGCTTTCAGCCCCTGTCTTTCTTGCTCAAATCCTCCACCTGTGTCTCCACCTGTTTCTGACTGCATTTTAGTTTATTATGAAGACCATATAGTCACTGTTGATAAGTCTCAGCATGTTTACATGCCTGAGAAAGCTCTGTCAGGTCTATTCGAGCTAGATTCCTCTGTGCATGTGCCAAGATGGATCATAAATGGCACTGATTTTTGCAAAGCGGCATCTTTGCTGCACGGACAAATTGTTTGGTGGTACCAGAGTATCTGAGAGAGCAAGAGTGATGCCTCATGAGGCATTCTGTGTGCTTGAATAATGTAGAAAGTAGGTGCAATGGTGTAAAAGAGGTATGCCACTGTTGTTTGGTTGTATTTACAAAGCCTTTGAACTGCTTATCCAAATGCACCTGGTGCAGGCTTCCACAACACTCATATTGCTTCGGAAAAATTACAGAAATTCTTTTAAAAATAAAATGCATGTATTCTTCGGAGCACATTTTTTAAAAACACGTTTTTAAGGCTATAAATGCACCAAAACTCTAGTAAAACGAGGCCTTAAAAAAAATCTGCTTCGAAGAATACATGTAGAATTATATTCGTAACAATTTGTTTCTGCAAAAGTAATCACGAATCTTCCTTGTTCGACCTGCAGTAGGTGCATCCACAAAAGTGCCATATTTCAGGCCAAATTGAGATCACTCAGAGCCCGAAATTTGGCAGGGGTTGCTGGGGCCCATACTTTGTGTGTCACAGTGACGATGTGATGGATCACATGGTCCTCGCACCTTCCTTACTTTGACTATGACTGGCAATACATGGCTTTTTTCTCTGCAGCGCTTGCTTTGTCTTCTATCATCACAGAAAGCTCTGATCCCAGAAAATATCTTTAGTAACCTGATCAATCTTGGCGGAACCATAACAGGGATAATGTTTTGCATCTGCCACCTACTAGGACCACCACATTTTCTTTTTACGTTTCCCTGACTGTTGACTAGGCTCGGCTTGGTTTAATTTTACACTCAAATACTGGACGCAGGGCAGGGATCGTTTTACTCATTTGAGTTTCTGTGTCACCTGGTGCCTCCCACGATGACTCGTGGATATTCTAAGGGTTCGGAACTACTTGCATTTCTTGTACCATCTGCGGACTCGGGGATACAACTGGTTAGACCGTAGTCCAGTGATTCGTACCTTCGATTCTAGCTGAGACCCGAGTTCATTATGATTTACTGTTTTTGTTCTGACGATATATCTCAGCGGACTCATCAGCTGCTCCGCAACAAGTCGCTTGCTGATGATCTACTACTGATCAGTGCTTGTGCAGCCCTGCATGGGCACGCAGTGGGTATCCTGGCTTTGGAAGTAGCAACCATATGGCAGCAGCAAGCGGTCAAGGACTCTGGTCGAGCATCTGGACCAACCATAGTATTCTTTGAAGCTTTCCTGTGCAGCATGGAATTTGTAGCTACCAAATGAAACCGAGCTAGGCTGTTTATAACCGACATACAAGGCCAGGTTTTGAAGTGAATACATCACATGGTACGTGTGCCTTCCTTTTACAATATCATGTTGACAAAGAACATTTGCCCCTTCATCATGTCATAGTAACACTGCTAGACACCATGGTGAGCTCTCTTGAATCTTCGTTTAAACCTCCCCTTCTTGAAAGACCGAAATCAGTGGACATAAGATGATATCTACTACCATTATCATGGTTCATTGTCGGAAAGTCTCGGACTAGGACTCAGCCTTAGGGTTCTTATGTTGATTCCTGAAATGGAGCACTTGATCCACTCTGTGGCGGTATATCTCCCCGCATCCTTTGGGTTTCTTCCACCTTATGAGGATGCGCTGTATGGACGTTTCAAAGGCAGCAGTCAAGCAAGGACCTTTTTCACTGCGGTCCTCATGAGTCCCAAATATCTGTTTGGACTAGATAAAAATATATACTTGGTGCAGTGGTGTCTTTTTCTCCCTTTCAATAACTGGTGCCTATACATCGAGTCTTTTGTGTGGTACAAATTCCTGAGTTCACGTTGTCCATCACTCTGCAGCAGGGGTGTGTAAACCCATTTCATTCTCAGGCCGGACTAGCATAATTCAAAATGTTGGACGTATTTTCTGGTACTATTGAGCTTGGTCTTAAAGTCTTAGGCCCCTTATCTTCATTTTGTCTGGACGAGCTTTGAACTGGCATTCTGAGAATTGACCTTGTTCTGTTCTTAGTACAGATTTTAAATGGTACTTGGTGCCGTCATATTTTTCATAGGTTTTTGCACCCGCTCAGTCTTAAATTCCTCCGCCGGTTCTGGTGAGCGCTAACTGTACAGTTTGGTATCTATCTCATGTTCCTTTTGAATTGGTGTCTATGTTGCCATGTTGGGCACAACATGCCAGTTCCTAGTCGCAACTCTGCGCTCTGATAACTCCATTGTTCCCGATCCAGTGAGTAGTTATAAAAGCATCAGGTGCTCTCTTCATATCTTCATTCAATAACCCACAAGTTTTTCGGATACTCAGCATTTCTACAATGTTTTCTCTCAAGCAATCTGTCATCCTTACCTTGGCTCTGTCCATTGGCATGGTCGACACGCTCACTGGGGACGGTATGCGCTCCTGCTACAATTCTTTATTATGGTCATACTAACAACATATTTTAGCCACTTGGTACAATCCCGATGGTAATTTTGGAGCCTGTGGTGCAGCCCTGCAGAACTCCAACTACATCGTCGCACTCTCCAGCGACCAGTATGCTGGAGGAGCACACTGCTGGAAGCACATTGGTGTGAACTGTATGTTTAATCCCTCGGATTTATGCAACGCACTGATTGTGTCCTCCTTTAGACAACGGCAAGTTCATGGATGCCACCATTGGGGACCTTTGCCCTGGCTGCGGTACTAACGGGATCGACCTCTTGTCATCTGCATTCCAGGTGCTCACCCCTCTCGATGCCAGGCGTATTCAAGTCACCTGGAACTATGAGTAGAGCTTTCTGTTCAAGTTAGGAGGGGATTTTAGCTCACCATGGAACTTCCTCTCACTGTTGCACTATGCTGTACCTTTTGTTACCGAATTGTCTCTCAAGTAAAGATATCTTGGAGAATCGTGCATCGTTCTTGCTTGTGATTCTGTGAACCCTTTTGAAAACTAAGTCGTTATTATTCTCTTAAAAAATGTATTCATTGGAGGAAACCTAATACTGCAGCACCAGAGGGTCATGTTGCCATAACATACTTAGCCTATTATATGCGCAATTCCCTCTTACTTACTTAATGAGCTGTCAGGACATCTATGATGAAAGTGCCTTGTATATCTTATGCTTTATCCCTTTTTAACAGCTCACTGTGGCATAGTGGTTGCATAATGGAGTGGTGTGAGAATTTTCAACGAGGGGCTGGATCATACTCATTTGACGAGACTCAACTTAATCTTCTCTGCTGTGAGAATGGTGCACAGGAACCAACTGTTGCGGAGCACATAGAAGTGAGTAAATGCTTACATTTTTTAACAATATGCAAGGCGATAGGATATAGTAATAATCAGGTTTCTGATATTGTTAACTCGCCGTTTGGTCTGAAGTGAGCCCGATGAGCTTAGTTTATTGTTGCTTTAGTTTAAGCAGCCACACGTAGTTTCAACATGACAAGATTATGTGTCGCATGGTACATGCACCTTCTTGATTTTGACTACCAGTACTTTTTTTGTTCCGCCATGCCTGCCTGTGGACTTGGGATACAATTAACTAGGTGGTAATCAAGTTGTTCGTACTATACCCTCAATTCTAGATGGAGCCGCTTTAGTTCATTATTACATTATTAAATTTGTTCCGTCAATATGCTCGCAATCAGTCGCTTACCAATGATCCACTACTGATCAGCACGACTAGCGACCATGCGTTAGCATCCAACGGGTTTCCCGGCTTCGAAAGCAGCAGTCAAATGGCAGCAGCAAGCTATCAGGGACTCTGGTTTAGCATCTGGACCAACCACATTCATCGAAGCTTTCCCCTATAACGTAGAATTGAGCCTGAGTAAAACTGAACTAGGTGGCGATCTAACTCACGTACAGCGAATCTACTATCATGTGGTATGTGTGCCTGCCTTATCTAACTGTTTCAGAACGAACGTATGGCAGGCCATCCATACGAACATTTGCTCCCAGGACCTACCATCATGTCATGGTAATGCTGCCATTTAGACATCATCACGATGTTTCTGAAGTTCGTAACTCTGTATCTGGCTTCCTTTTCTTGAAGGTCTGAAATCAGTGGGACTTGTTATCCATTACCATCAGACAGCCTCGGACTAGGACTCAGCCTTAAACTTTCATATGTTGATTCCTGAAAAGGGGCTACTTGACTCGCTCTGTGGTGATAGATCTTCCCGCATCCTTAGAGCTTCTTCCACTTTATGCGGATAGCTGTATGGGCAATGGCCAAGCAAGGATCTTTTCACTCCGGCCCTCGTGGGTTCCATGGATTTGCTTGGACTAAGTAAAGATATATACTTAGCTCAATGGTGCATCTTTTTGTAACTGGTACCTACGCATCACATCTTTTTTTTCTAGTACAATCCCATGGCGTTGTCCATCACTCGGCAGTAGTGGTGTGTGAACTCATTTCTTTGTCAAGTCAGACTATCAATCATTTGAATTTCTAGGCAGACATTCTGGTAGTGTTGAGCTTGAGTTCAAAATCTGCAACCCTTGTTTTTATTTTCTCTGGACGAGGTTTTCACTTGCAATCAGAGAATCGGCCCTATTACGTTCGGACAATACAGATTCCAAACACCTGGTGCCATCATATTTTTCATTGGTTTTCGCGCATGCTCGGTCTTATGATCTTCTGCCGGTTTTGGCAAGCTAACTTTACAGTTTCGCATCTATGTATCTTGTGTTGCTTTGAATTGGTGTGTCCGTTGCCGTGATGTTGAATGCAGCATACTAGTCCCCAGTTGCAACTCTGTGCTCTAATAATCTCCATTTCTCTCGAGCTCATGAGTAGGATAAAACCATTGAACTGTCTCTCCATATCTTCATTCGATAACCCACAAGTCTTTTTCGGATACTCAGCATTTCTACGATGTTCTCTCTCAAACAATCTGTTATCACTGCATTGGCTTTGTCTATTGGCATGGTCAACGTGCTTACTGGAGATGGTAGGTGCTCCTGCTACAGTCTGTTCTGAGGTCGTACTCACAGTGGGTTTTAGCTACTTGGTACAGTCCCAATGGCGGTATCGGAGCCTGTGGTGCGCCCATGCAGAACTCCGACCACATTGTCGCACTCTCTAGCAACCAGTATGCTGGAGGGGCACACTGCTGGAAGCACATTGGTGTACACTGTACGTTTACTCCCTCGAATTTATGAATCGTGCTGATTGTGTTCTCTTTTAGACAATGGCAAATTCGTGGACGCTACCATCGGGGATCTTTGCCCTGGCTGTGGCCATGATGGGATTGATCTTTCGTCGTCAGCATTCCAGAAGCTTGCTCCCCTTGATGACGGGCGTATCAAGGTCACCTGGAACTACGAGTAGAGTTTTTTGCCGGATTTAGTGGGAGTTGTTGTTGGTAGCAGACTTTCCTCTCCATGATGTAATTATTATTCTTCCATGTTGGTTCTGTAACTCCCAATCTATGTGTGTGAAGAGAATGAAATTTCAAGATATTTGGTCATGGATTTTCAGGCTCTCCCTATGATACATCTGCCGATCGTCACTGTTACCAACTTCACAGCCTGAGGATTTTAAAGGTCGACAGAGCCTTCGTTAATTACAGCTAATACCTTTCCGAGTCGTCACTGACTCGTCTAATAGAGCTCAGGTACGAGCCTGAGAATTGAAAGGACGGCGAATTGTTATTGTTGCGTTGCACGTTGGAATATATGTACAGGCAAAATCGTGACCGTGGCTGGTCTAAATATAGTGTCCCCTAAGAAGACACTTAGTCTCTTGACAAACAACCAGTAAAGAAAATAGTCCTAGTTGCCACGAGGTGCAATAACACACTCTCTTCTAGGGCTTCTTTTATTGCGCAAAAACAGAGTGAAACAGAGTTTTGCTTATATAGCATTTCTGAGCAAACTACAGAGGACTACTATGTTAATGAAATGGAGGTCATTGTTGGATATGGCTGCACCTAACCCGATATGTAGGTTATGTCATGTCCGAATCGGCCACGAGAATTTACCATCCGCTCGTCACCCTTCCTGCCTTACAGTCTCCCCTACACCAAAGTCGTTGTATCTCCTTGTGACATTACTCCATCCCGAGAGATAACACTGGATCTAGTGGTGGCCACCCGATCGAAGGTCCCAATCAACAACAAAGATCTACGTCCTCGTTTATATACAAGGAAACATAGAGATATGCTATTGAAGAATAAATTTGCAAGATCTTTGCTTGTCTGACTGTAAACTCTGAGTGCATCACTAGAGCGGATCATTTCTCGATGTAGTGTATTCCATTTTTCTTGATGTCCACCAGCCCGTGGCAGAATGATATATTATCGACAGTCCCAAACCGTAAATCAAGATGTATTAATCAACGTATTCTACCGTGACGGCTTGATATATCTGCTGCCGTGCCTTGCAAAATAGGTCGTTGTCAGTCACATGTTACTATAGTTGCTGTTGTCAATGTTGATGGCGATGAGCTCGTATCTCTCGCACCTTTGTCCCCGACTGCTCCCCAAAACGACCATGGGATCGCGCCAAGGCTGGCTAGATCGGGCTGGCAGGTCAGGCACGAATTTCTGATCTTGGTTGGAGATCCAGGTTCCTGCTTCTACTCGCCCGCCCAGATACATATGGCAACATGATGGTGATGTCGATAATACCTGACTCTGCTCATTAGTTCTCCATACCGTCAGTGCTATGTTTAATAAAATCTTTCATTTCTCCATAAAACATCTGACATCTCAAACAAAAGGATTTTCGCTGTCTACTGCTACATTGAACACTAGCATTTTCCCCCCTAAAATAAGTCATTCTTTGACATACATAGTGCCATTTCCATGGAAATTTTAATAGTTCATTTTGCTCCCTGCCAGCTCCAGGCGATGTGGCCCGCACGTACCGAAGACATTTATCCAAATTAAGAAGGACTTGCCCAAAAACAGAACAGGGATCTAGTTCGAGATCTGGGCTATTCTTGACAACCGTGTTTTGTTTTCTTCTGGTGCAGAATGTACAGCAGATTGTCATGGCTTCTACTTAGAGTAAAAATATCAGTACAACTCACAATCACTGGTTTTCATCTGCTTTATGCTTTTGAATTCTTGTATAGAAATGTTTCTCAGATTGTATGTCCATTGTCAGAATTCATTTTTGGAAGAAAAGGCCCAAAAGTTAATGAAAAGCAGTAATATTTCAATGCTTCTTAATGCATGTGAGGCTTGTTGAGCATGTCACAATAGATATGTAATTTTTTATACTCATGTTGTATCCCAATCTGACGCCGAGATCATTGTTGCTTAGGTGCATTTGGAATGCATTTGCTAATTTTTGGAGCATCGTCTGACGAAAATTAATATCTTGCTCCAGGCCCCTCTGGCACCTTCGCGGTCCACAAAGAATATGTTCAGACATGATATAAGATCATTGTTTGACTAAAAGTATACATTGATTCCATGCCAGTGTCTTTCTACAGTATATACAGTAGTAATACTACACTATTATGCAGAACTTTTGCATTAATGTCGTGGTTATAGGCATAGCGGAGCTGTAACCGAGAAATTGAACCAAATAGTATTTTTTTAAATGATTTACATCTTGTTTAGCACCCATAGGACCTGAAGGAAGGAATAAAATTGAGTAAATATGTCAGGGCAAGCATCTGGTTGAGTTGATACCCAGTTCACCGAACCAATAGGATTTATCGGCTTCTTCCGATCAATCCAAAATCGTCGTCTGCCGCTGACCAACCTATGTTCAGATTTCTCTTTTTTGCTTTTTGACTGCACTTTTAGCGACTCTTGCTGTCTTCTCTTAATCTGGGCTTCATCAATAAACAGTACTGTAATTCCAATATATTTTCTATCATTTGTGTACAAAATAACAAACATAGAATTGCATAGAACATAGGCAGAGATAACAGAAATAAATAAAACAGCCCTATTAAGTGGGGTTGCTTTGATGGTGTGCCAGGGACGGATCCAGGCACTAGTCGTGGATGAGGTAGTGTGTCAACATCAAGCGAACAGCTGCACGATCGATATTGATGAAAGATCCAGATGATAATAATGTTATTTATAGGCTTGCATAGATTAGGAAGGGCGGGGGGAGACCGAGGTCAGCCACTGTTGCGAGCGATGGACACAACGACAAGCAAGGTATTCACCAAATGAACAATCATGTGACAATCAGGTGGTAGTGATATATCACTCCGTCCCATGGTAGGAAACGTACTTTAATATATCATGATCGACGGTTTGGATCCGTCTTTGATATATCATTTCGTATGGATGCCTTGTGATGTCAGATTAATTCCAAACCATTATCCAGAGACTCTCGCCACTGTCTGCCTATCGCGATGACCGTTTTTTGCGAAGAGTTGGCACTGCCAAGTTTCATGATGTACCTCCATACCTTTGATTCAGGATTATCCTTCCTACATGCTGCAACGATTCTAATTCAGACGCAATCCCTATAGCACATCTTCTGTAAGCAGAGCTTCAAGTGTGACATCGCAAGTTTCACTAGGCAAATAAGTATGTATAACAGTGCAACGGCAAGTCATGGACAGTGTTGAGATTCGGGCAAGCCGGCATCACTCGGCATGCTTAGTAAGGGTGGAAAGAGTACGAAAGATGGAGAAGATACTAGATTAGGTAGTAGCTAGTATATATATCTGTGAATAACGGGCGGACTCCTTGTGAGTTTGTAACCCAGTAGCCAGGGAAGCTATGAGCATATACTTAGTAATTCCAACAGACAGCAAGCCTAGAAACCACGGTGAAACCTCTGGAACCTGCCCTAGAGCGCATGTGGTAACGGAAGGACCGGACCGAATAACGCGAAGCCTCCCCCGCGCTCATAATCCTTTGTATATCAGACGGAATGTTTTTTTTTTTAGATCTTGGACAAGATTCATCTTATTCCTGCAGCTATCATACGCTCCAAGGGATGTAGGACTCTCTATCTCGGTTTCTAGTGAATGACTCTGTAAGTCTTCCAGCGCAGGCCACGAAATGTAGCAAATTCTTCGATAAGCTCTTACTACTGAAGTGACCATGAACTGTTTCAGGTTAAAGAAACCGATGGGCAAGCTGTTTGCCGCCATTCTTCTCCTCGATTCCATCTCTCGGAAATGTTGTTGTCCAAATTGTCCGAACTCATCTGGACCTCGCGGCGAAACAGTGTGCCATGAAATACGATAGTCTTGCTAAAAATAAATACGGTCCCTTATGTGCCGACGCCACCTCTCTACTAGAATGCGATCAAAAACGGACGGCCCTCCTACATTTCATCTCACAAGTGCGAGTTCTCGCTACGAAGATGTCAGCATGGTACCAATCACGGTGCTCCGATTGGTAGATGTTCAGCTGATCATAAGGTCTCCTTGTTCATTGTACGTACCTCTTTTCCTGTTTCTTCCACTTATTACTAATTATTTTTCCCTTCCAGTTATCCGGCGACCTCCAAGCGGCATTGAGAAGAGATGATCATGTAAAAGGAGTGATACATATAATCTGTGGAGGTCCCTGATTAAAAACAGTGCAATCTTTGACTTTCCGCGTATGTACTGGCCTATTCCAAGGGTAACTGCATTATTTACTTCATCGGCTCTGTAGGGTTTGCGCTCTGTCGGCCCACCGACGTTCGTGCGAGTCACAATTCCCCAAGGAATAGTGGAACTATTAATAGGTGAGGCGCTAGAGAGACATGACCCGACCATTCAATGCGCAGCTGCGGCAGCAGGCAACTACTGTCGCAAGTGCTGCGAGTCACTTCGTGAGATTCTCCACGACAGTGCTATTTCAATTATATTCCTTGGTGATGGTACTGATCGCTATTAATAGCTACTAAACGTCGACTATAAATGCTCGACGTAATTCTTCAACGCTCGTGTGCTTCTTCTTCGTTATTCCATGATGTTTCTAAGTGCTCTCTTCGCTGTCCTCATATCAAGCTTCGCCTCGGCAACAGTCCACCATCTTTTTGTTGGAACGTTCTCAACCCATGCGATTTATGCTTTGGAGTTCGACGACGAGGCATACACCCTGACTCTTGCTGCGAACATCACGACACCCAGTGAACATCCATGGATACATTTGAGTGTACGTGCTCAAACACCTCGGATTGTTCTGCGGTCTGACCATCCACCTTCTGCAGTACGACCATAGAAGTCTTTACGCGGCAAGCAATAGCTCGTACAGTTACTTCAACGTGATTAACAGTACGAACGTCGCATACAACGCATCCGTTCCTCTGGACAGCAACTGTATGCTTTCCTTTCTCGCGGGGTATATTGTTTCCATGATCTTACTATTTTCGAACAGGTTCATCCACCCGGGCAATATACATCACCTCTTCCAATGTTCAACCCTATACAGTATATGGTCTGGTTGCTCTATTCCGTCTATTTCTTTGCCTTATACCGCCTGATTTAGGCATACCTTTTGGCGACTGCGGAGCCGTCATACCGGCCGACTTCTCTTCTGTCACCCAAAATTATACCTTCACACAAGGTCTCTCCGGGGTCCATGGTCTTGCTCTTCTTCCCAATAGCACATATCTCTACGCTGCGGATGATAGCGGCAATAAAATATGGACATTCGGCGTCGACGCTCCAACCGGAGAACTGACCGAGGTTGGAGCATTAGACGCACCCACCGAAGGAAGTAATCCTAGGCACTTGGCAATCCATCCCAACGGCGAATATCTATTTGCCATCTTAGAGGTAGGGCGAATGAAATCCTGTTCAATCGAGGCTTACTTCTAATTCAGGAAGCTAATGAGGTCGGACAATACAGCATCGACTGGGAAACTCATCAGCCAGTATACTCCAACGTATCATATTCTCTTCTACCATCAGGTGAGAACCGTACGCATCCGTGCCAAGTAGCCAGGCTGATATATATACAGGCGCCAACGTGAGCACTCACTGGGCTGACGAAGTCCAGGTATCCGCCAATGAGACTTACCTTTGGGCCACGACCCGATCACGCGAAACCGGCGACACGGGGTACCTTTCTGTGTTCAGCCTCAAAGAAAACGGCTCCATCTCTGAACAGCTTTTCATTACCCCCACTACGACCTCTGGGGGAACCTCTAACGCTATCAGTCCTGCATCCTTCTCCGACGAATTCGCTGCCATCACAGACACGTCTGTTGGATTCGTCGAAATTTGGCGGCTATCGGACGACGCGTCCAATGCCACCGCTGTGGCACACATCGACCTGATCGACGGAGGGTGCTGCGCAAATGCAGTGTGGTATGATTGAATAATTTGGCAATATGCAGACGCAGCGGCGCGCGCCACGATTAATGTCTTTGGATTAGCTTCTCATGTCTCAGAGTCATATTGACGACAATAGTGTCAACCAACTCCATATGTACAGATAAGACGTCCCGATCTTCCAAAGAAACAATTCATTTCTGTGTCAAAGACACTTGTGTGTTCCATGAATGCGCAATCGCACTTCGAAGACAATGGCAAAGCCAATCTTAATGCTTTCAGAGAGATTGTTACTTGTACAGCTTCAATGAAGTGTCGAGGATCCAACGACTAGCGTAGTGATGTCTAAGCTAACGAAGAGGATATATAGGTAATAGATAGCGTGGTAGCGAATTGCAACGAGGAGTGACGAGATGAAGAGAATGTTGACTTTTAGGTTTTGTAGAGGGAAAAGAAAATGCGAGAAACGACTGGCTTAGTGGAAGATACCCATATGCTGCTTCAGATTGTCCTTTCTGCTGAAAGACTTATTGCAGCCTTCGTGTGGACATTGATGAGCTAAGAGGTTGTTAGTACCGACACCAAAGAAAGACCAAATCATGTACTCACGCTTCTCACACAAGTGTAAACTCTTGACATGTCTCTTCAAATGCTCGCCTCGAACAAAACATTTTCCGCACCCTTCATACGTGCAAACGTATCGCCTCTTGTTCTTGTTGGGAGCGCCCGCTTTCTTCACACCAAACGGGATAGAGGGCAGGACCGTGTGAGACTCAGTGTCAGCCTGGTCGTCTTGACGGTACTCCGGAGCGACAGGAACTTTCCTTCCACGACTTTTCTTGCTGCCGTCCGCAACGAACTGGAGCTCGTCTCCGCTGTCATCCTCCTCGCCAAAGTAATTCATCGACCTGGTCGACCGAGCTCTCTTCTTGGAGTTCGAAGGCCCTGGACTAGGTCGGTAGACCGAGTCTGTATCCGACTCATCGTCGTCTTCGTGGTAGGAGAACTCCGAACCCGACCGTGGTGAATCGTTGGGAGACGCCGCGTAAGAGTTGGAGGCTGGGGACGCCTGTAGGTCAGAATGCAGCCATTTACGCTTATTTCTGGACGGCGAGAAGTCCTGGTTATCAGACCGTGCAATCGTCTGTGTCGAGAGCGATGGGTCAGGTCGATGCTCCGGAAAGGAAGGAGACGACGCTGAAGACGACGAAGACGATGTAAGATCTGACATATTAACGAAGATAGGCGGTATCGAGAGTTGCCAGTCGGAGTCCGGCTCCAGTGAGGTGGGTGGTGTTGCGCGAGATCCCAACGGAAGTTCCGGCAGAAAAGGCGATGGATGACCAGAGATGAAAGGCGAGTTCGCCGTTGACAGATTGTAAGGGCTATGTCCTTCGGTGGAGAAGTGGTCGCCTAAAAGCGTCCGCGGGAAAGAAGCAGTGTTTGGCGCGGAATCAAAGTGGGCAGGGTAGCTGTATGGATAATTTTGAGAAAACGAAGCGAGCGAAGCTTGGGTTGGAGTGTCTGTCTCATATTCTCCAGGCCACGACGATGGGGCGCTCTCCATCTGCAGAGGCTGGAAGTCAACATACGGGTAGGAATCCATCTGCATAGCGGTAGTGATAGTTGCTGGTGGAGAGACGACTCGAGACAACAGAGGAAAATTCCGCTCTTTTTGAACCAAAATTCCACGAAAAATAGGGGAACCTCGATCATGTCTTATTTTTGGTGAAGAACAGCCTGATTTGCCTGAGATTTCGGACATAGATCCAGAAACATATACGAAAAAGACCAATGCGTATAATACATTTTAAGGCAGCGGGAACGGAGAGGCGCGTCAATAGAATGAACGAGCCTAGCAACGAGATAGGATACACCCCTCAATCAGAAATCACCAGTGAATACCTGTCGTCAGAGGCGGAAAAAAAGGTTCTACAGTTTAGTTGGTGTCGTTGCGATATCCTAAAAGGAAGATACGTGCGTTGGGGTCCGTGAGTCATGGGGGCGGGAAGGATGCCTTATTAGTAAGGACCTGTGTTACTTTTCTGGAATAGCGCCTCGGGTGCACCGCCACGGGCCTCTTATCCCGCCATCCGTTCACCCGTGATTAATTATGATTATTCGCCTCTGTTTATTCACTTAGTTCCGAAAGACCATTTGCTTGAAATGGGAAAGCTAAGGCATGCTCCGGGTCTACGCAGTCCTTCCGAAAATCTTACAACTACGCTCTGACTGCAATCTGACTATATGTCTAAGATCTGCTAGGCCATCGCATTTCACGAGCTCTCTGCCGCAGGAGAATTGTCCTTGAACTCAGAAGTATTTACGCGAGAAATATTTAGATCCGAAGTTCAGGTTTGAAATCTCCCTAGATTGTAGCTAGTACTGTCCTGTCTGTAAATTATGTCATGAATTAGAAAGTAACAGGTGTGGCCCTCCCAGAGTTGGGAGTCGAAGACACTGATCCTCTTCCAGGAGATGGGATATCACCCAGAGGATCCAAGAGATACGCTGCGAGAAACTTCCTCCACGATGTCTTAGACGGAACAAAGTGGCCTGCACCAGTTGCTGGTAAGACTTTGCCAGAAACCTAAGATCATACATCTCACCTCCATCATGTTCCTCGACGCGTTTGTTTGCTGAAACACCCAAAAGAATTTTAGTCCATTCTTCGAGGACCACGATATCGTTCTTTCCGATGACATGTAGTGTCATCGTTGCATACGTAGGGTCAAACACGAGATCTGCTAACGGGTCTGTGATCCTGTATCCTGCGATACAGACGCAAAATTTGCTGGACACGTAGGATTCAGATCCGCCGCAAATTATAATAGATGAAACTTACAATGGGGGATGAGGAGGTTTGCCGTCGACGAGGAATGGAGGATATGATTGAGGATTTTCGAGCTGCTCAAAGTTCATAAATCAACGACCACAACGGAGTCTGCCCATCTACATACAAGCGCAGAAAGAAATGCTGCCATGGCTGCACCTTGGCTGTAACAACACATTACAGCTTTTCTTTCGCTTGTGAATGCTTGGAGGCCTACCTGAACCCAAATACACCCTGGATATTCGTAAGTGAAAAGTTTAGATCGTCTATGTCTTCATGATGAGGGAAGGCGACATACATCAAATGTTCTCTGCTTGAGAATATCTCTGAGCATCGCGAGAGATTCGTCCAGTCCGATGGCTCTAGTGAGATCGCGATATACATCATACCACCTTCTAGGCCGGCCATCTGCAGGATCAAAAGCTCCTAGCTCAGTTTGTGACGCGTTTGCACGTAGATCAGCAGGTTGAATGATATGGGGAGCGTCGACGAATACTTCGGTAACACACTTGGATAAGCCTGAAAAATGTAATGCATTGCGATAACGGACTAACCTAATTCGATATCCTTGCCGCATTGTTTTCGAAAAGGTCCGAGCTAACGAAGCGTAATGTTAACAGCGGCTTCTCTCGATTTTGATTTTAAAAAAACCAACGCGTTTGCTGAAGACAGTTGAATTTTGGGCGTATCTTTCCACAGAGATGTTAGCCAAACGGGTCTAGTGGTGAAGCTTGACGAACAAAAACGTACCCGTGAAGAACCAAGATGATCCGTGGCATGATAAGTGGAGGTTGAAGGGAAAAGAAGCCGGACCGGTTAACATGCTTAAATACTCACACGTAACGCCACGGTTGTAAATTCATGACGACCGTCTTCGCTCAACATGCACGTTGCTACATAGGCAAATTTTAGTTTAACATCGCGAACAATCCTTCCATTTGTAATATGTATATATAAGTACACTTTGCGGACCTACATGAGTACATATACGCTCATATCTGCCATGTAAGATCCAGGAAAAGCGAAATAAATCATATCCTAGAAATATCAAAGCTAGGTGTCATTGAGCGGCGGCGGCTGAACAACAGAATGAGGCCGACTCCCCACTGGGTTCTGGATCTGCATCCCGTCTTTCCCAGTCCTCAGCGGTGCCTGCTCTAGCGTCTGATGGATCTGGTTAGGGAACCGGCTGTACGCAGGCGGGTTCAAACGTGTGTTCGCATGGTGCCCGGAGAGGCTTACACTCCCTTCATTGCTACCAGTTTCATACGATACTGATGAAATTGAAGTCGCGTCGATATGGTACGCCGCCGTTCCGTGGTCCGACATAGAACCAGTAAAAGGTGTGATGATATCCTCTAGATTTGTTGATATCCCCTGTGATTCCACGGTGGTGGGAGACATGAGTGCGGATGTCCCGTGGACGGAACCAAAGTAAGATCCATGACCCCCCACGTCGCTGGAACTCGAACGCGAGTGCAATGTCGGTCTGTTTAAACTTTGGGGACTCAATGGGGGTGGCTGGTTCATCATGTTGATTATACCACTGGAGTGGAAGGAGGTGGGATCGGAGAGTTGAGTCATCGCCGAATTAGAGCGGAGATGCGTCGCAGATCGGGTTGCCCCGCTCGTGTGACCGCTGATTCTGTCTGCACCTTTGGTGGAGGCGTGTCGACGGTGGCGTCTGGAAAGGAAGAAAGCAACAACGGCTGCAAGAGCTAAGACAGCTATACCGCCTGCAACACCTCCGACGATAGCACCCACAGGAGTGGAAGAACCATGATTGCTGGTGTTGTTGTTATCCGAAGTAAGATCAGGATTTCCTGATGAAACGTGTTAGTTATACTTAGAAGTGCGGTCAGCCATAGCCCACCTTGAGAATCCAGACTTTTGGCATCTGAGGGATCAAACCGCCCACCGTTCCAATTTAGAGCTATCATGTGAGTATATGGTGAGCGGTCGACTCTCAAAGAATAAACCCAACTCACTCACGATTTTGGGTGGCCCAGTAAGGAATAGAGGCCATATCTGGGAGTTCAAAACCTTTATCGTAAGGGAAGAACCTGCCAAACCTTTGTAAATAGAATACTGAAGAATTCAGAGGTAGTCTTACGTTGTGTTGGACAAGTCGGAGTCATTGCATTCGGCCTTGTAGAAGCCCCAACTAATGACGTTCAGAATTTTAACTACTTAGGTAGAAGAGAAGACATGTTCACCTCACAACGGAGTTCACGTTGCCCTGACATACCGTACAAGCACCCAAGAGGTTATAGACGGACCAAGAGCTACGCCCGATCCTAGAATAAGATAATCGAGAAGAGATGTAGCTCTAACGCACCATGAGCACGGAGTCGACGACATAGAACCAACATTCGGAGGGTCATAATGAGAGTTGGCCGGTAAAGCCCATACACCGTAATCTGCAATCGATCGGCATATAGTAGTAATCTCAAGAATATATA
This sequence comes from Armillaria luteobubalina, assembly GCA_030435615.1. Lineage (NCBI taxonomy): Eukaryota > Fungi > Basidiomycota > Agaricomycetes > Agaricales > Physalacriaceae > Armillaria > Armillaria luteobubalina. The sequence continues at coordinate 1,398,672 of JAUEPU010000013.1, forward strand.
ACTGACATACGCACCACCAGTTAAACAAGATCCCAGCAGATACGATGCCAGCAGACAAGGACTCAAGCCAGATTCATTGTCGGTCCAATTATAATCAGCGGAGCAAGTTGCATTAGTCTGAGGCCCTCTTGGGACTATTGAAGCAGATGCAATAGCCACAGCCATTACAATGACAATAACAAAGAGCGCAGAGTGACCCATATCTGCGTATGAATCCTGTTCACAGCGCTGCTGGAGGTGTGGAAGAAACGCTCTGACTTGTGCAACAATGATGGTGAGAATATCAGATGTCGCTCCGCCCCTAGACCAAGGGCACCGGAGAATGACATGAACAGCGTGGGCTCCATTCGGAAAACTGCATATGTGATGTCATATTCAATTTTGGTTCCAGTAAGAAGGAAAACAGCATGCCTGGCGAATCAAATTTAATAACTCGGGAAGTGAGTAGGCAAAAACAAACTTGCTCACAAATAGTACTAATTTAATTCAGAGAGTTTTACGGGACCAGGGCCCTGTTTCGTACTAGATTCATGTTAGTGCACTTAACACCGGATATTTCGTCCTCCCGCTCGGCGATTCTTACGCCCTGAACACGGGGTTCAGCCTGTGATGATCAGATTGATGCATCATTCCATTTTGACTTCCCGAGAAAGTAATATGCAAGCCACAGCACAGTACTGCTTCAATTGAAGTTGCAAGTCAAGTCGTCTCGAGTTGGCTTCAGGTTGAGGTTTCCTCCGGACAATGCCGAAGCAACCCAAAAAAAATTGATTGGAGCTTGCCGATTTCGGATCTGTGTGCCGAGTCACGGCTCGCTCTACAACCGTGCCATGCCATCCGGCGGCAGCCGTTCTGTAAGCGACAGTCAGCTTGCTGGGAAACGGAGGAAATGGCCGTAAGTTTTTAAGGTTTTCGTCTGCATAATCATGACTATGGCCATGTGCTAGATCTTTCTGGACTTCCCTTGCGCAGAGAACGGAATAAAGACGAATTCTTGCAAGTGACCAATTAGAAAGAGTAGATTCCGATCTCTGCGCTAGAAGGTGTTTACACAATGAGCTCCGTGCCCTTTCGTTCTCATGTCCACGTTTAGCACGCCTTTCGATGGGTTCAATCAAAGCCCGGCGACCCTCCGCGCTCACTCTTAATTAACCCGAGAATGTTCGCATATTTTTGGAATGATGTTCTCACTATGGATCATGCGTATGACTTTCTTACCGCGGCCTATCAGCAAGTCATTGGCTAGTGCGAGCAGTAAAGCGCTTGTGTGGCAGGAGGGCTGATGCGTCCTCTTTAGGTTCACAAGCTCAAATTTGCATTGCACTCTTTGCAATCGCTGTCCAGGGCTGTAAACATCAAATAATATCGAGGCGCGAAGGATCAATTCCCGGTATCGCGCCACTGATTTCTTCTCAAGATCCGTCACCGGCTTTCAAAGGCGCGACTTACTGGGACTCTTTTTCTCGTGCGCACTGGGGAGGCCTTTGCATTCAATCCCTCTGTTGATTGCTGTTCCTGATATCATCATTACCCCAGAGACATGATACGACAAAGATACGCCTGTTTTGAAACGCAGCAAGCACTTTGGCGAATCTTGCCTGCCCAATCCTTCAGTAACAGCTACGAGACAATATCATCCGGAAGGTCCGTGTACCTTCCGCATAAGCTGATACGAGGCAGTGCTATCAAATCTGATGCATCAAAAATCGACCAGGCATTCCAAACCGAACCTCTTCATTTCTGTTGTCGCTGTTGATGGAGGTGAGTGAGACGGGTGTGGGTGTCTTGCAATATCAGCACACCAGAACACTTCTTTTCGTTGATGTTGAAGACAATGTACACGTCAGGTTGACAATGAGAAAACTGGCGCGCGCGCTGCGCAGCATCAATATGATCTCGGCAGTTGTCTTCCAGTATGTTGGGAAATGTTGCGACGAGTTTATCTATTCAATTTCTCGAGGAACAGAACTTCAACAGATGCCGTCGACCCTGTCCTTATATCCAGCAACCGTGATCGGTCCGCTTCAAGACACAAGTCTCAGAAGGATGGTTCGGAAATGTGCATCCGCGTCTTCAGATGCTGATTTTACTCACCATTCAGTCCCTCCCGTCCCTCCGTACTGCCTCACGGAACAGCAAGGGCGCAGTGAGAATCACCGCACCGTTACCTGCCATCATCAGGCAATCCTGTTCGGTTATATGCACTTCCCCGTACATTCACCCATCTTGTTAGTCGAGGAATGATTTGACGCGTTCCACCATGCAGTGTATCTGTGATGCCATGGATATCATTCGTGCATCGCGCAGACGGTCCAAATCAGCGATGGTCAGATTGCCGCCCTCATAGTTGAGAAGGTAAGCGTGAATGTCTCCCCATTCATATCGTGGACTGTTACTGATGGTTTTCGCGAGTTTACAGGGCCGATGAAGACTCATGCTCAGTTATACAAGTTCAAGAAGATGTTACATTTCTTGGCGCCGAGTAAGTGAGGTTTCTGTCGATGGCACGTGTACCTACTGCAGTGTTTCGGGTGGGGGTTCACGAGCGAATTACAAGCTCGGGCCGACGGGCAATCATCTCCTTGAGCGTCTAGGACGTTGATACTCATCTCTTCGTATCTTTTACACTTCTTCGAGAAGATGATAAGATCTCAACCCTATTTCATGAGCCCTAGAAATTCCGAGCTCAATTGAAGGTCTACTGATTTTGATGCCACAGTATTTACTCTAGGTTACGATCATTTACTTTGAGAAATCTCGCAGCTAACGGTCACCCTGCGAGCGTTCGGGTTTGTTCAGATCATCAACGCGCCCAAGTTCTTTGTCCCTTTCAACGGCTTTTGGCAGGACGCCAGATCGAATAATACCGTGACGAACAAACCCGCACTCTACTGCCCTCTGTCTTCCTAAAACAAGTTCCAGGCGTGTCAGTTCCTGATCAACACGAGGATCGAGACCATGATATCAGTGTAATCTCCCGATAATATTTACGCTTTGGACGCGTGCATTCGTTCCGTTGATGTTATTGCTATGCTCATCTGTTTTACGTCGTAGGATCTTGGGCAATAATGATACATCTATCGCAGGACTGTACAGCCTGAGGTCGCTCCGGGTTTCCAGCAGAAACCACATTGACACGATTGTTTTGTCCAAGGCCCGCATTTTTCCTTTGGGTACCTGGTACTGCGATGGTTTCTGCAGTGATGTCCAGGGCGACGAGAAATCAATCGATCATCCTGAAGCCCTGTATGATCCAGATCTCAGTCCCATTTCGGATCTCGTCGGCAAGGGACGGAGCGCTTGAGCGTACCGGTTATACTTGGCGAGCACAAACAGATGGTGGCGTTTCTCCGAGGCGTATATTATATTTCGAACAAAAGGGGCAAGACATACACTTCCGTTCTTTTAAAGATAGATAGATAACTCATGGAATGTTTTAAAGCATGACACGAAGTGCCGGAAGTTCCCCAAGCCTAGGGTGCTGCATTTATAGCGATGGGTCACGCAGCTCGACGGGGATCGATGTAACGGACAAAAGTCGAACCGATCTCGCTTATATAGTCGGTTCTTCTGGCGAATGAAAATGTGAGATCTGGTGACAGGATCTGGCTTGTACCGAGGCTCTAAGCGACTTAGCGAACGACTGGATCTCTAGGCCGCTTAGTGTGAGTCTAGAACATGTCGTATGCAGAGCAGGGCACATTTTATACCAGGACGGACGGCGACACCTGCTCGTGCAAAGTGAGTCAGGCAAGCAGATGCGTCGAGGAGACCGTAATGAGGATGAAGCCTGCCGATGCTGCTACTTCGAGCTGCACATGCGGTGTATGTGTATTCTGGGAGTACATATAACATAACATATGCACTTTTCCAGGTTTCACAGTGCTTGTGGCAGAAAATTACAGCGAGGGAGTAGAAGATCCAAGAGTAGACTATGATCACGATGGCACATGGTAAAGAAGTTGGTGCGAATCGGATTCAAACCGAGTCGGACCATGGATCATGATACCCGGCTCGTCCTTTCCATCCGTCACACATCTGCTCAACAATATTTAGCAGACCGATAGTTCACAGAGGCCCACGATCCTGGCGCATGTGGGTCATGAGAACTTTTGGCGGAGCCGTCAGGCGCACGACCCACCCACTGCAGAACGACAGGCAGAGGTTTGACTTACCCTGGCTATCCCCACGTAATGAATTGATGATGGTCGATCTGGCCCAACAGTCGGTCGATCTCATCAAATCCGGGGCAACAGAGAACTGAGGTCAGCAGTTGAGATGATTATAGGGTATTGTTGCTGACGGACTTTTGCCGCCGTGAGTGCCGTCGTCATGCGCTTTGGGTGCGATCTTTCAGGAGAAGCCCGTCGAACAAAGAAGGGCCCCAGAACTGTTCATCAAGTCATCAATATCAACACAGTACGTGTAAATCTCCTATAAACAAACCCAGTCATTCAAATTCTAGGATATAAATCTTGGGGCTAACCTATAAGCCAGGAGCAATACAAACCGCTGGATATTTTCAAACACTCTATGACACATCCAGCGGAGACGTTGACATGAGACCCAAAAGATGATATACTTATACTCAATATAGATTGGAGCATCAAGTTATCATACTGATGTGCTCTACTAAATGATGCGCCGGCGCGGCACGGAATAACATTTGGATCGGACATACTGCCATTGCTGCGAAAAAAAATTCTTCGAATTGGAGTGGATCTGAATGCCGACGACGTAAACCACCCGCGGGGCGCTCGTTGAACAGACTCCAGACACTCCTCGAGCAGTCCGAGGACTGCAACGCGAACCTAAAACATCATGGTGTACAACGCATATTTCTTGCCGCCTAGCTACCAAGGACCGTACCAATGTGAGCTAGAAACTCGCAAGCGATAATAGAAACGTCAAGATTTCTCATGTCGCCAACTGAGTTCCTCGGATTTCAGGTCCTTGGGACCTCTGTGTCCTTGCGTAACGAGCGCAGCAAGATGTATTACGCCATAGATGAAAGATGACTAAATCCCCGCGTCTTGTCAAATAGTCGTTACTGAGTTTAAATGCTTCTAAATCCATAAATTTAACCTTTAGCCGAGGACCTCAAAAGCAAAATAGCAAATAGCAAACTTAAGCATAAGCATAACGACAGAACCTTGGCCGAGGTTAATAATAAACAGGAACCTCCTCGTGTAGGCAATACCTCCGAAGCTTACCGTCGTATTCGTCGCGAATGGGTTCTACGTCGTTAATACGCAAAGATGAACCCCACACCCCAAACTTATCCACGCGGGGAAGATCCTGGCTGAGTAGTTCGTAAACGAGATTGTGAGAAACTGGAGGTGTTGGATGTCGATACTAGGCGCTCTATGATAATCGAGAAGAAAGAGGAAATCAGTATGAGAAGATCAGTTAGAGAACTCTGTCTGTGAAGCTTGAGCATAGCATACCACAACAGCGCCTCCCCACCGCACATGCTCAAGTACCGTCGGCCGCAGTATCACACCAATCCCCATCCCCATCCCATCCATGAAATCATAACCATCATAATTAATATCCCACTGAAACACGCTCAGCCTCCTCACCACAGAAACATGATGACCGCTCATCACAAAATGAAATCTCACAGCATTCATCAAGTGCACGTCCAACTCATCTGGCACGTTCTTCGTCGGGGCTGTCCATCCGAGTCTCGCAACTTGAAGCCAACCCGCCTCCTCGTCTTTGACGAGGCTCGCACTGATCTCCAGCCGTCTCGGCTGCGGGAAACAAGACGAGAACCTCCCTACGCCGCGATGACCCCAAAACCGACACGACCAAAGATCCGAATCCATAAGACGTACGCCCGCACCCTCCCGGAATACAGCGCGCAAGGCCCTACGCTAAGTTATCCCATTCAGATTTAGTCTCCGCAGGTTCATGCACAAGTGTCCACAGAACCAGATCCGAGGGAGACCAGGCAGAATACATACCTTCGGGATGGAAAATAAAACGCGTGAGAGGCAGTGAGCAAGCAATCAACGAAGACTGGTTGTCTTGCAGTTCATTCATGCGAAATCCACTAGTTCTTGGGGTAGGCCGAACACAATACAATGATGGGAGAAGATGATGGACGGCTATGAGAAGAAGGATCCACAAATAAGTTCTAAATCGCCCAAAGAACTACGAACGTACTCAGTACACTCGCCAAACACAAGGGGCTAACGTCTAAAGGCAGCAAGGGAACATTCAAGTTAGTGGTCTTACATAAGCCAGCAGGAAGCAGGTTTAGGCTTGGAAAGTTGTGCGAAATGAGCGATCCATCCATTACGAAAAAGAATACAGTACAAATACAAATATCTTACAATCACTGCTCATTCACGAAAACGCCGGCCATGCCCATGCCAGACCCGATACACATACTCGTGATGAAGATTTTCTCGTCGTACTGCTTCGCGATATTCAAACCCGTCGCGATCTGTCGCGCACCAGCTATACGGAGATCAATGTTATTTGAGCACCCACAACCACAAAAGGGAGGGAAAGAAACTCACTACAACCCAACGGATGCCCAATAGCAATCGCCCCCCCATGCTTATTCACCTTCTCAAACGGTATCCCCAGCGTCTTCACGCTATACACCGCCTGGCTCGCAAACGCCTCGTTGATCTCAAAGAAATCCACATCCTCCTTCTTCAAGCCCGTCTTCTCCAGGACCTTCGGGATCGCATACGCCGGTCCCACGCCCATAATCCGGGGAGGCACGCCAGTAGCCACCGCAGCTACGAACTTTCCAACGATGGGAAGTCCGAGGCGTTGGGCTACGGAACGACGGGTAAGAAGGACAGCGGCTGCACCGTCTGACACCTGCGATGCGTTCCCTGCAATGAACGCTTCGTCAGCTACTCCGCCCCATCACGTATACCAACTTCACAGGGAATGCGAATCCTTGACTCACCAGCATGCGTAGTCCCATCCTTCGCAAACGCAGGCTTAAGCTTAGCCAAGCTCTCCGCGGTGACCCCGTCCCTAATCCCATCATCAGCTTCCACCACAATCTCATGCTCCTTCTCCGTCTTGGGATCCACGATCTTCACTTTTATGGGCACGATCTCCGCTTTGAACTTGCCGGCTTTGCTTGCAGCGGCGGCTCTCCTGAAGGACTCGGCTGCAAAGGCATCTTGGGTCACCCGGGAGATGCCAAAGTCCTTTGCGACGTTCTCCGAGGTGATGCCCATGGGGATGGTGCAGTCCGCTGCTTCCTGGTTGGATAGCACCTCTTCGGAGTACTCTGTCATGGCAGACGGGCCGAACCCGAACGTCATAGACTCAACCCCCGCACCTACGAAAGAGTCACATTCCAATCAACCAACCACTCACAAGAATAACAAGAAGCACAAACGCACCAATCCCAATATCAATCTGCCCCGTCCTAATCTCGTTCGCAATCTGGTTCACAGCGCTCAACCCAGATGAGCACTGCCTATTAACCGTATTAATACTCGTCGTATTCGGGATCCCAGCATGGAGAGCCGCCATCCTCGCCGCGCTGGCTCCTCCGGACGGCGGGAGGACGTTCCCCACCGCTATATCCTCGATGAGCTTCGGGTCGAGGTTCACCCGTGTGTACACCGCCTTCAGGACACTCGAGAGGATCTCCTCAGGGCGCGTATCCTTGAACCCTCCTTTTCTCGACTACCCAAAGAAACAAACACACATGAGCTGGCCAGCAACATACCCAGGCTCCTACACGTACCTTCGTAATCGCCGAGCGCAGCGCACTCACAATAACCACATCATCCGCATTCTTCTGGAGGGCAGCAGTTCTAGCTTTGGAAGGCATGTTCGACGGATGGATGGTCGTGGTAAACAGTTAAGAAGAGTTCCCACCGAACCCCCAGCTTGAAATAACGCGGGGGAGATTTCACTTTATCACATGCGCAGGTCCCAGGGTGGTTAGTAACCGGCTGACATCAGCAGGGGGAGCCGGATTAACCGGTGCTGTGATTTACCTCTGAGGGGGCGGGCGCCTGGATGACAGACGCGCGTGTTTTTTTTTTTTTTTTTTTTTGGTTTTTTTGTTTTGGTGTGGACGTACGCCACGGTACATAACTGGCGCGGCGGAGGTGGGTGTTTACTTTACTTTAATTTAATTAAGCCACTCGCCGCCAGTCATTCCTAATCGGAGGGATACTCGTCGTACATATGTATTCAAAGTCTTGGGACGCGGTTGAAAGATAAATACAATGAACAGCGTCCGGTGCCAGGACGTACTTGGGAAAAGCATTATAAGCGCGCTACCCGGCTCAAAATCGGCACACCAACACCCAAAACCTCCGGCACCTCGGCAATCAACACCATCCACCATCCCGCTTACACACTCTGATCGCCAGTCGATGCCGCACCCATATCGCTCAAGAACAAGAAACAAAACGCTTCTTTTCCCAAGAAGCCGAAGAACATGCTGTGATGAGAACTCGGCTTGACCCAGAACTCACAATCCAGCCAAAATAGGCACTCAAAATACCTACTCGAGATTAAAATCCCCCAGAGCCCATCACAATCACAGTGAAAAGCAAAAGAGCTGCACGCCATCAATAATTACATCATCCCACCCTCCAAGCAGAACACTTGAAGAGTCTCCATCAAATCAGTTGCGCTCCGTCATAGCGAATAGGATCATCTCGCTCTCGCTGCCTAATTACCCAACCCACGGCAATCCTTTATCCTGCCACGGCCCAAACCCTCCTCCCGTAGGACAGCTTACCACGATCCATCACTTAAAGTTTTGGTTGTTTTGGTAGCGACGAGCGATGAGCACCTAGATGACGCACCCAACACTCGCAGTGCCGTAACACACACAAGGTCAGGTACACCCGGTCCCACGCCCGCACTCTCGAAATAACCCACAATCACAGCTGGCTCAGCTGCCGTTCTATACTTACACACACGCACACTTGTGCCCCGTTCCAAAAGTTGCAATTAGAACAACCCACCCCAGGCACACTCCCCTCCAAATCCAAATGCATCCCCTCCCCTCCCCAAGCCCCTCCCCTTCCTTCCCAGCCCAACCAACACAACCAACCAACGACATCAGCCCCCCACGCGGCCTCCTTGATGCACGGACTCGGCCTCACTGGTCGGAAGGACGCCCGGGATCCGAACCATTCCAAATTGCACAATCAGATTTCCATGATCCGTGCTCACCCCAGTCGTTCCGTTATCATGGATCGCGAGCCACCCCATCTGATTGGTGTGATCCTTTTAAATAGAGGGTTATGTAGGGGAAGGGAGGGTGGTTGGAAGGGTTGTTACCCCTCCCCCGTTGTGTGTACGTGTCGGTGTATGGGCGTCTAAAAGAACACCAGACGCTGGGGAGGGGCGGTGCTTTTACGGTTTACATGAGCCTGAGCCGCAGCGTGGAGTATGTATGTATACATTGATTCTGAACGAACCACGGCACACGGCATCAGAACGCAAGGGACAGACAGGGTGTTGTTTTGTATTGGTATTGATGCCAACATACAACATAATATGTATGCACACGGCCGCCCCTTGTTGTTCCAAAGTTAACTCTTCGGATGAAGGAGGGGTGGAGGGGAAAGCAAGCAACCCCCAACACGACACGACACACACCCCATTGAGTATACCGGCCGGAGGGCAACCAGAGTTAAACAAACAGCGGGATCTCGCCATGTGTGTTTTGTGTTTTGTGTTTGTGTTTCTGGGGTGAGGTGTTCCCGCCATGCTAGAGATTATTGAGAGCAGGCGCGTACTCGAACGAACAAACCATCCTGCGGATCAAGTCTGCATCCCTCGACGTCGATCGCGATCGATCGCATAAATCAAGGGATTTTCTGTGAATAAAAAAAAATTTTAAACAAGAGACCTTCGCGGTGCATGCAGTGCCATCACGATGGGATGGGTGTTTACACGTAAGATTTTGTTTTGTTGTTGTGGGGTAGGTAAGCAAGCAAATAATATTTCAGAGATACGTAGGAACGTAGGACAGAGTGGAAAGAACAAAAGCAACGAGGATACACACATAACGAACTGACGACCAGGTCAACTGATAGCAAGAAAATCGACAGCGAGGGAGGCGAAAGGGGAGGTATAAATAGGACAGAAGCAAGCAGGAGGATAAGACTGTCATTTTTCGCAGCACTGTAATGAATAGGGAATACATATCATATTGGCCGTCTCAGGCGACGACTTCCTGCTTGGGAGGGGGGCTGGGCTGGCGGCTGACGGGGGTGGAGATGGACTCGCCCCCGGGGGGCCTGCGCTCGTCGGCGCCGCTGGAGTTGGAGTAGGAGACGTGCAGCGGGGGCGGGGGGCTGTAGGAGCGCCGGCCGCTGTCGAAGGGGGGGAGCGTGTGGGGCGGGGCGGAGGAGTATTGGTAGGGCGGGGACATGGGCGCGATTTGGTTCGGTGGGGGGAGCGGCGCGGGGGACCGGCTCCGCAGTGCGGAGGACGCGAGGGGCCCGCGCTTGTGTGGGAACTGCTCGGGGCGCGGACGGGAGTGGGTCCGCTCGAAGAGCCCGCATTTGTTGCAGAGCTGGAAAAGGGTTAGAAAGTTAATTACAAGTGTGATACTTTTGCTTACCACTTTCCCTGGACTGAGGTTGGAGCGGCGCCAGGTGGAGGTGTCGGTGGTGCAGCAGTTGAAGCAGCGCCTGCGGACGCGGTCGCTGAGTTTTGTAGCCGCGTCCTCGGTGTACATGATCGAGACGCTCGTGCCGCCAGGGATCGGATACGGGAGGGCAAACGGCTCGCGGACGGGGTTGAGCGTGGGGATATTCGGCATGGGGAGGTGGTTGTGGTAGCTATCCGAGGGCTCGTACCTGCGGGGCTCGAACGAGTGGTTCGAGTAGTACCCGGTATCGCGCGGGGGCGGGTAGTGCATGTTGTGGTGCAGCCGCGACGGCTGGTAGACAGCCGAGTCCTGGTGGTGGTAGTACACGGACTGGTGCATGCTCCCGTGCGGCGGCGAGCGCCGGGCGGGCGGCGTCGACACCGACGAGCGGTCGAGCGACGACACGGACGGCGACGGCGAGTGCGTTATGGCCGCGATCGGCGGCGGAGAGGGGCGGCGATGCAGATCGTCGTAGTGCCTGCGGTGCCTGCGCAGAGTTAGTGTTTGTCAGCACTAGCGGTGGCGCACGTACGTGGACGACATGGGGTATGGCTCGACACGGTGCGGCATAGGCGGCGGCAGAAAGTGGTGGCGGTCAAAGGACGTCTTGTGGGATGGGTACTGCGAGAGTCAGCGAAGTCGCAACCTTCACTCTCGGACTCACTGGGTTCTGCCGTTTGTCGGTATCGGGGGCGGGGGAGCGGGGCGGCGTGTTCTTGTCCTCGAGCTGAGGGTCTATGGGAGGAGACTTGGGCTTGCTGTCGCGGGGATCCCTGGGGTGATCTAGGATCAGAGCAGCAATCAAAGAATATAAGGAGAGACGGACCAGCCAAACACGGGACTGGGGGGCATAGCTTGGTGATGACTGCGTCAAGGGAAAGAACCGTTCAGGACATTCAGCGCTTTAGAAGCCGTGGATAATCAGACAGGGCAGTTCAATTGATTCCGTCAAACGAACCAACAACCCGCGAGTATCCACCCCCGCGTCGAGCTCCCTATGCCCTTTGAACCAATTTTTCGTTTTTTCACGCTCCGCTCCCGATTAGGCTCTTTCAAACGCCGCTTCATCTCCGCCGCGCTCCAATCTCCGCGAATCACACGCTCGTCCGGCTATCTCCAATCACCGAACTCGCCGTCTGCCATCATTCCCCCTTTGGGTGGCCCCCCGCTGCGTGGCTGCGTATTTCATCGGGATCGCACCTAATCACTCTGACCCTGGCCATCTGTTCCGCGTGATGCTCAGATCCAGCGATCGAGGTGCTGAGCACTTTCAGACTGCCCACCTTTGGCTCAACGTACCCTCCTCCCAGCCTGCATCTCCCCATGGCGGTGTCCTTGATCTTCTCCCGCACTCGCCCATCAGATCCCTACGTGTAAATCACACTCCCGTGCTAAATGATCGAAACCTGATCTCCATCACACCCATAATGCCTTCAATAAATGAAACCCAACACCGACATAGCCTCATATCCTGATTATCCCAACCCCCCATCCTGACCCAAACCAACCGGGTTCGGTTTCACAACTATCACCAACGGGAATCCATCACAAGACTCCAAATACATTATTAATATTCAAACCAAAAACCTGCATTCTATCATCTGATCTTCATAATCCTCCGTCAGATGCTATCAGCTCTCTGTGATCACATACGCGAGAGAACACCATACGAGCTGCCTGTGTTCCTATCCACTCACACAGCAGTACCTTTTCCCCCATGTGCAGGCTCTCACGGCTAGTCCCGTTCCATCCACTTTTCTAGTCTTCTTCCATTTTCCATTTTTGATCGCACATCGGCGTGGGGAGGGTACTCACGACTCGGAAGCACCTCCACAACGGGGCCCCCCTCCAAACGTCCATTGTCCCTCGAGTATAAACCGCTACACTCACCCCCGGAGAACCCCCCCTCCCTGCCCTGCCCATCCTCGTCCAATTAACCCACCCCACCCACCCTCGCCTCTATTCGCCCTCATCTGTCACTCAACGCCACGGCAATAAAGAACCACACCCTGTAGGCGTAGCAGCCCCGGTCTAGACGTCCCACAAACAACTTAAGGGCCCACATACTTCCATCCGAGCAACCCGGTCTGGACTCGAGCGAGACAAAAAAATTGACATCGACATGGAGCAAGGAAATTAAAACAAGCGCCTGCTAATTACCCTTCTTCTGGGGGGAGGGCCCCGGGAGGGAGGGAAGGGGTTGTTCTGTTCTTCCCTTCCTTCCCCGGCGATCAACGTGTCTGGTTGCGAATCAACAGGATCAGTGGTCTTTTCGAGTCGTGCGTGCTCCCTCCTCGCTGGATTGCGTGAATTAAATGAAATTCGTTCCATCCCGAGTGAGTCTTCGTGGAGTTTTTTTTCTTTCCAAAACTACTCGAGTCTTCTCCGTTAAGCGTATTCTGCATACACTATATACGATCCATACGATCCATACATACATAGTCCCTAACTTCAATCGAACACAATCTGACTCCGAGGAGCTATCGACCCCCCGGCAATCGGACCGGACCCAAATCAAACAAGTCTATTTCCGGACTCTCATGTCGACGCCGACGCCATGGTCCTCTCTGCCCTCTGACCGTATCAAACCTCAATCGCAATCACAGAAAACCCCTAAGCAGAAACAGAAACAGAAACAGAAACAACAAGGAGGCGCCCAACCAAACCCGAAAAGCAGACAACTACTAGCGCTCGAAAACTTGTTACACGCTGTACAGAGCACTGGCGCCAACGCCAATGCCGTCCCAGACCCTAAGGGCGGGTGTTTCTGCCAAGGTAAACCCATCTTCCCATCGGTCCTCAGGATGGGATACTAACGCGGATGCCTTGCAGCTCGCGAACACCCCCCTTCCCCCTACACCCCCGCCTGCCTCACCTGCGGGCTCCCCCTCTGCACGCTCAACCCCCCGCACCGCGCCTGCCCGCACTGCCACCACCTCCGGCACCCCGCCTAACGGAATCAGCTATCGTGAAGCTGCAAGGAGAGATCGGGGAGCTGGAGAGGAGGGAGGAGGAGGCGAGGGAGAGGGAGAGGAGGGAGGTGGGGGCGTTTCCTGCTTTGGGTGGGGGAGGAGGGAGTGGGCGTGCGACACCGACGATGGTAATGCCGCCGGCGCCTAGTCAGCATAAAGTCCTTTCGGTGAACTCGAAGACGAAGAAAGTCACAGTGTCTTCGTACAGCAACACACCAGTCCCTTCGAGGCCTCAGACTCCCCAGACGCCGGAACCCCTGCGCGTCCCGCCCCCGCCTGCGGAGGTGGTGTATGCGAAGCGGAAGGTGGATCCGGGGAGGCCGTATGCGAATTTTGGAGGCGGGGCGGCGAGGTATGTTTTGCCGGATAAGGGGAAGGGGAAGGGGAGGGAGAGGGGGGGTGAGGTGGGGGCGTCGTAGAGATGAGGAAGCAGCAGGGGAGGAGAGGCGAATTGGTAGTTCGGAATGGGTATGGTTCGGGGTTGGTTCGTGGCCAGGCTTGGAGAGGTATGTTCGATAGTTCGCCACTACTGAGAATTGGGAATGGATGGCGTCGTCGAGACGAACTAGAGGATACCAGGGACTCTTTCCCTTGTAATGGCACTCAATTCAAAGTTTCAAAGTATATGCTCTTCGACGAGGTACCCTCGACAGAGGCAGTATCTTCATCTTCCAGTTCGCCACTACTATGGCAAGGACTAAGAATGTCGCGGTCGAGACGGAGAGGATACAAGAACAAGGGCCTCTTTACTCGATTCAGGATACACGCTAATCGACGAGGTACCCTCGACAGAGGCAGTACCGTCATCCTCCAACATCGCCACCACTAAGGGTGAATGCCGTGCGTGTAGTTCTTGGTTTGGCCCGACTTGGGGAAAGGTACCCTCGATAGAGATAGTGCCTGAGCCACTACTAAGAACTGAGAATGAATACCGTCGTCGAGAGAAGTTGAATACAAGGGCCTCTTCTCGATCAGGATACACGCTATTCGGCGTAGGTCTCACCCTGACAGAGGCCAATCTTCATCCCTCTAATCCATCTTAATGAGACTAAGCGATCCTGTCGAGACGAAGCGGATTAACAAGACGAAGGGGCCTCATTCCTACTCGATTCAGACAACGTCGTCCACTGATACAAGAACAAGGGACTCTTACTCGATTCAGATACACGCTATTCATAAGGTACAATCGCACTCATTAGACAGACAGTATTCGACGAGGTACCCTCGACAGAGGCAGTATCTTCATCCTCCAATTCGCCACCCAGTGAGAATGAATACCGTCGTCGAGACGAAAGAGAACAAGGGACTCTTTACTCAATTCAGAAGCCTTACACGCGCCTCTCTCTAAGTTCATATTCATAAAAACAACAAGGTCCCTCGACAGAGGCGGGTACCGCCATCCTCCAAGAATGCAAAACTACTACTACTAGCTAAATACAGCCCACCCGACAAAGAAAGAAAGAACGCACACACGAGGAGAGACGGGATGGGATCTCCGTTCCCGCTACGCAGTTATAAGAAACATGTAAATCACGGAGCTTGAAGATCCGTTTCAGCGGGTGTATGTGTTTCGGAGGGCGGGAGGGGATCATGATTGAGATGTTCCCTTCCCAGGGAACAGCGGCTTGGCGAGGTCCACGGATATCTCTGCCTCGAGGGACGTCCTTTCCCAGCCGAACCGAAGCAAACAGAGAAAGGAAAAAGTCAGAATGACAGATACTTCACGTTTAACTTAGGTTAGGCGTCCCCTCACCTTCTTCTCCCGCGGTCCCTCCGCGGGATCACACACCAAGTAGAAGTACAGCAAAAACGATGAATAGAGGCGAGATAGATGGGTTAGTTGGGGTGCCTTACGATCGTTGCTGTAGCTGGCATTCGGCTAGGAACACGTCTAGCTGGGCTGGATTTGGCCGTTTAGAGTGTTGAGTGGGTTTGGACGTGGGGGGTGGGAGGATATCTTCTAGCTGGACGACGTAGAGATGAGTTTAATTTGTTGACCCAAGGACGAGACGTAAGGAAGGAAGGAAGGAGGAGGCTTACCTCGTGCTTGTAAGGGCCCTGGTTTCAATCTCGATCCTGCGCTACCGCGCCACGTTGAGTTCGAGGATCCAGGGAGCCTCTTTGTCAGGCATCATCTCTCCTCCTCCTCCCCTTCCCGTCTCTCTCCGAGGTCCGGCAAATCCTCCGGCGCCCGCCCCAAGAGTGCCTCCAACTCAGCCTCGCGGTGCGCAAGCTGCGCTTCGAGGACCGCGATGGTGTTTACAGCGGCTTTTTGGGTGCGCTTGTGCGCGCGCTGCTCGGTGTCGCGCGAGGTGGTGAGGGAGGAGAGGAGATCAGTGGGGTCTATACGCGAATTAATATTATTATCTGGTTTGGTAAGAAGAAAAAAACGAAAACACTTACCGAGAAAGCTCGTCACCCTCAGTTGTGCACACGGCCATACACTGAAATCCTTGGAAGCCGAAACTAGAAAAACAAAAAATACATTCATCAGTCTCTTCTCATTCTTCATTCCCGGGATATCTTCACCTCCACTCCAAAGCAAGAAAGAAGCACTAGAAAAAAAGCTCACCTACCTCGATCCGTCAGCTCATTAACGACAGCCCGCATATCGTCCGCTCCATCTCAGCAGCGCACGCGCTCCTGGTACTTCATCACCCTCACGCGAAGCCCCTCCGAGACCTCGTGTTCGGCTCTCATCTCCTCTGCGTGCACGACCCGAAGGGCGTCCAGCGCGCGCTGAGTCGCGGTTAACCGTTCCTGCACGAGCGCCGTCCGCGCCGTATGCGCTTGAACGAAGACTTCCAGACGGCGTATCTAAATAGGGTGTAAAGATGACTAGATGACTAGATGTCTCCAACTTAGGAAGTGAACCGGCCTACCTGTCGATCCTTCTCGGTGGTAATACCAATACCAAATCCCTGGGGACCCATATAGACACGCAGGAAGTAATCCTTGATTAGGATTAGTGCGAGATAGGAGAACGAAGCCCAAGGATCAGGAGGTACAAAGCGTGAGTTTTTTTCATTAATCGCAGTAGTGTCCTCTGTTGCAAGTTCCATTTTGAGAGAACAAAGGGATGATGGATGATGGATGTCTATATTGGGAGAGAATAAAGACACAAAGATAAAGGGAGTCGTGTAATCTCAGTGTTGATTCCGTTTGGAGGGAGAGTGGCCATGGGAGGAGGGGGGGGGGGGGGGTTCGAACACCAGCACCGCCACCTGTAAATGTGTTTGATTTCCTTCCCACTGCTAAAATCTTGATTACGGGGTTGATGATGGGTGATGATGGTGATGATGATCTTTTAGCTGCGCCATCACGGTTCACGAACTCGCCCTGGTCAGTTTAGCTAGGGCGGGGGTATAAATAATAATAAAAACAGTATAGCTGGACACGAAGGGAAATACACTGCTACTTGCACAGAGCTTAGCAGTGCGTAGAACTGCCTCAGCAAGCACCCTCTCACGCAGGAAACGCGGCCATACCTGAAAAATTCCAGCCTGCTGCCTACGGATACTCGCGGTGATAGAGAGCCGCCCATGGTAACCCTCCATAGGCAGACACACAAATTACGAACCCGCGGGCTGCCTGCCTGCCTGTGGGAGAAACAGCCAAGTTCGAATTCGCGGGCGGTAACTTAAGTTAACAGCACCCAAGATCGTACCAAGTCCAGCTTCAACGGAGGTCCGCCCCGGAGTCATCGGGCCCTTCCCTTCCTCCTCCTACTTATGTATGTACATCAAAAGCAAGGCAAGGCACATTACAGCACCCAAAAACAACTCATAAGTCGTTTCCAAAAGCGTGGCTCGACCTCTGCGCTGCGGCTCTCATGAACGTCCGATTCCAATTTCCGTGTCCGAGCCCGGCGGGACTATTAGGCAGTACGAAACCTCCTGTAGTCCGTGCTCCATGCTCTATTACATGCTAGAACGCGAGAACCCCCCACCCCCTTGCTATCCGCTATTCAGTTTTTTCATGATGGGGCTGATACGTGTAGATCCGGGAAGCGCCTAGACGATAATCTTTAGTGGGGAGCCAGGGTATTGGCGCGAGGAGATGGTCCTTGACTCCCAGGATTTTGAGTTTCGGGCCGAGAGGAACGTAACGTAAGACTTGGAGACTTATCCGTGTAGGGAACGAGGAACTGGGCCTGTGTACTGCGGGAGGGACTTGTAAGTACGAGGTGGTTCGACGTCAAAGGTCACAGTAGGGCGGCGGGATGTCCCGATGATCAACCTTCCTTTTGAAGGGACTCACATCAGCTTTTTCATATTCCTCGAGCACTTTCGAGTTCGTGCAGTCTGGCATCTTGAATCTCTCCTTGTTTCTTTAAAATCAACTAAGGCTTCAAATTGTCGATGTTAAACCGATAGTTCGGAACTGGGGTGTAACTTGAGACCCAGCTACAGGTCTGTCAGTGTCACACGTGAATAGCATTGAGCGACTTATCCGCGCTTTGTCCTATATCATAGTACGTACTTGAAAGATATAGCGCGTTCAGCTGCGCTGCTAGTTCTTCAGCACCCACTCTCGACGGACCGAACATCCGCTGAAGTGAACAACCACGAGTCGTCCTTTCAGGTTGTAACTATGTAGTTCTCGCTCCAGAGGCCAGACACGTAATTGTGAAAGAGGGTGACAGCAGTGGTGTTTTTCATTCATTTCCAAACGGAGGCTATGAGCACGGGTTGTTCGATGCACTCGGTGAATGCTCGGTTACAGATGGGTTTCCTTCCCTCTCACTCCAGACACCTAATTGCTCACTGAAAAGGGTAACAGTGGTGTTCTTCATTCACTTCCAAACGGAGGCTATGAGCACGGGTTGTTCGTTGCACTCGGTGAATGCTCGCCGCTCGGTTACAGATAGGTTTCCTTCAATCCTTTCTTGGCCAGGCATCTACGAGAACTTGAAGGGGAAATGGATTTATTAGTTGCGAGGGGGAATGAATGACTCGGTCATCCTCACTGGCTGGCTCGGGGTGGAGAGGAATCCTGAAGACGTACATAGCGGAGAAACCCAAATCGGCCGAACAAAACTCTTCCAAGTATGAGTACAGTGGATGATTCATATAACGAACGCAAGGGATAGTGCCTGGAATTACTAGCTCCGCTAGTAATCCTACGCCCTTTCTTTCAAACTGACTCGCCGTTGGCCCAGTTATTCCGTCCAGTCACTCTTCTCTATCCGCCACACAGTCATACGTAGACGCGCTGGCGTTGTGCTTTCTAGATCAGTCGTGCACGGCACACGGCGCCACTGTGACAGAGGTACTATTGTACTCACCACTCGTTTTCAGTCTAATGTGTTTTAACCTCCATTCGTCGATCCCTTCCCTTGAGGCCTCCTCATATGCCACATGCTCGTGATTTAACCTACCTGAGTAAGGATGTCGTCTCGCTGGGGATTTCTTATCTCTGGCGGGCTGAACTTGGCAGCTCTTCTTCCGGTGGTGTTGTGCCAGTAATAGATTGATTGTACCCTGTTCCAGGGGAAATTGAACTTGTCTAGCGAATGAGAACCTCGGGATAGCTTACACTCAGGCTGGGGGGTACTTGCCATCACGCCACAGCGGGTGATCAAACATTTCCTGTAAACAAGACACCCTCAAGTTCGCGCGTCGGTGTCGTCAGTATCTAGGTTCCAAGTCAATGTCTACTAGTAGTTAGTGACTCGCCCGACCTTCCCGGTGACTCACTGTCAAGACGGATTAAATAATGCCCACAATAATCGGTGGGGTCTCCTACTTGGTCCAAACATCGCTCTTTGAAACCCGCCGCCGCTGACGCACTCCTAGGTCGTCAAGTTCCCGTACCGCATTTAGGCATCACCTCCCTCGATCGATCGTGAAAATTTTGATTTAACATCAGATCTAATACCGAGGAAAGAAATTACATACGCGACGATCAGAAATCGAATTAGATAATAGGAGAGTTTTGTGTCAGTTTCGCTTTGAACTCTCTCTTCGACGCCGTTAGTCACGGATTGCAAGGCTTAATTATGCTCGCCGCCGCGGCTTGCAATTTTGCCGGCTAAGTGAGATAGGAGACAGGCCAGCCCGATGCCATCAGCCCTGAGATCAATTTCTGGGGAATCATCCCATCATTGCAAATGCAGTAAGCGAAGCACTCTGAAAAAAAGTGCACCCCGCCCGAACATTTCAGAACATCTAGTGCATTTCTTCTCCCTTGACTGGGATGGAAGTCCAGAGTCCAGACTAGGACCTTATGTTAGCAGAAGCTTGAAAACGCAAACTACTGAGGTAAAGAAGAAGACTAATTTACCTTAGAAGCTTGTAGCAAATTGGTTTACCCAAATTAATGACAATCGAGAGGAAGACTGACAGGACTACTTATCACGGCATGGCATGTCGTTGCCCGTAGTCAAGGATCCACGACATCAAGTCCATTCCATCAATACCGCCACCCGTCGCGCTAATCGTCTACTGCACGCGTCGCGACAAAAACGGAGAGGATCATGTTGAGGGCAATGAAAAAACGATTTGCGCCGACGTCATTGGGTGGCCATGGCGCTTATTCAAGTTTATTATTATTATTGACAGTACCCGTTGAGATGTCATGTTGACAGCGCCTCACAGCTGTATACTTGTCCGTCCGTTAGACGCCGAGGAAGAATGCTGGCTCGCACCGTACACGGAGTCAGAGACGGGAGCCTATACGCTAATACATACATGCAGGGTAGCGGGAGCAGTGATATGTGGCGCACGCATGATCTATCAACAACCCGCTAATTGACCCATCAAGATCGAAGCCAGAAGAGAATCCGGTCCGTAACTGCACATCACCATCAGCGATCCTTCGGATGACGTGCGCAGCGCAACGCAACGCAGTGCGTACGGTGATCACTGTTCGTGTCCTGAGAAAACAGCCATCCGCCTTGCGTTAAACTATAACAAGTGCCCATGCGGTCCTTTCAATCGGCGCCTACCTACAACGTCATACCTGTGCTCAGAATGATAAGGTCGGAAATGGCATCCCTGTGAACGCTTCTCCAAAAGATGAACACCATGTGCTCAGAGCAAAACAAACGCAACTTGCATTGATTCCCAGAGGCTTCGATAACATCACGAGCGTCAGAGTCGCTTTCTCCTAGACGCCGAGTTGCCCCTGATATCGTAAACAGTTGGTAAATGGACATGAAGACTACCCAAGATATGTTGACCCAGTATCCCGGACTTGTGGCATAGTTTGATCAAGTTTTAGCCAGTATGACTCGCCGAGCTGTTAGACCAGCGTAGAGCAACCCTCATATTAGAGAACGAGGTTTAACAAATAGGCGCTTAAACATAACAGCCTGAGCGGTAGTACCGTAAGATTAGCTGAAACCGAATGAATGAATTCGAACAGCATCTCCTTCGAGTCACCGAGCCGCTAGCTCATCTGAGAAGAAAGCCAACCACCCGGGCAAGTGAACCAAGGATGCCAACTCGTTAGTGGTGCCGATCAAGAACGGTCTAGCCCACGAACGATGGACGGAATCAGTCATCAGTCATCATTCATCATGATCTACAGTACTTAGTGCGTTGCAGAATAATGAATTGGAGTCCTTGGCGTACCTGTACCTTGGTTCATATGTACGATATTCGCCGCAGTAGGGCGGGACTTTCTATAGAGTTAAGTGGAACGCCACATCACACTATCATGATCCCGAACATCCGGATGCATTACTCGGAGGACGTTGAGGACGTTCCGTCTATCGGAACAACATAGGAAAACCGATAAAGATAGCGATAAAGACTCGCCTAAGACGCCACCCTCTTTTCTCCATCAAGGTAACAAGTTCGAAATACATCGTATTTGTGTGGCTGATAGTGGTACATGTAGTATAAATTAAATACGACTCCGAGTCGATGAATACTTAGCATCAAGGGAAATGGAAGTACAGTGAGCAGGGTAGATACATGGATATCCCGTTCGATAAGTGGTAACATGGATAGAAATGTAAAGATAGTATAACCGGGATTTATCCCACCTGAGGTCCAAAAGACATGTAAACAGAAATGAATGGAAGACCTGCACAACATGCCGATTAGAAGACCTGGATGCTTGTGGGTGTAGGCACACTTACATTCTAGACATCAAGCAGGGTCAACATCCATACGCCCGCTACTCTCAGCCTCGTCTTCAAGACTCATCCTACCCAAGGGAAGCCGTACACCAGGGCTGGGGGCATCGATAGGTACCGTAGGTGTTCCCGGAGCATCGGAGCTGTCCCGCCGTTTCAGCGACGGAGGCACAACGCTCTCCCTCTCGGTATCAGTTTCTTCACCTTCAGCAGCCCCGCGTATGCCTACAGTTCGCAGCCTTCCAACCCAAGCGTCGGCGCGATCCAAGCTGTCCTTCACGACGCCCGTCACTCCACGCATCATATCCAGACTTTCTGTCGCCAACGTCAGTATCCGCTGCGCCGCAACCATAGCTGTACCCGTAGTCATTCTCCGATGACCATCTTCCGCCATAATGCGAGGATGAATACGTGGAGAGGCAGTTGGTGATTGTTGAGGAGAGGCAGAAACGGAGACGACGCCGCGTTCTCTCTTGGGCTGATGGTGCCTTCGACTCCTTCCTGCAGAGGCAGCAGTTACGCTCTCCCGCTCATTTTCAGTTCCAGGAGCGGCGGAGGGGCCATTCCTCATCGCGGCGGCCCATCGCTTTGGTAGTGTGAGAATGAACCCTTTTACGCGCTGACGGGCCGGCTCTGGCAACGAAGCACCACCGGCATACTTGCCGACAACATCGACCACCTGTCGAACGGTATGTACGATGTCTTGACGTATATGCGCGAGGGTATGCATGTGGACTTCTGATAACGGAGTCTCCTCGCCGTTTTTGTTCGAAAAATGACGCTCTTGCAGGGCTGCGGTAAAGTTTCGGAGAACGACAATTTGGGCGTCAATATGGGCGGTAGCATACTGGAGGTGGTGTTAATATCGCGTCAGGAAAAGTCAGCAGAGGTTTGTCACCTGCAACCAGCTTAAACAATATCGTAATCGACGTAGACTCTCTTCACTCAAAGCTGCGCTTAATCCTCCCGCTTCTAGCAACACGGTATGCCATCGGCTTCTTTGCGCAAGTTGTTGTTGATCTGCATCTTCCGCCGGCACCTCAGGCGTCGGCGTCGGGGAACGCCGCTGATCGTAAGAATTCGTACCTGTAAATTATTGTAAATCACCGAAATGGGGAAACAATGAATAACTCGCTGTCTATCCACATCCCCACGCGCTTTGTATCATCGCCTTCGGTGGAACGCGACATGCTTACGTCTCTGTCTGGTGATGCTGATTCTTGACGCGTGTTGCTTCGCCCGCGTCCTCGTGAGCTTTCTCCGTCGCAGGATGGTCGACGATATCTGTCCAGCTGGAAAACCGGGAAAAAGAAGAGTCAGTACATGGTTCATCTCGACGGTAAATACAAGAATAAAGTAAAGGGACATGCGTCGAGTCCCTGGAGCTTGACAAGATCATGCGCCCGCAGAGATGTAACATAATCGCACGCTGTCCTCGACCCAGGGAAGAGCATTCCGATATCGGGAACGATATAGAATGACTGGATCGTTCCTAAGATGGCCCGGATCAATTCTTTTCAGGACAGTTAACACCAAGTTTCGGAGCAGAAGAAACGAAAGTGTTCAACCTCCATTTTCTGCTCGCGTCGATTGACGGACAACATGGTTCAACTAATTGATGAAGACCAACATTGCATCGCCAACAGGGCAAGCAAAAATCGGGAACAGCCTTGGATGTTTCTAACACTCCGAAACATGCACTGACTTGAGAACAAAAAGTGATCCAGGTACCCGAAGAAATCTTGAGGATTGCAGGAGGCATATTCCATCGGATTTTGTTTACAACAGGTTTCGAAGTGTTAGAAAAGGGACTGATTGGGGAATTTTGGACGCGTCTGGAGCTCCAATGCAGACCGCGTCCTGATGAAGGGAGCCAACACCATTCCACATTCAAAAGTCCCGAATCGAGAACATTTCTAACACTTCGAAACCTGTTATATCCAGCCAAATGGGATCCAGACATGCTGAGGCCCTATGCGCCGACCATGGAAGCGAACCCGTATCCGCAGTGGCCCATACGCGTGTCTCAATGAAACGTTGCTCACCCTGTCCAATTGCCTACACGCAAACTCGTCCAGCTGCTCAACATTCACCGGAAGTCGATCAATGACAGGCTTCGATATTGTCTTCACACCCGATTCCATCATCTCGGCGCCATACTAGACACACAAGGTCAGCAGCAATATCACACGCCACATTGCCTCGCGGCGCACCTTGACGACTCTTGAACTTGCTTTTCCTTGCTCGTAGGCCCTCAATGCGCTATTGACCAGCGGCAGGTGGGACATCCGCTTCACAAACTCAGGTTCCAGCACCCCTCCGCCTCCGTACATTTCGGCATCGATAGAAGAAATGGTGGGACTAGGAAGAGACGTCGGCGGCTGCGACGTAGAAGCTACAGAAAGAGCAGGAGTAGTTGCAGACTCTGTCCAAAAAATCGCAGTTAAAAATCAGGCTACTATAACGTGAGATAAAGGCTCACGAGTTTCTCTGGGCGACGGGTGCCCGTTTCGCATGTCGCCAAGGGCCGTGACGGCGATTCTGACGCTTTCATCTTGGTCATCGAGCAGTGACGAACTGCTGAGCGAGTCGGAAGTGGCCATGGGGGAAGGAAGAGAAGGTGGGGGTCGTATTTATCTTCAGGGCATGTGAATACGAGAGAAACACGTGCCACCTGTGAGCCTCGGCCTTTG
This sequence comes from Armillaria luteobubalina, assembly GCA_030435615.1. Classification (NCBI taxonomy): domain Eukaryota; kingdom Fungi; phylum Basidiomycota; class Agaricomycetes; order Agaricales; family Physalacriaceae; genus Armillaria; species Armillaria luteobubalina. Next base: position 1,423,035 of record JAUEPU010000013.1, read on the forward strand.
TTGTAAATGCAAACCCCGCAATTAATTAAGTAATATTTCCTACAAGACACCACCTCGACGTTAGCGGAGACCAAGGGTGTACGGGCGCATTCCGCGACGGGAATGAACGAAACATATACACAATATTTGACAGTTAGTGGAGGTCGCTTCGGTTACCCCGCGTTTACTCTATTAAGGTGAGCTCAACCCTGGTCCCCGCAGAAACAAAAGAAAATTATCACAGAAGTAAAGTATGTACTGCTACAATATTACTAGTATACAGCCCCAACAACTTGTTATTGATAATTCCGATTAGAAAGATCAGTAAAGCTGGTCAAGTATGTATCCCAATTGTCCATCCTGAAAATAAGGCTTGAGACATTGTTACGGAGAAAGAAAACCGGGAAGAAACACACTCAAACGTATTGGGAACACTGTTCCACATAGCCATCGTACGGTCGTCATTCGTCCACATTCCTTCCGGAATCTGTTGAGAACTTCCCGCTGCGAAGGGATCGCTGCCGCCATAATAATATGTAGCCTCCGTCGTTGTTGGCATGCCGCCCCGTCCGAGCTCTGCGGTATTCATGGGTAAAGGTACAGCTTGGAGGTGTACAGACTGCAGAGGTATGTCCAATCCAAAGTTCTGCACCGGTGCTGGCTGTTCGGCGGGCCAGTCGAAATTGGATACGTCCTGCGGACCATCGGGCGGTGGGTACGGCTCAGGGGAATAGTCCGAGCTTTCGCCGCTTGTTCGCTCCTCATCTTCTTCTTCCTCGTCGCGCTCTCGTTTGTTGCTAGGTGATGGCGTGTTGTTGGGCAATGGTAAATCGCCCACAGAGGCCAACTCGCACATTATATCCCTAAAAAAATGAGGGTCACCCTTAAGTATTCATGAATAAGATCGTACCACAGTTTTCCAGCGAAGTGCCACCTGCGGTCATTATTAGCGTCGAAGCATAGTGACCATCAGGAGTATTGACAGACCGTGAATCCAAACTTCGTAGAACCTTCATGCACTTGTGGACGTCATCCATCTCCTTGTAAGGGTCCAAAGACAAGCCTGTGCGTTGCCCGCCCCATATGTTGAACAGAAGGACTATCCCAGCATCGAACGCTAGTAGCTGCTCAAAGAGTCAAACAACCAAAAAGGATAAGAGAAAAGGACATACACCGGTGACGGGGGCTACTCCAGCACGACGACGCTGCGTGTCAGCGATATGTGAGGTCGCACGAGCAGCGTTAGTACATATCGCAAGCGATGGAAATCGAAACTTGGAGTCTTGCGGTGTTGTGATAAACGGTCGGTGAATCAACTTTTGTAGATGATAGTAGAACATATACAAGGTCGCAGATTGATTGAAATGAACAAGGTTGGCCCGGTTGGGATCCCACCGGACTGCCTATCGGTGAATGACAGATCAAAGGCGAAGCAAGGCAACGTACGATGTGTAGGGATTGAATCGATCCATTTATTAAGTGCTGAATCCAGATCCGAGACTACCTCCGATTCCCAATTAGGGTCGAGTACACCAAGCAAGACTCTGGACTTCTTTAACGAGTACTGTATGGCGCAGGGTCAGGATATCGCCTATTGGGAGAAAAAAATGCATGTACAATTGTGCGCAAGCAGAACGCTAACAACCGACTGAGCTTGAGGCAGCAATTGAAGAACGATATCACGGAGGGTTTTCCAGCTGGTTGTTTGAACGCCTGGGACGGGTCAGCGGCTTCCCAGTATTCATCATCACATTCGGTAGGTAGATCGATGTCGATTCTAAAATCAGTTGTAAGTAACATAACAGTAGGGAAGGCAGCAAAACCATACTCTTCATCGCCCAGAGCCAGTGACCGCCCCATCAGAGAGCTAATCAAGCGGTCCATATATATGAGACTCCTGTCGTGGAATTGAGAGAACTGGTGAGGCAGTGAGAGAAAATCTTACCAAAATGCCCTCTTCCACATTTCAGCCTCAACAGTATTGGGCGCATTATTTGCCTTCTGTCTATGGGCGCCTGCATCCTGAGCCAACCGAATACCAATCCCCACGATGGTCCACGATAACTGGGGCACCGAAGTGCCCAGTAAAAACTCCGCAAAAAGCTAGGTCGTCAATATAGCGCTGTATGGAAGACGATAATCAAGGCGACTCACACAGAGAAACTGCAAGTCGTACAATGACGGCGAACCCACTAATGGTTTGCAATTACGAATGTCCATCACTTGATGAACCCATGTCCAACCACTGGACTGCCTCGACTTCTCTCCGTGAAACAGAACGCGCGGATCGTCTGTATACCTCGATGACACGGCACAGACCATTAACAGCAAGGAGGCCATCATGTGGTCCTTAAGATGATATTTCTCTCCGATCAACCTCTCGAACGTCGGTCGATGAAGAAGCGGGACGAGTATATTGACGCGCTCGAAGTAGATGTCGACTAAAGACCACAAAAGATCATCCGGAGGAAATGTGAACTCTGCACCGGTCATAAAACGATCAGGATGTGATTTGAACTGGGTCGATTGCCAAAATTCCGGCCTAATATTGAGGAATTGGCAATGGTCCCGCTCTCGGACTCCGTACTTGAGATCTGCGGCGGATTGAATCAAGTGGACGCCGCTTGATTTACCCAAGAATCGAAAGCCCAGGGTTTCGTCTTTGTGGAGCTCCGAAGTTTTTTCCAGGAAAACATGCTCAGGTTCTATCAAGTATTTGTGCTCTATGTCGGTAGTGAAATCCTCGACGGTACCGGCACGTCGTGGTAGGTCATCGCGATGCTTCCAGTTAGACTCGTCGTCTAGAAATGTTTCAAGCTCCTCCTCCGGTAGCATCTGCGCCAGATAATCAGAATCGGCTTTGACACCAAAGTGTGTACTTACCGTGTGTAAGAGTTGCTCCATCTTCTGCACCTTGACCTCCAACTCGTGAACGTACCTGATGAAACACGATAAGCAAAATTCTTCGAAGATTTTAGCAGCCCAACAAACTTTTTGGAAGGACCTTTTTTCTATGGAACGATTCGTCGTTAATCGCGTATCCGGACGTCGAAGACATAGAGTCACCTTGGCCTCTTCGAGATAAGTACAGGAAACATTAGCAGCTACACATATCGAACATCGTTCGTCGGTCATGGCCATTGCATCGCCTAGGTTCATCCGAGTCAATTCCTGTCATAAATGTAGCACGGATGGTTCGTACATCTAACTATAGCACAGCAAGGGTCAGATAACACATTTGGCCGACAAGATAATTGAAACACGTACTTTTCTTCCGTCTACACAAGTCGCACGCCCTCTGCACCCGCCGTTTCTTGTTTCCCCCATTTGTTGTCAATTTGGCGCCACCAATGTCCCGCCCTGAGTCGTCAGCCATGGTCGTATTCGTCGTTCAAGTTCGCCTAGTCCAGGAAAAGTGTTCTAGAGGGCATTGGCCACAGATAACGAGCAGGTTGATGTAGTAAAAGTACAGGTAACAGTGCCGTTTACTCAGCATCTTTACTCTGACTCCCTGTCTCGGCAGACAAGAAATGCGATGCAGAAGTGCCACGTCTTCGGCCCGGCACAGTACATAAATCACCTCCGTGCCGAACACAGCTCCGACTAACTTTGAATTTGTCGCCAAGACCGTATATTGCTGCCTGAATACAGCCGGCTACTGCTTAGAACCACTGGGACCGTCATTCTTGAAGCACGTTTGCAGCAGACTTTAACTTCAGTGCTTCAGTCCTGACTCTAATCCCACCAGATATTAAACCTGCCGGGCTCCGTCCGCAAGCGGCCTAATTCAAGATTAGCGGAAGTGTAAGGTTACTAATGACCGATCATGACCGCAGCTTGCAATGCTCTGCTGAATTCGACTACTTGCAACAGCTTCCTTCACGACCTAAAGTTCGCTTTCTCGCCGACATGATGACAAGGTCAGTTACAAAATTACCACGTACATGACTTATTTATTCTGTAATATTCCAGAATTCACTCTCAGTGGTGACCCTATTCCACGCCGCGGACCGACTGAGATCACTTCGTCATACTTTCAACTAAGTATCGGCGCGAAAAGTTGCTTTTTGACATCAGATATACCGGTGGCATTAAGACGAGCCCAAACATGGAGTCCATAAGAACATCCGAGGGTTCTACCGACGCCCTACCTAGGAGACGCATCAGGCCACTATATAGCGGAACCAACGGAGGATAAAAGTACGAACTGCGCTGTGGTGATGATACATGCACTTCATGTCGCAACCCTCCGTAAATATGGGCCGAGGAGAACCTACCCCTTTCAGTATCAGTGTCAACATGATTCCCGGTCAGTAGGTAACACCTCATTTTTAGAGTGTTCCAGTTCAAATTCAAGCCATTTTTAAAGATAAATGTGTTCGCGGACTCCCTGGACTGACCGGTCACCGATTGGTGCATCAGAAGCGACTTCAATTGCGAAACGAGTCTAGTGACCTAATTGTATCCTCAGCGGCTTGGCCTATTTTGTGTTATTCGATTTATTTGCAGGTGGCTCCAATAGACTATCGAGAGATAACAGTGACAGACGATGAACAGTGCGAAGCCATATCATCTACGAAGCGGTTTCATTTAACACATTTCCGTCGTAACAAATTCCATGGACTCTTCTACACTCTACGACTTGTCGGCGATAGGGAAATCCTTCCCAGTCATGCTCTTATATCCGCTCCTAATCGCATCAGAGATCTGCTCGTCCTTTGCCTGCTCCAAGGCAGATTCATTCGACTGTTGTCCCTGGCCCAGGAAATGTTGCTGAACGAAGTCGACACCTGCAAAGGAGGAAATCCATTAGTCGACGATCACAACCGATCAGGCCCTTGACACGGTATACGCACCTTTATCAAGGAGATCTAACAACCGAGTCAGTCATCGATTGACAATCGCGTATGAACAGCCATGCTCACCCTCTTTCTTCTCTCCGGCCTGTCCACCTCCCAGAGCGTTATTCACTTTCCCCATCAAGCCACCGCTGCTTTCTGTTTTGGCCTCCGATTGCTGCTGGCCGCCGTGAGTCGCACTTTCGAACTGTTTCTTCAGGAAATCCATGGTAGGTGCGGAGGAAGGAGCAGATGAAGCTTTATGGCATCAAGACCCTGTTCTCCATGCCAAGCCTTGACGTCATCCCTGCTCAGGAACCAAAGTCTTCTTTGACCCACGAGTGAAAACAATTCTCGCTGATGCTGAAACAGCGCTGTCTAGGATTCTGCGCCCAACTTCTTAGCCTACTACGTCTCAAACGTTGGTACAGTGGGTGTACAAGTGGCTGGATTCAATATCTTGCTCGTTTCACTGCAGCATCAATCTTGTGTCGGAGAATGATCAAAGTTATATTCCTGTACACAATTATATGTGAATAAGGAGACCAGACTTGGATCAGTGGCTTTCTGGCTGTTTCAGTGCTGTAAGTAGCCCGGCACTGCATTATTTATGGCTTCCTGTGACTTTCTGCGTGAAAACAGATAGTAGCTCAGGCTAGAATATCACAATCTTCTTCTTTCCAGTGAATAATCAGTATTGACGGTCGAGGGTCTGCCCGTCGTGGTTGTCCGGGGATTCGGACCGTAGCCGTCACGGGGAAACAGCAGGCCATTACCCGGAGTACAGCCACACATCCCCTTCCTCGCTGACGCTGATGCTCGTGTTGCGACCCTTGGCGCGCCACGTTCCACTATCGAGTCGGCATACAGGCAGAATAGCAACAATTGCTCGCCTCGCCCCCATCTCCATTCGCCGGTTCTCTTCTCAGCAGCCTCCCTTGCCATCGTTCGCCAGTACAGTCGGAACCAATCACACTGTCTTTAGACGCCTTTTCTATCGCAAGGATGGTACGCCTAGATCAAAGAAGCGGGGAGTCTTCATAGGTGTGCATTTAGCGCTCACTAGACACTACTTTTGCTCATACTTTGGCCGAACAGCGATCAGTGCAGTTACAGCTATCGTCTTACTCTCTGCATTCGAAAAATTATTCGTCGTTTTGGAGTTTCAGAGCGTCGTTGCTTGGTCCTTCGTGCAATGTTTCCGCGTTGACAAAGAAAGATACGCGTCTCAGGACTTCTCCGATTACAAATCGACCGTTGAGTACTTCCGCGACCTCGTGCTTGTCCTGCTAGTGAACCACCATGAGGTTGACCACGCGGTCGTCAACCTTGCTTTCGAAAAGATTGCGCTGTGGGAGGGGGAACGGCGGGAAAAGGTGCATGAGGCATTTCGTTCAGCGGCGGAGGAAATACATAACTTGTTGGCTGGAGGAGAGGGCGTGTTTGAGATGGATCTATTCGAGCTGGGTTTCACGGCGTTCAAGATTCTGAACGATGCTCTTGGAGACGCCCTTGATGGTGTGGAAGAATCGCAACTTACCATCGTCCTTAAAAGTACTCCCGTGGATAAGATGAAGGATTACGAGGTTATCGGTTAGCGTGATAGAAGTGTGAGTGCAAGTGGTTGGGCGCTCATTCCCTAATTAATCGAAATCCAGACACCTGTTGTTGAGTGAGACAGCCAGGATTCCGCTCTTCTTTGCCCGGTATAAGACTGAGGCTCAACGAAGAGGTCGGATTGCTGGTTCTCTTTAATAGCGCGCCCATGTATCTGAGGAGAGACTTACTGCACCAAGCGGTCTCCATTATATCATAGGTTTTCCGACTCTATCGAGTATAACCTGTGGTAATTTGTAACTAATGCATGGTTCATATCTCTATCTTTGGTGCCGTTACCGTTGCGCCTGGTGGCCTGGAATGCCATTGATAAGGGTAGTATTATTGGGCGTGGATCCCGGTATTCCGACTATTCTTCAATTGCAGGCCATCCAGTTTTGATTAAGGCTCGACGCCGATATCATTGCATAACTCCGTCAGTCTCCCCTCGTCCTGAATTGCATGTAACTCACTATCGTAATATCTCTTTGTAAACTCCCTTTAGGATAGAATTGAAAAAATTCCGGGGAAAGGCAATTCAATGTGAGGGTGTAGTGCGGTCCAATGAGAGCGACATTCGCTCATCTATCCTTCCCCACTTGATAGATCATAGCCCTGGCACCTCTGACTCGGAATTGGGAGCCTCATTCGTTGTACTATCCTTGATCTCTTTTAGATTCAAATGCTGTATGTAAAGAGGCTGTTTTTCCATGCAACTCTAGAGGAACCGTTGTGTCTCTTCTGGTATTCTGTGACCACTGTCATTGTCAACGTGTAAAGTAACGGTACTGATTGGCATGCAGATATGGAACTGAGAATGTCCTTGACAAGTACACTGGGTCAATCGAAATACACTTAAACTGTCAGACTGTCGTAACTATTGTAGACAGCAGGGAAAGAGAATGCCACACATGCAATTGAAATCATGGCGGTTACCATGCAATTCGCGCAAGGAACGACGACGGGTGCGCCCTGTTCCACCACTTGCGTACCTCATCGAGGAAGAGCATTACGATGCCATATCTGAAGCAAAAATGTTGGATATCATATTTCACAACCACGAAGAATGGAAGGACTTACGCAATCGGCAAGAAGAAGAATTCTACATGAACTCCACGCGTCAAAAGAACCTGTTGGAACCAAGGAATATAGGAGAAGAAGCTGCTCGGATCAATCAGTATGGATCCAAAGGCATCCACAGAAACTGACCAGGCAATAGTGAGTGCCACCGCCATAGCAGGGAAAATAAAAATATTGCGTGTGTTGGAACCAAGAGGATTCTGCTGGAACAAAGACAGCCTTCGTGTACGTGTGGCAAGTAGATTGAACCACTGCATCATAACTAGATTGTAGAAATCTACAACCCATCATCAATGGGAGTTGAGAAACATCAGAGTTCTCACATACAGATCGATTGTGCCTTATTTGTGAGCTCCTTGACTAGATCAGGGTCTGCGTCATAGCCTCCATACTTGAGCCACAGCTCGGAGAATGGAATACCATTCCGCTGAAATCGAAAGTAGAACGCTCTAGAGTTATGTTCGACTTAAGAGTAGATGTCAGCATAGATATGGAAAGGCTCACCCGACCATGGACGTTACTGCTTCTATCATACCTAGAAAGAAATAGGCATGCAGTAAAAGTCTCCAGTTGATTAAACGATCCTTCTTGCGATCGCGAGGCGGGCGTAATAATAAATCCGCTTCAGGCTTCTCGTTCACCATGGACAGCGCAGGAGAAACATCCGTAAAGACGCAGATGATGATCATCTGGAAACTACTCAATGCTTGCGGTACCCCAGTGAGCACATTCAAAACAACAGGCATGAGCTCTGAGAAACTACCTAAGGCACAATGAGGCTCAGACGACAATGACGAACTTGGTTCGGAGAACATACCGGCAGGTAAAAGGTACAATATTGACTTGCGTAGGTTCTCAAAGCATAGACGTCCATACTGAATGCCAGTGATGATGGCAGAAAAGTCTGAGAGTAGAATCAGATCTGCAGCTTCCATGGCGACTTCAGAACCTCCAGCAATGCTACCCCAACGTCGGCTTGTTTCAGGGCTGGAGAATCATTGACTGCAGAAGAAAATATGACGTGAGCAAAAGTAGTTTGTGTTTTAACCCATCAAACTTTTACCTCCATCGCCTGTGACCGCAACGGTACATCCCTCCGCTTGCAACTTTTTCACAATTTGCAGTTTCTGCTGGGGAGTTGTTCTGGCGAAAACGATCTCATCAAACCCAAGCGCCTGTTTCCATTGTGATTCAGTCATGCCAATCAGGTCAGAACCGCTTAGGACAAGGCTTCGCATTTCCGGATTTGAACGCTTGTCGATCTCAGGCTCGTACACAGCCACGGACTCCAGGGAAGCATCATGTGGAAGGTCTTTGACATACTGCACTTTGCTCATTGGCGTCGTAATAATTCCCACCTGCTGAGCAATGGCGGCAGCAGTAGAGGAGAAATCACCTGCGAGATCGAATTTAGTAAATGAAATGCCTAGGACGCGGAAACGGACCTGTGACCATTGCAAAACGAATGCCCGCCCGGCACGCTATGGCAACCGTGTCCTTGACATCATCTCTTGGAGGGTCTATCAAAGCTACCAAACCGACGGCTGTCAAGTCTGAGTTGAGGCCAAGCATACGATCTTCCATAGGGAAAGAGCCAGATTCGACAAAAAAATCTACCGGAAGTTCAGTGCCGCAGATGATCTTCTTGGCCATGAGTAAAATGCGTTGGCCGTTTGATGCAAATTGTTCTTGTATCGCTGACAAGCTGTCTGCATGGGCATCGTCCATTGGTCCGATTAATCCCTTCGAATCCATTATATGGCTACACCGGCGTGATATTATTTCAGGAGCCTACGTTCTTTTAGATAGAAACAACAATGATAACAGAATAGGACCTACCCCTTTCACCAATAGGACATAATCCGACAACGCATCAAAGTTATCGGTGGAAGAAATAGGCACTGATGCAACCTGTTTCGCTCGAGGAACCGCTTGCAGTAGTTTCATGGCAAACTTGTTCTCTGTAAAGATTGTCTAATGATTGAACATAGTTGAAGAAGGGAAAGACATACTGGAATTGAAAGCAAGCTTCGCCCGTTCAATCCATGCTGCCCGACTATCTTCGACAGGCGTAATACTCTCTGAAAACCGAAGCAGACCAGTATCTAAGTGTTCTCGGTATCAATGTAAACGTCACGCCACATTTTGGATACATACCAGTAGCATCACCGTGAACCTTACGAATCTCCACAGGCAGCTCCTTATCTTCCGTCTCGAATTGCGCGTCGTTACAAATTCCCGCGATTGCAGCCAAAATCTTGATATGCTCCGTGGTAGACCCATTACTGATTGTAGCCGTTCTTGCTTCTGAGGCACTTAAAGGCTCGTCCCCTACAGCGATGTTAACCACGGTCATTTTGTTCAGGGTCAAGGTTCCTGTCTTGTCCGAAGCGATGAAGTTGACACAGCCCAAACTCTCAACGGTGCTGAGCGACTTGCACAAGATGTTAGCTTTTCGCATGGCGCCGGCTCTGGAGGAAAGTTGACGAGGCTGACTATGGAAGAGAAGAATAGTCACTCACATCACTGTCAGTGAAAGCGTGACGGCAATAGGAAGACCCTCTAAAGAACTCCAAAGTTATATAAGAGTGACGCTAGAGAGGGCAGTCCTTACCCGGAATGAAGGCAACAGCGACAGAAACCAAATCGATGAGCAAGACAGGGACGGAGATGAAATCCGGAAATTTACGGTGAAGCCATGCAGCCCACAAAACTACACACAGGAATAAGAATAATGATGGATACACCACGAATAATAGTAGATACTTACTGACGACAATGATATCGATGGCGATGGCCAAACTACAAATGACCAATACGATGCGAAGAATTTCAGACTCCAATGAAGTTCGCCCAGGACGCTCTGACGCGGCTTGTTTGGCGATGCGCCCAAAGACTGTGTTGTCGCCAAGGCACACACATACACCTAGGCCGCCTCCACCAACACAGAGCGTCCCTTGAAGAGCTATGTTCCGGGATTCCATGACTAGGGTTTAAACAAATTAGCCTTTACCAAGACAGAGGTTAAGTAGATGCTTGCAGCTGGGGTTGGTGCTTTCAACAGTGGCAGGAACGGCATTGCTTTCTCCGGTCAAGATAGACCTGTCAAATTTAAGATCGGAGGATACACCGACGAGCCGTAGGTCTGCAGGGATTTTACATCCCATAGTGACATGGACTATGTCTCCAAGGACAAGCTCTGGCGCTGGGACTCTGGGAAGGTTGTCAGACGAAACAGGCCATACTTCGATGCCACTCACTTCAAAGTGTGACCATCCCGAATGACCAAAACGTCCAGAGGTAGCATGGCGGCAATGGAGTTCATGGTGCGACTCGTGGTGAAATCTGGAAATGGAATCACTGAAGTCTTCAACAAAGCTGTTCCGTCTCTCGTACCTTGCCATGTATTAAAGACGGCCTGAATAACAATGACTATCAAGAGCACCACGGCAAGAGCTAGGTTGGCTGTAGCTGGATCGGGGTCTCCTAGAGGCCTCCTACGCGTGGTTGTTAACTTTTTGTGCAACAGCAATGGAGCGCATATGAATGAACAAACCAAGAGAGGAAGCAGATGATTGACGCAACGAACAACAGACTGCCAAAGCCTTGATGATGAGCAGCGACATCAGAGGAAATTAGAAACAAAGCGGAAGTAAAACACACCCCCAAAGATGTAAAAGAAGATACGCCTAGGGAGGTTCTTCGGCGGTGGGGTGATAACATTCTTGCCATTCTGCGCTAAGCGCCTGGAGATCATTGGTCCGTCTAAACCAGTTTTCTCCGACACCCCAAGGCGTGTGAGAACCTCCAAAGTATCGAGCTCGTGCCAGTCTAAATCCGCAATTTCTACGAGAACCAGATGAGTATACGGTCTGCATAACAGCTGCGATGAGCCCTACCCTTGACAATTTTCTTAGCTTTTCCAGTGTTCGCACTACCCTCCTTGGTCTCGTCAACATTGATGCTGTGGAGAGAATCAGTGAAAATGTATCTCATATAAGATAAGTAGATAACCTCAAAGTCCTAAACTCTCCAGGTATTTTTGCCCCTATGTTGACGCGCTGGGAGTATATGCTGGCATTGCGGTCCAATGCTACACCACTATGGCGGGAGCGAGTCTCCGTAAGGACATGAGGAGGCTCTTCCGACTCTTTTTCAGTACTACCTCCAAGAGATTCCACATCGAACTGGAGAGCCTTCTCGTCGGCGCCTTGAGAAGCCATTAAGGATGAAAAAAGCTTGAGCCAGGTTGCTGCCGTTATCTATGTTTTTGGCTTTCCGCGTGATGTGACTCTGAGGGAATTTCGCTCAGAGAAAGATTGGTGTCGTGCAACAGCAAAAGTCGCGCTGCTGATGTCCATACACTAACCCGTCACAGCCTTATGATGCTCAGGGCTCCCGTGTGGGTTCTGCAACACCAAATGGTAAGCGCAATTCAGTTTCTGAGGTTGTATTATTGTCGACATACCATTGGGATGGGCCTGGGTCAAATCATAGCTAACGAAAACAGTGTATAGGCGTAACGGTTAGTAGGCTAAATAAGGGCACTGCCGCAATCTGACATCTCTGGATGCTCGTCAAGTGAGCAATTATTTTCACAGGGCGTTTGACTACATCTCCTCCGAGCGGATAGAACCAAAGGGCTAAAATAGGCGGTCATACGGAATATGAGGAGCTATCAAGACACGCGGTGATATGAAGCTGACGTAGTCAGGTGACAGAACATAGAAAGTAAGTCCTTGGTCCTCTTGCTCTCAAGAACAGTGAGCACATTAAGAATTCTGATTGATATCCGCCAATATACTTTGGCAATGCTGACGGACGCGAAGCCTTTACGGCAGAATGACCCTTGGTAATCATCCGCTGGTCTTCAGAAAAGGGAAGAAATCAGGACGCCGGTTCGACCGTTTGAACAGTAATGTTCGTGTACCGAAGTAGCCACGGCATCTTCTCTTATCTCGGCGTCAAATTGATACGAAATTATACAAGGAGCGCTTACCACTACTGGCACTACTAGAGAAAACTCGGACGAACGTGCGCCCGATAATGGTCTTAGTGGAACACATCGAATCCGGTCCCGTTTCCGTCATCATAACTTGCTGCCGACCTGTGAGTACGAGAAAGGTCTGACGCTTTTTTTTTTCACCGCTGTAGCTTGAATATCCATACAGATGACAATACGTGCAGACGGACACGTAGATGTGGTTAGGGTCAGACGGACGTACGAAATTCTTGTAAACGGATTATTGAAATTCGGCATCTCGGCACCTCGCAGGCGACACTCACCTATGTTTTCTCGAGCTTCAATGGGTAAGATACCTAGCTCATGTTGCTGATAGACAGAATGAAGAAAGGGACTAAGAAAAGCGAGAATAGTCGTGGGACAAGCAGTGAGTTATTCTACAAATAGAATTATGACGAGCCTCCCGAGCCTCTAATTTCTACCTTCAAAACAAATATACATCAGACAGGATTGCTTCGTAAAAATGGTACCGCAGCATTGATGGTCATTACGCATTTTACAGGCTCTATTCGTCAAAGGTTTCTGAGACGAAATCCTGGCGCCTACTCATAGTACCAAGTAACATCAATGACCCCCTTATCAAGCGTGCTAAGCTTTGAGAAAGCGCCACTGGACATATCAATGTGGTTGCCCTCGCAATCAGGGCAGAGGTCAACTACGACTGCATCGACCCACGCGCCGTTGTCCGAGTCTCAAGTCATTTTCAGACCAAAGATCAGAAATAATGGTGGAAACACATACTAATGATGCCGAGGTGTTTCCAGCAATTAGCGCCATTGGCGTAAAGGCTGGGAGGAAGTGCCACAACCAGGTCGAAGTTCTGGCTAGGCGCGCCGCAAGCGCCATACCGGCCGTTAGGCTGATACCAAGTAGCTACACAAGAATGATCAATGCCTGGTTCAACAAACGACAGCATGCATTTTCTTACCAATTCCGTACCATGTTTCAGCACTAACGATGGTGGTGGTACCCATAAAAAAAGCGGTAACCACTGCTTGCCTGAGAGAGAACATGCCCTTTTGATGGTATACGCTGAAGCGACTGCGTAGTTGTTGGATGAAGAGGGGCAGATATATCACATGAGCCTTTTATGAACTTTGGGTCTTCCCTAGGACCCGACCTAAGAGCCAAGAGGATCGGCTTGTATACGTACATCCCAGTGTCTTCGGTGTACCTGCATTTTGTTGAAGAGGGCCAAAAAGAAAAGACGCCAGGTTCAGGGATCCATGCCTCTACGAAGCACCGGTGCGGCAGGCAATGTCAACTTGTATTCCTCTATGCCCTGAACCAGACAAAGGAACGTCTTCTGCATCACAGTCATTCCCAGTTCCTGAGTCTTCGGTACAGAAAACATTAGCAAACCACGCGATGACACCTTTGACATGCACACGGGTGCTCGAGGAGATTCTGATTGCTTGAAGGAGCTTTCCTAGTGGTCAACATGGTTGCACCAAAGGGAGGCTTCGAAACGACGCTCCGGCAATGTCAGAAAAGGAAGACTATTGACTGCTGCCAGGGGCTTATGCTGTGACTTGTATGGAGACGAAGTATTAGACGGGTACATATGTCATTTAGATTTCATCAGAACAAACCATGGTTTGATTCTATTTCGGCCCCGTTGTGATGTTATAATGGGCAAGTCTCCTCGGAGACAATAATGAGGTTCTCTGCAGGAAAAAAAAATTGGGAGCATTTCGAACCAGGTGCGGCGTACTGGAATCGAACCGATCAATGGTTCAGAATCGTGAAGAACTTCTTCGAAGATCAAACAGTTACGGACAGACCGATAAAACCGAATTAGGGTGGCTTGAGATTTCGGAGGTTAGGATGGAGTTTTCGACGCTAGGGGTGGAATCAACTTTCCCCTTGTTACCGACCGAAACTGGGGTTGACTCTACGACGATTTTGTGCCTCTGCCGCAAGGCCAGCGCTCACTTCGAAAGGGGCAAAGGTCAACAGTTCCAGGTTCAAAGCACCAGTTCACCGTTGGAAGATTTTTGCCATTCTCGTCACAAAATCACCCTTAAGTAAGACAACAGTATAAATTGGCTTCGAAAATCACGGTATAGTCATCTGAGCAAATGGCCGACGTTTATCGATAACCAACGGTGGGCCCTCCAAGGTCCCGAGAAGTCCTTTCCAGACGAACTCCCTGGGGTTCCCACCCGATTCAGTATATTTTGCGAGGAAAAGCTCGTCAGTCGCGGCTGCCAAAAACACCATCAGGAAAAGATAAATTGCCTGCGGAAAAAGAACAGACCTGGCGCCAGGGATTTCTCCGACATCCAGATGTCAAATAGAGACGCTGCTTCAGTGGGCGTAAGTCCGTCCGGGAGTTGTAATGGGAGAAGGCCCGACGTATATTTACGAAGAGGACGGGACTGCTTATCATAGGGACTCGAGGCCCGGTCGTTGAAGATGTCTAGCTCCAGACGGAGGACCTCTGAAAGAGGATACTGAGTATCAGTGGATGTTACAGCACCAACAACGGCTCCCCTGGCCTGAAAAATTGTCGGCGACGAGCAGGGATGCTAAAGGAAAAAAACATTGACATACAAATGTTCGCCTGCCTGACGCATATTCCATAAGAAGACGCGGCATCGCAAGGTGGTAAGAACGGATCGGCGTAAAATGAGGATCACGATACGCAGTGCGGCAGTAAAGTGCCTGGAAGTCATCGACGGCCAACAAAACGGGATGTTGTTTTTGTTCTCCTAACTCAGAGAAAAGCTCATCAAGGATGGCAGGCGCAATGGTTTTGTCGGCGAGACCGGCCTCGATAAGCGTGGTTAGTGGAGATCCTTCTTCGACCTTGATTTTCTCAAACACATGGGTTTTCCGAGTTGGAATCGATTCCAGACGAACTTTGTTTACAATAAGGATACGCCGGAGAGTTTGATGCGCATAATTTGGCTGGACGTATGTTTGGGTCCGGAGGTCGTAAGTGTGCAAAGTGGTCGAGTTCACAGTGCTGACAGCTTGGCAAAAGTTTAGTAACTGAGAACAGTGAACATGAAACGAGGCCAACCTCTGGGCACATATATGACTATCCAATCTTGCGCATGGCAATATTGAATGGACTGAATTAGAAGGACACTCTTCCCGGTCCCCGCCCGACCGGCTGAGAGTAATGTCAGAGTGATGAGGCACATTGAATGATGACTTACTGATGACGATCCTGTGCCGTTTGCTTCCTTCATTCTGAGCGTATCCATGGAGGACACGCACCATGTCAACCGTGGACTGTCGTATTATTGAACAAGGACGAGAGAGTATTCGGTGCTAGAAGAACATGAGGGAGTGTGTTCGAGGATCCTGAAATAGAACGAACCTCGAGAAGTGTCGGTTTGGGTGACCCATAATATCGGACGGGGTCGTTTTCCGTAGGTACAAAAAGGGTAGCCTGGCCAATCATGTCTTGCCGTACCGTCTCAGGTCCAAAAGGAGGATAGTCAAGCACTGGTCGACTGCCATTCTCAAAGAGCTCGTGCTGAAGCTTTGATTCTGGCATTGGCCGGAATATCTTGTAAAAGGAATCAGTGCAAGTACTTCACAGTATGGTACTGACACGTACTCCCTGGCGGTGATCCCTGCGAAAGAGTTTTCCCTTGTCCTTCGGCCCTTTCAATTTCCAGGACGCTGTACCCCCTGCAACACTGATGTGAGTTTTCGCGCGCCATAGGTAGATGATACTGACTCGCTTGTGGGACTTCGGGCACATCGGCGTAGTGTCGTGACTGTATAAGTGCAGCTCCATGGTTGATAAATGGTCGATACGTGGCGTACGACGTCCCTGCGCGAGCTAATATTGCCTGCAAATTGTGAAGTAGAAAGAACAACGGGAAACGACATAGACATACCGGCGTCATCTCCCCACCAAGATTACTTCCGATAAAGAATATTCACAATAATCCTTTCCCAGGAATTATAAGAAGAAGTGAGTAAATATGTCGTATCGACCTCACGGTCGAGAGGATGTCGATGAATCCCGGACGATAAATTTCGGAGACGGGCTTGCCGTCACAATGGCACATGACTGTGTGTCACAGAAGTTTGCTCTATTTGTCAAGGCCCTCGATTTATTTCAAATGCCATAAATATACTCCACCAGCTGCTGTGCTGAACTTCAACTTTCACCGTCGTCGATGCCATGGAGGTGCGATAATTTCTTCTTCACTGTAACGCTCCTGATGATTCTTCTATAGTCCGTTCTGGACTTTTCGCGGAACTTCGATGTCGCCTCTTTGGATAAGGTCGTCTCGACCTTCTACTCTGGTCAAGGCGAAGACGTGCGTACTGTGGCGGTTCTCGTGTCGAGTGCTGAAATGTATTCCGATTCTCAGGCAAAGGTTGCTCAGAACGTGCTGACGCAGTTTGAAGAGCATCCGGATGCATGGACCCACGTACCCGAGATCCTAGAGAAGGCGTCGTTCCCCCAAACCAAGGTGCGCCATCGATCGTGTCTCGTATGCTGTCCGACTCATCTGGCGTAGTTTATTGGGCTACAAATACTAGGAAAGTTGGTATCGACACGATGGAAAACATTGCCAGAGGGCCAGCGGCAAGGTGCGTTGACCAATCCTTCATCAGGAATCGATATTCATTTCAGTAGGGATCCGGAATTTTATTATCTCAGCAACTGTGAAGGTCACATCGGATGAGGCATTATTACGGAGAGAGAAGTTGTATGTCAACAAGCTCAACCTAGTGCTTATTCAGGTAAGGTTCGTCGGCATCTTTGAACGTCATTAATGCCACCGTGACTTAGGTTCTCAAACAAGAATGGCCTCACAACTGGCCGAACTTCATCCCTGAACTTGTCGAGTCGTCGAAGACTAATCTTACGCTGTGTGAGAACAACATGACGATCCTCAAACTTCTCTCTGAAGAGGTGTTCGACTTTTCTGCTGAACAAATGACTCAGGCAAAGATCGCGAGCCTCAAGCAGCAGATGTGGAACGAATTTTCAGAGATCTTCAAGCTTTGCTCCGAAATTCTAGCCGAGGCGAACAAGGTGTCGCTCATTAAAGCTACACTGGAGACCCTATACAAGTTCCTAAACTGGATCGCATTGGGATACGTTTTCGAGACACAGATCATCGAACTGCTTATCAATCGTGTAAGTCATATTGTTACTCTGCACTAAGTCTAATCTCACTCGTGCGGCAGTTCCTCGAGCCACCCGACTCTCGTAACGTTACCCTCAGATGTCTCGCAGAGATCGCGCGTCTCCCTGCGCCGGAGTACAACGACCGTGTCATCTTTATCTACACATCGGTTATGGCTGCTGTGAGCCGCATCATCCCTATACACGCGAACATTGCGGAAGTATACAGGAATGCCAGCCAATCGGACGAAGAACTTGTGCTAAACTTGGCCCTCTTCCTCACTAATTTCTTTGGCGAGCACCTGGAACTCGTCGAGAACGATGCCCACAGAGAAATCCTTCTTAGTGGACATATATATCTTGTCAAAATCTCTGCCGTGGAGGAAAGAGAGGTATTCAAAATTTGCGCAGAGTACTGGGCCAAACTACTTTCGGGTCTCTATAATGAGGTTACAGCGCTTCCTATAGGCAACTTGAGTCTGAGTCTCGCTGGCATACCGCACGTTCTAGGTGACTTGAAAATGCGGAAAGATATTTACGCCGAGGTTCTTTCGAATTTACGCCTGGTTGTCATTGAGCGTATGGTCAAGCCGGAGGAGGTGAGTGAATCTTCAGATGCTGCACTCTTTCACTTTAAATCATTTTCTCTCCAGGTCCTCGTTGTCGAGAATGAAGAGGGTGAGATCGTCCGAGAACATCTCAAGGAAATCGACACTATAGTCCTTTACAAGTCCATGCGCGAGCTTCTCATCTACCTCACCCATTTAGACGTGGCGGATACGGAAGCGATACTTACACGGAAACTTGCTAAGCAAGTCGACGGCACCGAATGGTCATGGCAGAATCTTAACACCCTTTGCTGGGCGATCGGCTCTATTTCTGGTGCCATGAGTGGGTTTAGGCTAATTCTTATTCTCTGACCTGTACTAAGCCGCGTTTTATCAAGATGAGGATACCGAAAAGCGGTTCCTGGTAACTGTGATCAAGGACCTCCTGGGTTTGGTCGAGCAAAAACGAGGCAAAGACAACAAGGCCGTCATCGCCTCTGATATCATGTACATCGTCGGGCAATACCCCAGGTTTCTTAAGGCCCATTGGAAGTTCCTGAAGACTGTCGTGAACAAGCTGTTCGAGTTTATGCACGAGACGCACGAAGGTAACGATCACTGTCCGTGCTTATCTCCCGTTGGCTGATTACGCACAGGTGTGCAGGATATGGCCTGCGATACCTTCATCAAAATCGCACAGAAATGTCGTCGTCATTTTGTTATGCAACAGGCGGGCGAGAAAGAGCCCTTTGTTAACGAGATTCTGCGATCATTGAATCGCATAACAGTTGACCTTTCTCCCCAGCAGGTAATGCAAAGCTTAATTATACTTTCCTTCGAATGACAACGAACACTTTGTCTAGGTTCATACATTTTATGAAGCCGTCGGCTACATGATCGCTGCGCAGCCCAATAAGCTTCACCAAGAAAAGCTTCTAGCTGAACTGATGGATCTACCCAACACTGCCGTACGTGCCTCAAATCCCCTTTTTGTCATGCGTGTAATTGAAACCGGTCCTTTGCAGTGGGACACGTTAATGGTCCAAGCAGCCCAAAATGCCGATGTTCTTTCCAGTATGGACAACGTGAAGCTATTTTCCAATGTTCTCAAGTCGAACGTTTCTGCGTGTATATCTGTCGGGCCGTTTTTCCTTCCCCAGCTTGCTCGGATATTTGCAGATATGCTGGGACTCTATAAGGCTGTCAGTGGAATCATCAGTCAGACCGTCGCTCAAGAAGGTACACAAACGCGCTCTTTTGTTCCTGAACCACAAAATGACCTATCACGCCCTTTAGGTTCCATCGCGAGCAAAAAAAACCCATATTCGTCACCTACGTACAGTCAAAAAGGATATCTTGAAACTGATGGAAACCTATATTCAGCGAGCTGATGACCTCGAGTCAGTTAACAACTCATTTATCCCGCCATTGTTGGATGCAATCTTGGGCGATTACAATCGGAACGTACCGATTGCTCGCGACTCAGAGGTGCTAAACTTGATGACTGTTGTAACTAACCGCCTAGGGGTGCGTAACTGCTGGCCACATCCCGCCAATCTTCAAGTCATACTGACTTCGCCGTCTAGCAACTATTGACACCTCAAGTAATACCGATCATTGATGCCGTGTTCGAACCCACGCTGACCATGATAACTACCGATTTTACGGAGTTCCCGGAACATCGCCTGTGGTTCTACAAGCTTCTCGAGGCCATCAACAGAAACTGCTTCCCCGGTAAGTAGTTGCCGTACTATAGCAATATGGATCGACTGACGTCTCCGAAGCTCTTCTTCAGTTGCAACCGGACCAGTTCAAGATGTTCATGAACAGTGTATTTTGGGCTATCAAACACACCATGCGTGATATCGCAGACGTCGGCTTGGGTAGTACGTAATTTCATTTTGTCCATTCTTGCAACGCCACTGACCTTCTGCCCAGTGCTCAGCGAGCTGATCACGAAGTTCTCCCAATCCCCACCAGAAGTTGCGGGCCCCTTCTTCCAGCAATACTTCACGATGATCATGCAGGAGATATTCTTTGTTCTCACCGATTCAGAGCACAAGAGCGGGTTCACTGCGCAGGTGGCAATCCTGGTGAAACTATTTCTGTTCGCCAATACCACGTTGGAGAAGGTACCCCTGTTTGAGACCGAACAGATTGATACAACGAATAGGTTTCTGCTGCAGGGGTACCTGGCCAACTTACTAGGGAGCGCGTTCCCTCATATGCAGAAGGCACAGATTATTGAATTCGTTGGCGGATTGAACGAGTTCTACAATGATGGTATCAAGTTTAGAGGGGCTGCTCGAGATTTCCTCATTCAGCTAAAGGAGTTTTCTGGGGATGAGTTGTATCTGGATGAGAAAGAGGCCGAGGCACAGAAGAAGGCGGAACAAGAGAGGCAAGTCGCCATGAGTATACCTGGGATGTTAAAACCATCACAGCTGGAAGAGAAAGATGAGAATATATAGAAGAGTGGCGCGGTATCTAAGTTTCTTGCTTTGCTCTTGCTATCATGTGTAATATGTATTCTTCCATCTCTTTTGTACCGACGAATGACCAATGAATGTAATCGATATATCTTGAAATGAGCTTGAGAAGACCATAGGCGACGTCTCATCAATATAACGGACCCGTAATGCAGTCCAAGCCAGCATTGGATTTATTCATTGCAGCGTTCGATATCTGCAACGGCAGGAGCCACAAGGTTGTAGTTTGCGCGTTGCCACTGGTATTGTATTAAGACGAAAAGGGGACAGTTTCGGGAGCGCAACACATTGAAAAGGTGGCAATCGCTCAATAGATGCCAGTGACTGTGATAAGACTCGCGGTAACATCAGCCCTGAAACTATCCTAGAGGGCAGTTAATGAGAGAGCGGTGTCTCGAAGAGAACGAGCTTACATCCTTCGCATATGCCTCCGATAGCCTTTGTACCATCTCGTTGCTCCACCCATACTCCGCTTCCATCCTCGCCTTCGGCGCACCCAAAGCAGTGAGAAATTTTGCGACTCGAAACTTGTCTTTTTGCGCCATTTTACTCCAAGCCGTTACCGACTGCGGGAACGGATATTTAGCTCTCACGCCCACTGCAGTGGCTCCGTGTGTTTTGGGTACGATAGCCCCCGGAGTGTACATGCCAGTTGACGGCCAAGATGAAGTAACCTCAGTCGGAAATGAGGTAGGGTTACATCTTCCCTGCATTTTGCGCCAAGGAGCAAGGCGACGTTCGTGGGCCTCACGTTCTTGTCTGATGTCTTCGTTCCAAGGTTGTATAAGGTAGCTATGCATGAAACGGTTGTAGGAGAGAGACTGGAATAAGGGGAAAGAAAATAGCATCAGCAATATGTTAGTGACTGCGGCAATGCATCGCGCCCTCAAGGCGAGCGCGAGGTTCATAGGTTGGACATTAGAGATAAGGCCTACGCCTGCTATCCTATAGCATTCTTACATATTATGAGAAGGGTACAAGTAGTTACTCGCCTCTATGTGCTCCGCAACATTTGATTCCTGCGGACCATTTTCACAGCCGGGAAGATTAACTTGAGTCTCGTCAAACGAGTAGTACCGCCCCAATGCGTCTTGGTGATATTCTTGAGCATGCCTATCATATATTCGGTTAAGGTTGCGGAGATGCTCGTCTTCGAGCTCTGCGGTGCGGTCCGTGATGTATGTCAAATTTCGTTCTGATTGCCGTAGATCGTCTTCCATGCCTTCTAAGCTATGACTTTTGGAAAGCGTAGGATATGAAGATAGAATAAAGTAGCTTACGATGGGATTTCTATACTTTGATTCGCCACGATATCAGAAACAAAAGTATCACATCTTTCAAGGCGGTCTTGGTCTCGGAATTCAGTCCTCTTGGTTAAAAGGATTCGGCCCCTCGAAGTTGGGGGTAAATATGGATTTTGAGGAACATCCATATAGTGCTATGATATCGTGCTACTTATCAGACCATATTTCGGAGCAAAGACGAATACTAACCTTGTTTTGTGATGGGTGTTAATGTGAGAGGCTGAAGCGAATTTGAAATTATTACTCTTGGGATGTTCTCTATTCTTCGGCCCGGATTTGCCGGCCACTCACCGCCCATATAACTCTCTAGCTTCAGGCAGAATTCTATCATATATCTGATGATTTGACGCCCCAAAAACAGCACGCAATTCTTATTATTATTTAGCCTGGAGGTGTCATCTGTCGAGAAGTTCAGTCGATACCCTTCGGTCTATTCGGATTTCTCTAATTATAGATAAGTGGTTTGCATTCAGTAGCGCGATCATGCACCTACTTTAGATAATTTTGTGGAATATTGTTTACCCTGTGGCTGTGCGAGCTGGCGCGATGTCCAGTGAGCCCGAGTTGTGCTGAGTAAAGGTTTACTAAGAGAAAGGAAGTACTAGAAGATACAGAAAGGTATTTAAGTAGCTAGATTTCATAGTATTCTGTCCTCGTTTGCCCATACTATGGACTACTATTTCCTAACTCGCTAGGCAAACGTGCCTGAGCAGACGGTGCGCGTGTTATCCAACAAATTTTTCGTTCGGATGTACCTCAGTCTTTTACTATCATTCGGGTGAAGACTGAGGTACGTTTTCTTTACTTCGCATATTATCATTAGTACTTACATACACGTAGACCGTTGTTTGTTAACATCATCCAGCCCCTCGAATACTATCTTGAGTCGTTGAAATTCCTCACACCACTCCATTATGCAACCATTATGCTGCAGTGAACCGTTAAAAAGAAATAAAGCATAAGATACACAAGGCGCTGATACGCATGTTGTGTGTCTACCCTTAGATTTTGCGATTTTGTATGAAATATATACATACCAGAATCTAAATCCACTTGAATACGAGAGCTATTGCTGAGACTTTGAGCAGATAGCTAGGATCCTGTGCAATGAATGAAAATATAGAGTCGAAATACAGGACTTAGGAATGGTACCTTGAAGGATTGAACCTACCAGCCTGAAATAGTCGATCTCTAATAGGTTTAAACAGGCAGATATATGCCACAACATCCTATTCATGCACAATCCACTTAAACCAGAAGTAGCTAGTCCCTTAAACAAGGTTGACTAGCCCCCAGACAAAGGGAATATTCCCCTAATGCGATTAAATAGCTGTGACTAGTTGTCTATGGTTTGCAGAATATTCTGAGGCAGTTCAAGCTCAAGAAAGAATAGATAGAAGAGCTTCCCAAGTTCGCATTCAGCAGCAAGTACTTTCCCTAATATGGTGGAATATTTGCTTCTATATTGAAGAGATGAAGTGACTCGATAGTACTATCTATTGATAGTGACTTTAAACCTGTAGATACTCTGCAGACGAGTCGCATTCCAGAATAGTAGGCCTGTAGGCCATGAGGCTCACATCAGTGATCGGAGTATCCATATTAATGGATCAATTGATCAGGAATATTCCACTGACTGTAGCCTTGACTAGTTGCCTAGAGATAGAGAATGGTGATGCATTCTATGATGCAATAGCCTGGGCAGAGGGTAAATCGACTGGTAACCAAGCTATTCAGCTTCGCAGTTCCAGAACCTTTCCTAGTCTGGGAGAGAATGATAGAATATTCTGATTCAAGCGACCATAGATCATCCTGGAAAGTAGGATAGAAGGCACCTAGACCATTTCGACCAGGAAACCCTCAACCCAGTAGTATGTAGCCTAGATACAGTCAGATATTAGCTTATACAGTATGACTATTTATCCGAGATAGATCGGACTATGTACAGTATATAAAGGCCTCCTAGATGTAATATACAGGAGGCAACACCCTCCCCATGATTTGGCATTATAAGCGCAGTGCTTGAGTCGATTCAAGGGCCTTGGAGTGGAACCTCGGGGTTGTAGAATAGCAGTTAAGTCCAGGGAGCTTGCCATCCCTTAGAGTCGCACCTTAGCCAGTGAGCAGGGCGATTTCGAAGGCTTTTGTGTATATTCCTTGGACGAGACGAGTATTTCTCAAGTCCACTATATATAGAAAGAATATATCGATATTATTTGAATATTTTCGAGTTTGAATCGGCCAGTGAGCTGCAGACGTCGGCCAGTGCGCCATAGTAAAGCCAGTGTGCTATATAAATCGGCCTAAGTGCCATTTAATCTCAGAACTCGAAATATTTGAAGTCACAGGACGAAAAGTTGTCTTTAATATATTGTATTTGCCCACAAACCAGTGCTATATTCGCTAAGTCGAATTGAATAGCTTGAATACTCTTTGAAACGAAAGAACAAGTCGTAATAGTCCTGCTTCCTGCTGGAATAGTTGCACACTTGGCAGAATATTCGATCTTCCAACCAAACTAGTCGGTTTGCAGAGGTCTTCTATTGATCTCGAAACACCCGAACTTATATATTTGGTGATTGTGAAGCGCAAGGATTGCTTTGGGTTGAGTATATACAAGTTTCACTTGTTGTATATTTGCTCCAGTTTAGTCTCTGCACCGTTACCAAGCACATCAGCGCTTTCATCATAGATGCCCTTCCAGCTCATTAAGTAAGTAAGAAGGAATTGCGTATGTAACAAGTATGTTACAGTGACGGCAACATGACCCTCTGGCACTGCAGTATTAGGTTTCCTCCAACAAATACGTTTTTTAAGAGAATAAGAGCGACTTGGTTTCAAAAGCGTTCACTGAATCACGAGCCAGATTGATGCACGATTCTCCAAGATATCTTTAATTGAGAGACAACTCAGTAAGAAAAGGTACAGCGTATTGTAACGGTGAGAGGTGTTTCTACGGTGAGCTAGAACTCTCTCCTAACTTAAACAGGAAGCTCTACTCGTAGTTCCAGGTGACCTGGATACGCCCAGTGCCGAGGGGGGCGAGCACCTGGAACGCGGACGACGAGAGGTCAATCCCGTTGGTACCGCAGCCAGGGCAAAGGTCCCCAATGGTGGCGTCCACGAACTTGCCGTTGTCTAAAGGAGGACACAATCAGCGCGGTGCATAAATCCGAGGGATTAAACGTACAGTTCACACCGATGTGCTTCCAGCAGTGTGCTCCTCCAGCATACTGGTCGCTGGAGAGTGCGACGATGTAGTCGGAGTTCTGCAGGGGTGCACCACAGGCTCCAAAATTTCCATTGGGATCGTACCAAGTAGCTGAAATATGCTGTTAGTATGACCGTAATAAAGAATTGTAGCAGGAGCGCATACCATCCCCGGTGAGCGCGTTGACCACGCCGATGGACAAAGCCAAGGCAACGATGACAGATTGTTTGAGAGAGAACATTGTAGATATGCTGAGTATCCGAAAGACTTGTGGGTTATCGAATGAAGATATGAAGAGAGCATCTGATGCTTTTATACCTACTCACTGGCTCGGGAACGATGGAGTTATCAGAGAGCAGAGTTGCGACTAGGAACTGGCATGTTGCGCCCAACATGGCAACATAGACACCAATTCAAAAGGAACACGAGATAGATACCAAACTGTACAGTTAGCGCTCACCAGAACCGGCGAAGGGATTTAAGACCGAGCGGGCGCAAAAACCCATGAAAAATATGACGGCACCAAGTACCATTTAAAATCTGTACTAAGAACAGAACAAGGTTAATTCTCAGAATGCCAGTTCAAAGCTTGTCCAGACAAAATGAAGATAAGGAGCCTAAGACTTTAAGACCAAGCTCAATGGTAGCAGAAAATACCTCCAACATTTTGAATCATGGTAGTCCGGCTTGACAATGAAATGGGTTTACACACCCCGGCCGCGGAGTGATGGACAACGTGGACTCGGGGGTTTGTACCACAAAAAAGACGCGATGCGTAGGCATCAGTTACCAAATAGGAGGAAAAGACACCACTGCACCAAGTATATTCTTATCCAGTCCAAGCATATATTCGGAACTCACGAGGACCACGGTGAAAAAGATCCTTGCTTGACCGTTGCCTTTGAAACATACAGCGCATCCTCATAAGGTGGAAGAAACCCAAAGGATGCGGGGAGACACGCCGCCACAGAGCGAATCAAGTGCTCCATTTTCAGGAATCAACATAAGAACCCTAAGGCTGAGTCCTAGTCCGAGACTTTCCGACGATGAACCATGATAATGGTAGTAGATATCATCTTATGTCCACTGATTTCGGTCTTTCGAGAAGGGGAGGTTTAAACGAAGATTTAAGAGAGCTCACCGTGGTGTCTAGCAGCGTTACTATGACATGATGAAGGGGTAAATGTTCGTTATCAACATGATATTGTAAAAGGAAGGCACACGTACCACGTGATGCATTTACTTCAAAGCCTGGCCTTGTATGTCGGTTACAAACCGCCTAGCTCGGTTTCATTTGGCAGCTTCCAGGCTGCACGGGAAAGCTTCCACGTACACGGTTCGTCCAGACGCTCGACCAGAGTCCTTGGCCGCTTGCTGCTGCTATGCGGCTGTTGCTTCCGAAGCCGGGATACCCGCTGTGTGCACACACAGGGCGGCGCAAGCGCTGATCAATAGTAGATCATCGGCAAGCGACTTGTTGCGGAGCAGCCCATGAATCGGCCGAGATATATCGCCGGAACGAAACCAGTAAATCATAATGATCTCGGGTCTCAGCTAGAATTGAAGGTACGAATCACTGGACTACGGTTTAACCAGTTGTCGAGTCCGCGCACGGTACAAGAAATGCAGGTAGTTCCGAGCCCTTAGAATAATATCCACGAGACTCGTCGTGGGAGGCACCAGGTGACACAGAAATGCAAATGAGTAAGACGATCCCTGCCCTTCATCCAGCATTTGAGTGTAAAATTGAACCAAGCCGAGCCTGGTCAACAGTCAGGGAAACGTAAAAAGAAAATGTGGTGGTCCTAGTAGGTGGCAGATGCAAAACATTATCCTTGTTATGGTTCCGCCAAGATTGGTCAGGTTACTCAAGATATTTGCTGGAATCAGAGCTATCTGTGATGGTAGAAGACAAAGCAAGCGTCGTGGAGAAAAAAGCCATGTATTGTCAGTCATAGTCAAAGTAAGGAAGGTGCGAGTACCATGTGATGCATCACATCGTCACCTGACACGCAAAGTACTCGTGTCGACAGTTGCGCGGCTTGAACCTGGCAAGTAACAACGTCTTCTTAAAATGAATCCTAGAGCAATATTTTGACAAGCAGCGGACCTAAATAGGACAACATTCCTGGATATAGAATTTCGCAATCTTAGTCAGGTATGATTTCAAGCGTCTATACCAGTAACCTAAATATAGGCAATTTACACTGTTAGCACACGCTGCGTCAAGTCGTTGGGCAGAGGACATTGCAATATGCAACGTAGACAATCAGGCAGCACCAACCTGCCCTACATTTCCAGGTCAGTATTCCCGGAGCGTCTCTCATCAACTTCTTCCGAAACAATCGCACCGTCTCTATTTTGCAATGAGCGACGAACATGTTTGCCGGCCCCGTGTCGAAGTAAAACGTAGAAATCGCATTATAGACTTTGAACTGTAAGAACTGTAAGGATTACGATAGGAATCGAAGTGGAAGTCCAGAAAATTCAAGGTTCCTTTCACAGACTACTATCTACACGTAATCCCAAGTCACCTGCATGCGCCCGATATCAAGGTCAGCAAGCTGCTGGAATGCGTACGAAGAGAGATCAATCCCGTTGGTGCCACACCTAGGGCACAGGTCGCGAACGATGACATCTACGGTCCTCCCTTCGTCTAAAAGAGAACTCAGTCAACTAACGACGAACCCTGAAGCAAAAAACCTACATGATACTCTGATGACTTTTCCACAATTTGCGCCACCGACGTACTGATCAGGAGAGAGTGCGACTATGTAGTCGGAATTCTGCAAAGGAGTACCGCAAGCCCCTAAACCACCGTTAGGGTAATAGTAGGTGGCTGTTGAGTTTTAGTCAATAGCATCGTAGTAGCTGCAAAAGAAATAACACATACCGTCACCAGTGAAAGCATTAACCATGGAGATAGACAAAGTCGCAACAACAATAACGGATTGTCGGAGAGAAAACATTGCTATCTAAGACTGAGTACTTTGGCAGTTGTCTGAACGATAATACAATGTTGAACTTACTCTTCTTTTTATGTGTTGGGAATTTCGAGAGACGCAAAAATTACGAGGTAGCAGGGTCCAAAAGAGAGGGAGGGAAAACGGGTTAGAACGCATGCAAAAATGGAATCGGGATGATATCGACGTTTCGACAACGTACAAAGTGGGCGGTTGCCCTAATGCGGATTCGATTTGAAGGCATCCACGGAAAAGACCAACCTGAAGCATCAGGCCCTATCAAATGCTGGATCCAAGTGAAGGCAGCTGCGGCAATTGCAAAGGAGCAAGAGTGAATGGGAAGATTCTATGCTGAGTTAGCGCGAGGTACATAAAGTTCTCAAAAGGTGGGTATGTCAAAAAAGAGTCGAGCTAAGTCACCCATATGTCCAACAAATGAGCAGACTTGATCCGTTAATAGAAATCGGCATTGCGATCGTTATAACCATGCCTCAAACCAGCAGTGACCGCAGTTGCCAACTTGCATATGGCTGCTGCTACCAATGCCGGGAAGACCGCTGTCGCCGGGCAGAGGGACGCTTTTTTGGGGGAGAAATGATAAGCAGACTAAGATATATTGATGGAACGAGAATTGTATAGATGAACATGGGGTTTCAGCCAGAAGTAAACCAATGGTAACGGTCCAGCCGATTGTATCTCGGGTCCGCAGAACGAAGAATACTTGGAACCTGAAGGGGTTGGAGTGCATCAAAGTTTGAGCAGCACGGGGGTTCTGGTTTGGTTAACACTATAGCTGGATTAGGAAAGACCAAGTGGCATGAAATATGCAGCTGACAACGAGAAATGATGTGACGGGATATCACGAATCGATATCACCTCAAAACCTGGAATCCCGCCTGTCTTCTGTACAGCCCCCACTGCGTCAGTTTCTTCAGCTTCTTGGCACTCGTGAAAGTACCATCCATACTCTCCCCCCGTGCTCTCGAAATCGCCGCCAACTTGCGTCCATACATGAGTGCCTTGTCCTTGTCTGCCATATAGACGCAGGCCATGACCAGTTGATACAACGTTGCCTTGTAATACAAGGTTACTTGCACACCTTCCTCTTCCATCTCTGCGAGCATTTTCAATGCTGGGTCGAGCCAATCACCCTTCGCCTTCCCCTTGCCCACAAATGGTGAGACAAGCACTGGCCGACGACTGAAGCCCTCTCGTTTCACATTGGATTTCGATGGGTCAGAACACGCCGCGCACGTACATCTGAAGTCGTATGCTGCAAGATCAGTCTGACGCTCGGCGGCGGGATTGAGGATGCCGCAGTACGCTGTAGTGAGCTCTTCGCCTTCCTCGATATCGCGTACGGCACGGATTTGCATAGAGAACGAGGCTGTGTTCCAATTGCGGCACACATTGGGGGAGCAGCTAGGACGAAGAGGTAAAAAATCAGTTTCTGGGGTCATTAATGCAGAACGTTCACCTATGATTCAAGCGTGAAAGCTTATCCCAAACACCTATGTATATACCAAAAGGCTCTTGTGCGTCTATAAGTCGAATTAGTCGCCTGTGATCACAAAAAAGGAAAGTTCGTACTTTTGTCCTTTAGCCCGTCAACTTCATACGCATTCGTTTTGATGATGCCGAATAGCTTCCCACTTCCCTCGCGCTGATGGCAATTAGATAGATCCATGAACGCCTGCTGGTTTTCCTGTGGCATACGGCGGAAACAAAATCCCAGTGTCTTCTCGTATTCGTATCTCGCAGCTTGAAGGACCTCGTCCTCGGTGAAATTCTCAGGGGAAGTTATGGTGTAAGGATCTGATAGCACAGGCGCCACCATCATCGGTCTCTCATCCACAATGAGATCCCCCATTTTCATTGGCCTAGTAGCGAACATTCCCCGGCCTCGATCTGGCGTCGAAGAGATACGAAACATCAGTTCCTTCGTACGCTCGATCGGACGGGGAAAACCAGGTGTAGCTAGGATCTTCTTCTTCACGTAGCCTGTGAGCATGCACTCGGCCCAGCCATCAGGGAAAGTGGCAAGGGTGTCACTTTCTCTCGGCATGGGCTGCGACGTAATGACCGTTTGGTCGTCCGGATGGATAGTCTGGTTCTCCTTCGTCTGCCTTGGGGAATTACAATAATTCATACCTTGATAGCCTTTCGGTTTTCCTGAGAATATTGCTTTGGTAGACGCCGACTAGGGTAAGCATAGGAACATACCAGTATTTTCGGCGATGTCCACAGTGCGGGCATGTGCTCCTTCAAACGGATTTGCAGAATCAACATTCGAAACGAGAGCAGAACTGGGATTCTGATTCGGTTCGAGATCTCGGGTGATTGTTGCAGTAGTCAAGGAGTCTTGCTTCATGGAGGAGAGATGAAAGGTGGAAGACAACAGGCAAACTCTCTTTATAACTAGCTCTTTCTAGAAATTTGACAATGTATTGTACTTTGCAAAAACAAAGAGTTAGCAGGACAAAGGAAGAGGCGTTGTGACAACGACACACCTTTGTTCCATCAATACTGGCCGAGTGTTCAGAATATGTATGGTCCACAGTTGCTACGGTTGCCATTCAGCGAACCAGCGTCCACTACCAAGGCAGTAGTGCTGTCCCAAAAGCCTTCAAACGATTCCAATAGTCTCATCGATATCAGTACGAGGAGATCTCTGAAATCAAATGCTCTACAGTAGACCTGCACACACCTAATAACACCGCAGCATGTTGAGCAACACCGGCAAAGAATTACAGGCAAGACAACGCACGGATAATGCTCAAGCCTTGTTTTGCAGGTAGTTCTGGTTATGAGCAGCACACTACAGCACCGTCAACGATGTGCGAGACTCGGATACCTTCAGCCCAGTCATCAGTGGCAATAGCACGAGAATTGGCGTTCCAGTTCAGGTAAAGTCAAAGTCGACTCTCTTCTCTTTGTCTTATCCATTTCGCAATGAAGGAAAGAAGATTGGCGCTGGCGGGGTTACACCGCAATGAGTATTCCTTGGATTTAAATTTGCGGTTGTCGTGGGCAGTGGCAAGCCCTGCAAGTTGAGGAGCCGACGGAGTCAGATCCAAAACGGGACATTTTACCACGCCACAACCGCGTTCCGTCAACCGACCTTCACAACCTAGGAATCTTAGTGGTTGCTTCTGCTGGTGTTAGTGGCTGACGTTTCTTTAGGGAAATTATCTAGATAAATAGATGCTACCGATGCACGTGTCCGTGCGTCTATGAGTCTCATCGCGAGCCTTCTTCTCACACCCAGTCTGCCTACAGCTGTCAGGGAAGAAAACAGATAACGGCAATAAAGATCCTAGTTAAATATTAAATACGACGGGCCGATAACTTTGCTCTGGCGCTTCATCGTATGGCGGAATATTCTCCCAGGATGAAAGAAATTAACGACATATAATGCCAAGGTTATCATCGCACCATCGAGGACATCTGTTATACTCATCAGTACCAGAAATGGAACCACGACATCAGATCACGCACTAAAATACACCTCTGTCGTGATGATTCTCCCACCCCAGCCATCCTCGAGCTCTATCGCTCGGTATTCCGCCCTGCAAATCTGGCAGTTCAGTTATGTGAAGACACTACACAGCACCGCGACTATAACGTACCGAATGAACAGACAGATGGTGCTGAAGGCGAGTGCTGCGATCACCAATTTCAAGTTCGGGGTCAAGTCGCCTCGCTTCTGGTCCCATACACGTTTTTGGACAGGTGTATCAGTAAGGTATCTTGCAAAGAACTCGATGCCCAAAATCGAATACAAGGTTATTACCGCTAGGGGCATGCCTTAGAATGCTTCCCTTGACCTATGAGGAGAGCCAAACGCACCTAACTGAAATGCGACACCGATTAACATTATGTGACCGCCCTGAGGATAGAAACGAGCGGTCAAATCACCAAAAGAATGTAGGAATAGAGTATACCTTTTCGGGATCAGTACCACTCGACACCGCACTTGAAGCCAAACCTCCCCCAAACGCCTGTACTACCAGCGAAAGAATGTCACACGTGCTAAACAGGATCATATCTGCCAACCATGAGTGAAACATGTATGAAAGAAAAGAAATGACACCCGTACAAGCTCTAGGGCTCAAGCGGCTGTAACCTGTTCCTAGACGCTGGATCAACTTCTCCAGGATTACGAAGTTTGCCGCCAACAGCGGTGTAGGCGCCAATATCGTACATGTCAATCTAGTGATATGGTGAGGACATAAGATCCGAGGAGGACGGGCGGCTCACTGCATCGCAAACGGGTCTTTCAATTCAGGATTGAAACTCGACCAGAGGCGCGCACTCCACCCTAGAATTTCGAGGACACCACAAAGAACAGCCGTGCCGAGCCACCACCATGTTCTATACGCGATTGCTTGGGCTACATGAACGACTAATACCGCCTCAAGTCAGAACGCAACCACTAGATATTAGAAGAAAGGACACTCACTCGTCGACACTGAGAACAGTGATAGGAATATGATACAAACCGCTCTGTCGGGTGTGTATCCGTAAAAGCTCGTGGTCTCTTCTGGTGCACGCGCTGACGAAAAATGCATTGGACATGATTTATATGGAGGAGAGGTTGCCTACCTTCATGAACGAACATTGTGCCACGTACTCTGAAGGATTCCTGGGGGACCGTGGCTATATAAAGGGGGAAATGGACAGTCAGAATGCTGTGTCAAAGGTTGGACCGGGATCACCGTGGGCCGCACCCATCACTTCACATATCAACGTCGTAAGGCAAGATAAATACTAGTTGTCGGAAAGCCAACATTTTCTGAAGCCTTGGTAGCTGCGACGAACATATGAAGAAGGAAGTAACGTATCATGGTTAAACGCTGTCATAGTCAGAGGTATACGTGCCAGGAAGTGAGTCACGAGCCGAGGCTGAGGGCGTTGCGCTATTCATGAGCTATGCTAAGCGTCTGAAGTTTGATTGATGATCACTTGGAGAATGACCGGCTGTGAACTGAATTGATTTTGCTCACGTAAGGATTAAGCATCCACAAGCTAGTCTGAAGGATCAGGAGGAACTAACAGTTAATTCGTGTTTGACTACACAGCGTCTGTAACCAAGTCAGGATCAAAGTCAAGTTCACGTAATCAATGTTGTACGCTCACATAGCCGCCTCAACTCAAACGGTCAAATGAGAGATATTACCTCCCCAGCCAATGAGCGACGTTTACGAAGCGAAAATCTGTACAGATGTCGTGAAGTCTGCTTCCGAAGCAATGAGCGGGGCGTGCTGAAATTCAGATATAGGACGACTCGCAAAGGACCGGGCGGGACAGAACACAACCCCAAAAACCCCATTGAACACAGACGCAAGCGCGTTCCCAGCACTGTGATCTCTTGTAGGAGACGAACCAAACGTGCAGTGATGAAAATAGCTGAAGCCGAACCAATACGCACTCCATTATCCGAGTACACCTTTAGAAGTTTGTGTGACGATCAATGCGAGGACGAATGCGGCTGTGAGGAATGGGAAGCGGTTGAAACTAATGTATCCAGGGATCATAGAATGGGTGTCTTGAACATCTTTTTCATATGGAGACGCCCTACGGTCTTGCTTCACGGTCGTCGAGGTTCTCGCTGGTGAAGTCAGAAGCTAAAACTGGATTGCTTAAAGAGGTAGATTTATAAGCAAGACGGCGATCAATTGCTACACGGGGTCCCGTCGGTCTTACGGACCCGGCCGTTCCTCGTCGGGACACTGCGCCGGTACCACTGCTACCACCACTACCATCCACCACCGCCGTCCCAGGAAGCCTTGCTTGCGTGGATTTTCAGACCTCGCTCGACTCTATGCCCATGGTACAGGGATCTGATGCGACTTTTTCGATCTAGTTTTCTATTTGTTTTATTTGTAGGCCCTGCGAATACGAGATCTTCATGGCTTTCAAGCGCTGCGAGAAGGCTGCATGGACATACCATCTTCACCATCTCTCTATTTGCTGCCATAGACAGCTATCGGACTCGGTACCTGACTCAAGAAAATACTGCTTATCTTCATGATGATTCGACTACATCCCCTACAACAATCCAAAGATCTTTTTCACTTCAGATGAATAATACCGGCTTACTAGAAAGCGTAATCGGAATTTCTGGACACTACTAGCAGGAACCCTTTCAAGCTCCCTGTTCTCGGTCGCCGTGATAAATTGTCGATAACAGCAGGTTGTCTCACATCGGCCACTGCAAGACCTTACTCAGATGGATGAACGGTGTCCTGCATGCCCCCATACCCGAAAAAGATCGCGGCACCAGGAGTACGAGTTGAGCACGGGGCCTTTGTAGTTGTGGTCAGTCGCGATTGGTCCTTTATCTTCGTGATTCGTACGGTGATACACTTTAAGCACGCTCTTATTTGCTTTCGTCATAAAACCTTCTACGCAACCCATCCCGATAATATTAGCACCGAATCAAGTTCCCAATATAAATGGTGTGTAGATGAGGCGACTTGTTAGTAACTTTCTACTGATGCGCCTCAGCAAGACGAGCAGAATGGTGTCACGGTTAGTTTCATTCGCCCCACAGTTTGTTGTTTATATTTCCAGACGTTTTTCTTATACTCAAATGTACAATCATTGCATGCTGCTAATGTCGTTGCCTGGTCGACGTTTTGATTGAACGTTCCCATTACTGTCAACCTAGCTGCATCTTACAATGTTGGCTGTCCAGTGCTGGGCCTTGTCACCATCCCGAGGGCCGAATTGTTTGACAAACGAGCACAGACATCGGATCCACTGCACGGAGAGTCAAAGAAACTCGCCTCCTTTATTACACCCCACACGGAATCGAGCCGACCCCTACTTATTCCCAACCATCACACAAAGTCTGGACATAAGCAAGATGAACTATCAACAATCCATGGAGGAGCTCATGTTTGTGCTTTAGAACTGGTACGAATCTGGCGTCTAGTCGCCCTAACCTGAAGTACGTCTGAAGGGCAGACTAAGATGTGCTCCGTTGTTCAAGGATAAGGTTAGTCATTGTACCGTCGCGCTCACATCTCTGAGTTCCAACTTTTTTTCTCTAGCGAAAGTACAGGATTGTTAAAAGCGGGCTCACCGATGCGGATGAGAGCGAAATATCCGTGATCGGGTCAGTCAGTTCTGTCCTCATTACGTCATAAAATATCCTCAATACGCACCCAAACATCAATGCATCAATTGACATATCACCGCTGTCGCTGCTCAGTGTGTAGGACTGTTAACTAGATACATATCGGTCATCGCTCGAAATGATACTGGACCTAAAATTAAACGGCATGAAAGAACCCCATATCATGCAAATGTCATATCACCCATGCTACTGTTCGAAGTGCTTCTGTCCGTTACGGGGAGAGGTACACTGATATTCTGAGGGAAGTTCCAGGTCAGCCAATGGAATGCCACTTGTGTGACAATGCACGTACTGTTTCTGCTCCGGCCACGGAGACACCGGGAATAGTGAAATTCTCGAGGGAATTTTCAGGACAGCCAATCACACCGAGGGGATTGTACGCACCATCTGTCCTGAGTCTACCATCCCACTTTCGTCACCACGGGGAGCAAATCGTATTATCTTTGAGTTTTGGTCAATGTGGGGCGCGTTTCTGTCTGACCACATTGAACTTTTGCGGGAGTTGAGCCTGCCAATGATTATTAAATTTATCTATATAAGAGGATGATAGGCAGTGAACTCACATTGCGAGCAAGGAATTTATGTAGACTGTTGATGAGTAACATTGGCATCCATAGAAGCGGAAGAAGTATTCAAGAACCTACGCTTTGGCAGAATGAAGGTACCGAGGGCCATGAAAATAAGAGTGTCAGGCCAGACAATGTACTGTTGGAATGAAAATACAAGATAAGCAGCCACAATACCATTAACAGAAGTACTCACCGTCACGAGAGTCAGAAGAGAACACACGCTACACTCGCTATCAGCTCGAACGGCATTACAAATATGAGATCCGTACCTCGTTAACAGCCCGGATATCACCACGACCCGCATTAATTTTACGATCGTCCTCGTAGTGCTATCTCATCAGTCTGAGCATGTTTCTCGTGGTTAGCTTTAGGATTAGACACACACCTGGACAAGTTGGTCATCGACTTGCCCTTGTGCAGGTAATAGCACATTGTACCGGAAATGGTGAAATCGGCTCCTACCATCGTGGAGAAGACGGCATAAATGGATACCTTCCAAGTATCAGATCCTAATCCTCGCCCTCGTTCGAATTAACGTACTCTGATGGTCGAAATGCCCACAAAGCTCGACAGGGTATATCTAACAACAGCATCAATGAGGTGTCACTGGACGGTGATGGCTCTCAGGGCGCCTACGTGTCGTAAATCACATCTGACAACCGTCATAGTGTGAGTGAAAAACTCCTATGCAGAAAATTCACGCTTACAGAGTCCAGTGCCTGCCATGAAATTCAGCAATCAAGTCGTCCTTCATTAGGCTTAGCGGAACGCTCACCAAAAGTAGCCGCGACAGCGAGGAACTGCACGTCAAATATCAGCATCAAATCGCAGTATTATGAAGGGAGCACCCTACAATGAAGTATGGCAAGACCACATGAAAATGACGACCGACTTAAGTAGATGAAATATATATATGATACAGACGGATATTTCAAAGAGAAAAGACTAACGTTTCCAAATTCTGATGGCGTATAATCTACGGTACAGCGGGATGAGCTGTTCTCGATGATTAGAAAACAAGTCTAGAGGAGACGCACCCTTGAACACAGGTGGCAACTAGCATCTAGGAACAATTAAATGGCAAGGCTTGTTAAGTGACAATGGAAGCGCACATTGAATACGAGCTGCAGCTGGTAGGAATAAGGGAGTCATACATCACGTATCAACGAAGCGAGAAAAGAGAGTTACCGGAAAACTCCTGAAAGCAAAATCAGGACTCGATGGGTTGCCAAGAGGAGATGATCTACTTACCAGATGACCTTCAGCAGGTTAAGATAATTTCCAAATGAATTGATCAGGTAAAAATAGAGCGCGTGGGTGCTCAGGGCAACATGGAGCGTATCAAGGATCCTGCAGATTGAATTGCGTCAGGATAAAGCTTGGAATACATCCTCAGCGTACCATAGAAAGGCAACCTGTGTTTCTATGAGAAAGGTCTGCTACGAGAGATTAAGATTCCATACCGTGTAACGAAAGATTCGCGGGTCATTAGGATTGACTTTATAATACACGGCAGTCTGCAGAATGGTAATCCCGTAGAAGCTAAGGCGTAGAATGAGCATCTGAGTGGAGAGTAGGAATTCCTGCGCACACCGCAGCAACGGTGGCCCCGATGTAAATTGCTCCGAGCGTGGATCCGATCTTGAAGTCAGTGAAGTTGAAGGGCAAGGTGGGCGACGACATTTGGGGCGTAGGCCTTGAGGGAATGATACATCACTTATGTACCAGACCATACTTGGGATCACCTTCGAAGATGGCCGTCCATTGATTCCTATTCATAGATAAAAGGTCCGAGTTCTCAATCCATGATTTACACCGCTCAAGCACTGGAGTGCAGGCGGGCCTGGGGGGATGATGCCTGTATCGGCGATATATCACGTTTGTCGACGTATACTACTAATTCGTAAATGTCTTTGGATGTGTGAAAGTAAGAAAGCTGCCCAAATAACAGGTGTAGGTCGTTCTTGATAAAGATCAGTGCTGCCTTGTGATACGAAGCACAAACCTAAGGAACTCGGAGATTCGTCGCTGGAAGTTGTGCCAGGGACAGGTTGGAAGATCATCGGTGTACGTGTCTCCGTGTCTCAGGTCAACGATGAACATGCATATAAAGTGCGAGTGCGTACTAGCGGATGTTATTCTACGAGGGACGTCTTACTTGAGCTTCAGAGGGAGAGGTTAAGATCGAGCGGCATGAAGGAAGTATATTACTATGCAAAGGCCATGTTACCGTTCAACGAAGGGCTTCCTTCCGTTACGGGGAGAGGTATGTTGGTGTTCTGTAACGTCATGTCGGGTCAATAGAGTGCAATTAATAGACCTATGTATGTACCTCAGCTCCGGTCGTGGAGAGACCGGGTATGGTGATGTTCTTTTGAAGGCTTCAAGTCAGCTAACTGATTATCAGTCGCCGAAAAGATCGTATATACCATCTGTCCTGAATCAACAATCCCGCTTCTGTTGTGAGGCGCAAATCCGATCATATTCTGGTCGTCAAGTCGGTCCTTTCCGACTAACCACATCGAGCTTTTGCGCGAGTTGAGCCTGCAAAGAATCATTAAATTTCAAAAGATGGCGGTAGTTTCTGGGCCCACATTGCGAGCAAGGAATTGATGTAGACTATCGATGAACAACTCAGTCATAGACACGAAATAAGAAGAAAGATTAAACCTACGCTTTGGTAGAATGAAGGCGCCGAGAGCAATAAAGATAAGACTGTCAGGTAAGGCAATGTACTAGTAAATCCGGAATAAGCAAGACAGGGTAGCAAGGATACGATTAGCGTAATCCTCACCGCTACAAGAGTACAAAGGTAGCACATGCTAGGTACGCTGTTAATCAACAAGTAATGGATTATAAACATGAGATTCATACCTCGTCAACAGCCCAGATATGACTACAACCCATATTAATCTCGCAATTGTCTTCGTAGTACTATCCTTTGGGCTTAGTAAATTCATTTAGCCTATGAGAAGAGACGTACCTGGACAAGCTGGTCATCGACCTGCCCTTGTGCAGATAAAAGCACATTGCACCAGAAATAGTGAAGTCAGCTCCAACCATTGTGGAGAAGACAATGTATACGGGTATCTTTCAAGGATGAGATGTCCCATGACCAAAACAAAACCTTAAAGACCTACCCTGATTCTCGGAATGTCCAAAAAGCTCGAGAGGGTGTATCTGACAATGAAAGCAATGAAGGATACTGTGACATCTCCAATGTTGCTTACACGTTGTAAAGCATATCTGACAAGTGTTCGAATTCTGTCAGTCATACACCGGAATGGCGGCTTCCACACTTACAAAATCCTGTGCCTAAAAGAAAATTAACTCGTAACTCTTTTTCCTCAGGCCAATTGGAGTCTCACCGGAAGTGGATGTAACAATGGCAACAAGCTGCAGGTTTAGTGTCAGTGTCGAGTTCGTATAGGTATTGCAAAGACTTACAATAAACCGTGGCAGGACCATATGGAAATGTCGGCCAACTATGATACAACTGTCAAGATCAATAGGGAAAAATCCTTCAAGAACGAAGACAAACGTTTCCAAATCCTGACCGCATATAACCTGTTGTACTGGAGTTCCCCAATCATCGGAAAGCAGCGCGAGGGAACACACGTACGCTTGGACACTAATGTTAATCAACGTCTAGGAACAGTTAAGCAAGCCTTTTTGAACAGTAAATCAAGGCGCACGTCGAACACGAGCTGTAACTGATGGCGAGAGGAAGTTATGTATCACTTGCCAATGCAGAAGGGAATACCGTTACCGGAAAGCTCCTGTAACTGAGGTCAGAATGGGTGACCAGGCCTATGGCTAACGTACCAGATGACAGTCAACAAAGCGAAATAATTCCCAAAGGATTTGATAAGGTAGAAATAGAGCGCGTGAGTAGTCAACGCAACATGAAGGGTATCGAGTATCCTGCAAATTGTAGCACGTTAAGATACAACCTGACTTTATCGGTGGCAAATCTACCATAGTAAAGCAACCTGGATGGGTTGGCAGCGTTTTAGAGGGGACTAATGAGATAGTTCAGGATCCCGTACCGTGTACCGAAAGAGCCAAGGGTCATTAGGATTTAGTTTGAAATAGACCGCGGTTTGCAAAATGGTTATTCCATAGAAGCTTAAATGCGACCTGAACACTAGATGTTAAACTTGAAGGAGGGCGCACGTACATTGCAGATATGGTTGCCCCGATATATATAGCTCCGAGTGTTTCTCCCATGCTAAAGCTGAAGGAGGTACCAGCTATCAGCATTGGTGCAAGAGACGACATCTGGGGAACCGGTGTTGAGCATTGAGGCATAACAAGGTACTTATACACAAAGTTGAGCGGAGAGATCAATTTCGAAGATCTGTCATTGGTTCCTATTGATAGGGACAAAACCCCGTTCCTTACTGGGCTGCTACGTAAGTCGAACGCGAAACCTGCAAGTAGGAACGGCGTCTTCATTGATCCCATGGCCCGTAGCTAGTAGTAGCAAGGATTTTTAGAAAAGCGAAGACGAAGGCCTCCATGATAATGATCAGCCTTGTTATCGTGTGATGCATATCATGACTCACGAGGGAATTCGGAAAAACGCCCGCTGCTTGGAATAAGTTCCGAGAAGACGGCATCAATTCAGATGTATGAAAACGATGCAGCGATGGCAATATGCCGACATGTCGTAAGAGATGCGCTATTTTCAGCTTTTCGTCACCTTAATCTTTAGTTTCTACCATGTATTCGTGTCTTTGACTCAGCATATACGCCCGACTCGTGCCCATTTCTGTGTTGAAGACCCATCGCGTGGTAGATCCTTTACACATGTGATCATCACTAGCTGTCAGACTTATCTGTGCAGTGGAGGAGTGCCTTCCGTATGTGAGCAGGATTTCTCGTTATGTAGGGAGGAGACGCGGTCAAGGATAACGTCAAGATATTTTTCTTTGAGTCGGTCACAGAGATTGGGACTCTGTCTCAAGTCCGATTGACCATCGCCGCTAAGTTCGCGTATGCTCAGTGTGTTTTGTTTCAGGAGTCTAAAATGCTGAGTATTGTAAGTGACTATAGTGCCCCCTTCAATAGCAGACACCTGGAAAGCATACGTACGCACGTTCAAGGCGTGTTTTGGACCTTGACCCAGTTTATCAAGGAGGATTAGGATGCATTGAGAAACCTACATCCAAAGCAAAGCAAGTGTGCCTTTTGTCAAAATTCGAGATTGTTGGTGCATTCAGGTTCCGATCCTTCCGAAACAGTTCTCGCGGTCGTCTTTGAGTACAATGTCAGCGGGAGGAGCACCGTGGGAAAGTCAGCGAAGCTCTCATCGGCACTTACGGTGCCGAAGGCAGTCCCCAACAAGAAAGTACTCCAACTGTACTGATCTTTTCCATTCTTCAGCACTACTAATGATCACACCTGATGATACACCGAATTTCTCATCATATTCAACTTGATTTGAATGCTGTCGTAGGATTTTTACGCTCAGACTCGAATGAATTTCTCTGTGCCCTCTCTGTTAAAGTACTATAACACTGCTCGACCTGATACATGTGAAATGTCGCTGGAACCCTACCGCCTGGAAATATTAGAGATTGGCCGGAATCATGAAGGTATGCCGTCGTCGCGGGAAATGATATACTGTGCAGAAATTTGGCTTATATATAATCGGACAGAGTAGTGTGCATGGCATTACGCAAACGTCATATCACCCACACTACTCGATTGACTTCTTTCCGCGGCATGGAATGACAGATTGACATTCTGCAAAGAGAATTTAGATCAGTGAAGGGGATGGCAAATACAGTACTCTGTACGTGCCGTCTGTGTTTGTGTCCCGGTGTCTAGACCAGGGATAGTGACATTCTGGTACCGTGTGTTAGGTCAACTTTCATTCAAGAGAGGTTGTACTCACTGTCTGTCCTGAATCAGCCACCCCGTTTTCGGCGTCGTGGGGAGCAAAGCGGATCATCTTTTGTTCAGCCTGGTATCCTTTACCGACCGACCACATGGAACTCTTGCGTGAATTGAGCCTAGACATAGCAATGTGTTAAAGTTGGAAAAAGCAAAAATACTGGACTGACATCGCCAGAAGGGAATTTATGTATACTATCTGGCATGTTAGAAAGAAGGCAAGCGAGAAAGATTCAGAAACTAACGTTTTGGCAGAATAAAAGTTCCGATTGTGAGGAAAATGAGGGTGTCAGGCCAGACAATATACTAGTAGTTAGTTGGGTTGTAAGACTTGGAGAGCAACGAGGATCGTGGAAGCACTCGCCGAAATGAGAGTAAGAAGAGAGCATGTACTACGATACGTCCCTTCTTAGCTTACACGGTGATGGATACTGTATAAGAATCATACCTTGTTAACAGCCCAGAAATCACAACAATCCGCATTAGTTTAACAATTGTCTTGGTCGTGCTGTTTCGACCGGGATGAGGAGATACAGAGATCTCAGGATGAAGGACTGACCTGGAAAAAGTAGTCATCGACCTGCCTTTGTGAAGGTAGAAGCACATCACGCCAGCGATGATGAAATCGGCCACTGTCATTGTAGAGAAAACCGTATATATGCATGGCTTCCAAGTATCAGGTACTTCCGTCCATCTAGATGAAGATCACATGGCCTACCCTGATGTTGGAAACGTCTAAAAAACTCGAGAGAGTATATCTGACAAAGGTATCAAGTGAAATAGCAAGGACCTGCTGGGGTGCTTACGCATCATAAATTACATCTGACAATTGGAATGTTCGTGTCAGTAATAAGCCGTAACTATAGAAGCAGCGCCTACAGAGTCCCGTGCCTACGAGAAAAATTAGATCCAGAACCTCTTCTATTTTCAGGACAGGGAGAATCTCACCAAACGTAGCGGCTACAGGAATGACCTAAACCCAAAGCGCCAACGATGAATCGAGTTCGTATATATAACACGAAGAAACACTTACGATAAACCGGGGCAAGATCATATGAAATTTACGGCCAACTGTGAGGTATGATTCATCAAAAGATTAGCCCAAAGCCTGAGGTGATTCCAGAGAGCGAAGACAAACGTTTCCATATTCTAACAGCGTATAATCTGTGGTGCCGGCAGTTGAGTTTCTCTAGTCATTAGTGAGTTGACTGAAGGAGACGCACGCTTGGACGCCAGAGTTGATAAAAACCTATTAATCGTTAAGCGCCGCCTGCCAAAGGAGAGCGATACATACATTGATCAGAAGCTGCAGCTAATTAGGCGAGGAGATTCATGGCCATGACTAACAAGTGAGGCGAGGAAAGACTGTTACCGGAAAGCTCCTGCAAAGAAAGTCAGACACGGACATAACTCGGCAAGTGTATTAGCGGTACCAGATAACCTTGGACAGCAGCGCCAGATAATTTCCAAATGACTGTATGAGATAGAAATATAGGGCATGGGTGCTCAACGCAACGTGGAGCGTATCGAATATCCTGCAGATCAAAGCGCATGAAGATACAATATACATGTCGCCAGCTCGGAGGCAACACACAATAGCAAGGCGACCTGTATGTATGTTATTGGTCAGCGATCTGCGAGGACTTAGATTACGTACCGAGTAGCGAAAGATCCATGGGTCGCTGGAATTTAGTTTGTAATAGACGACGGTCTGCAGAAGAGTTATTCCAAAACAGCTAGCGAGTGATTTGAGTGTAAACAGAAGATCCCAGAGGGAAGTGCACTTACACTGAAGCTATCGTAGCGCCGATGAAAAGAGCGCCGAGTGTCGTTGCCAACTTGTTAGGAATATCATTTATGGGTATCGGTATGGAGGGAATCGACGACATTTTGAGCGCCAATGTTAAGGGAATAGAAAGTCACTTATATCCTGAAGCATGACACACAACACTTTAGAATCATCTTCGAAGAAGGCTGTCGCTGATTGTAGTAATTCCGTCAGAAAGGAAAGACGGACAAGGACCGAGAATCCATGATCGCAACGCGTGTGCAATCATTCGTTGACCACGAGGTTGTCTTTGGCACAGGTTCGGCGCTCAAGCCAGTGCTAGACGACTGTCGGAATCAACTGATGGGACACTGATAATTATGGATGGCGGAGAAAGCGCAAGCAATGTTCTCGGAAAGTTCCGAAAATTTCCCAGCGTTTAGCAATGACTGTAAAACGCGGAAATCCCCTGGATCCAACAGAAGAGTCGTTGCTAATTTGGGCCAGAACCCATGGCTCTCAAGGTTTTCCCTGCATTTTGAATCATGACCCCCCGATGTCTGCGCTAGAAGCTTGGTTCAGTAGGGAACTCTGATCTCATGTCACAGATTTTCATTGAGTTCCCCTACCGTGACCTTGGGACCTGCTGCGGACCCCTTCGAGATGCCTTTCGGTGCTCGTCCCAGGCCGGTACTAAAGTACCTGCTTCCCCAGACATACGGGCCTCCTGGCCAGTCATAGTAGTAACAGAAGCGCTAGGACCGACATCGAGCGTCCTGCCGCGCCAAGGACTTGCGATTATGGGCTGGCCACAAACTTGGGCCCGCTGCCGGTTGAGCCAGTCGGCTGTGTCAAAAAATGTCTGGACTCCAGAAAATGTCCTCCGCTATCGAAGAGATCAGACGATGAC
This sequence comes from Armillaria luteobubalina, assembly GCA_030435615.1. NCBI lineage: Eukaryota > Fungi > Basidiomycota > Agaricomycetes > Agaricales > Physalacriaceae > Armillaria > Armillaria luteobubalina. The sequence goes on from JAUEPU010000013.1 coordinate 1,467,465, forward strand.
AGTGCACTGCTTGTTGATGATTATTTAATGACTTTCAGTGCACTGGTATTGGTGAACTGCAATGGCGTAGCATTAGCGTTAAACTGGCTGTGGTCTTGGTTTCAGGAACAATCGAGAACAAGGGAATCTAGATGAGAAATTGTTGTACCGACGCTGGGCTGCGACGGGTATTTCGTTTCCATATTGCCGTCAGTGGCCCGGGGGATAACAATGCAGCTCTTACTATTACGCACAACCACACCGCAGGTTATAAATGATACAACACCAGAAGAAGGTTACGCAAACGTCATGTCAGCCAAACTGCCGGTAAACTGACTGCTTTCCGTAATAGAGAGAGGTACTGTCGAATTCTGGGGAGAAATGACAAGTCAGCCAACTAAACATTGGGGCAGAGTATTATACACACTGTTTCTCCCGAATCGATCATCCCATTACTCGAATCGTGAGTCGCAAATTTGAGCATCTTTTGGTCGAAAGGACTTTCCTTAGCCCCTGACCACATCGGACTTTTGCGCGAATTGAGCCTGAGAAGAATTAGCGTCGAAAAAAGATGTTAAGGCAGGATTCACATCGCGAGCAGGGAGTTTATATAGACTGTTGGTGAGGACTTAGTCTGAGACCGCAAGCAAAAATGAGTTGAACACTGACGCTTTGGTAAAATGAAGTCGGCCGCTATGAAAATGAGAGTATGAGGCCAGGTGATGTACTGTAAACCAGCATGAGATTTGGGAAGAATTGAGCATAGAACCAACGGAAGGAATCACCGCCACGAGAATAAAAAACGAGCATGCGCTATGTACGCTGGTAGTTAGCTTGCAGGGCGCTGCGTAGGTGAAATTTATACCTCGTGGCCAAGCCAGATATCACCACAAGACGCATGAGTCCTACAATTATCTTGGTCGTGCTATGAATGGTACCTCAAGCCCGAGAAAATTTGTATATTTCGGGATCAAGAACACACCTGGTGAAGCTCGTCATCGACCTACCCTTATGCAGGTAGAAACACATTGAACCAGCGACAATAAAATCGGCTCCGGCGACGGTGGAGAAGACTATGTATATGGATACCTGCCCAGAATCATAAACTTGTTGACATCCGACTCAAGAGCCGAGAACTACCCTGATAGTCGAAATGCCCAAAAAGCTTGAGAGGGTGTACCTGACAATAAAACTAGTGAGAAAAATGGTGATAGCTAACTTTGTGCTCACGTATTATAAATCACATCTGGTAAAGCGTGTTTGAGTCGATGCAGAGCCATAATTACAGAAATTTTACTTACAGATCCCTGTGCCTATGAAAAATTCAAGTTAGTTGTTGCTTCTCTTGGACAAAAAGGTATTCTACCCAACGCAATTGCGATGGCGACGAACTGATATAGAAGTCAACACTAAGCTGTATCCACACAGATATTGAGCCTACGATAAACCATGGAAGAATTGAGTGAAAATGGCGGCCTACTATGTGACGACGATAGTAGGTTTTATGTAGAAGGGATTTCAAGGATGAAAACGAACGTTTCCAGATTCTGACGGCGTATAATCTGTGGCACCGGAGACTGAGCCTTTCCGATCATCAGAGATAACGTCGAAAAGGGGACAAACAATTGGACGCCAAAGATAATCAACATCTGGGTAACAGTCAAAAGCGATTTTCTGGGAAATATATTAAGACCCACATTGATCACGAGCTGCAGCTAGCGAGGGAGGAGATATAAGGAACACGGATAAATGGAAGGATGAGTATCTACCGGAAAACTCCTGCAAACCCAGTCAAAAGTCGATGCATTCTAAGGGTCTCGTCGACGTACCAAATGATCGTGAAGAAGGAAAGATATCTTCCGAAGGATTCGATAAGGTAGAAGTAGAGTGCATGGGTGCTCAAGGCAACGTGAAGCGTATCGAGTATCCTGCAGCGTTAAGATACACCTTGGCATCGTTCCCTGTTTTGCAATCACGCACCATAGCAAAGCAACCTGTGCATAGTCCATGACGGTCAGCAAAGTCCAATGCGATCGCGTAGGATCCCATACCGCATATCGAAAGATCCATGGGTCGTTAGAATTTTGTTTGTAATAAATGACTGTCTGCAGAACGGTTATTCCGTAGAAGCTAGAGGAGGAGTGAGCGTCAAAGTAGGTACCCGAGCAAAGTGGACCTACACTGCAGCTATCGTAGCCCCGATATAAACCGCTCCAAACGTTGTTCCGATGTTCAGGTTGGCGGGAATATCGCCTATCGGTAGCAGGGTAAGCGACGGCATTGGGAGTGCTGGTATGTAGGAGCCCATACTTCACTTATATATAAGGGTGCATGGCATGCGGCATGTTGGAACCATATCGGAAGAAAGCTGCATTACATTGATCGCAATTGATTTGGTCGAATAGGGAAAAGTTCCAGATCCACAAGTAGGCTAAGACAGATATCCGGATTGAAGCTACCGTCTTCCGCTGTCGAGGCGAGTACAGGCATTTCTACGCGCGAGGTCAGGGGAGCAACAGGTTGTATGTGCAGGTGAGGTCGGTCGTTAACAAAATGCGCTCGTCTATCAGGTTAACTTGTAGTGACGAATATTGCTCCGTTGACTCATGGACACCTGAATGCAGAAAGGAGATACACCAGACACGAGGAGATAAATAATTTGCCTGTGGAGTATTGCAGCGAGGATCACCAAACCATAATAGACGGTTTTGACAGTTCATTTCGGACGTGCGCCATAACAAGGTTGATTACTATATCCTGTCTGCAGACATCACGGTCCCGCCTGGTTGACCTGCAGGCATTCAAAGCCTGTGTTGCGGTTCAGCTTAGTATCTTTTAACGCGGAGCTCAGAGCGGATGACCGTACCCTTCAAGGTTTAGTATGATTTTGCTCCATACGTGAATCTTTTTGCGGGTGCTTCAAGGGGGAAACCAGCGCGTTAGGTCCGGAAATCTAGGATCTCACTGCACGCTGATCGCACAGGTTGTAATTGCAGCGGGGAACAACCGCGGGAGAAATCCCGATTTCGGTGACCCGCACACTGGGAGCACTTGACGGGCACTCAGTTTCATGACACCGACCTTTCCTTGAAGGGGTGATAAGCATGCTGTTATCGGTACGGTAAAGCATGTCGGCATACCGTATTCTCACCCACATGAAGAGCACCGAAGAAAGTTCGAAGTCGAAGGACACGTCGCAGGCAGCTTTTACTCCCCCCTTGATTATCAAAAATCACAGATTATCTCACCGAGGCTTAGATGTTAGACTATTGGCTGAGTTCGTTACCATATCCAAAGATGTTAGCAATTTCGCAACATGGGGCCGAGGCAGAAAATCAGCAGCACTCCGTAAGATTCTTCACCACTGCCGCCTGTGGGACAGCCTAGGACAAGTTACAACCCGGTCACACATCTTCTATCGCATCGACTTCCGCTTTACTTTCGTTATCCCTGAGTATTCGATGACCAGAATATCGTTGGCGATGAGCGGCCATGTGTCAGAAGCATTTGAGATGATGGTGAGTAGCGATGATCCTGTTTTCTCCACGTGGGCGGGGCGTTGCCGTTCAAGGGCATTATGACAAAGCCGTATATAATTTGATTGCCGTGCGTCGGCACTGCGCCAAATCGATTAGGTTTTAAGTCACCGACGGCAAGCTAAGCATGCCGAATTTAAGCCGAGGCTGAGAATGTTTTAGTGAAACGTATTTCTTATTTTGCTTTCCCATTATAATTTTGTTATGTTACAGGGCCATATACAACGTAACATATCCTGCCTCTGAGAGGTTCGGCACGCATCGCAATACCTGGCAATACAATTTATTTTGTTGCCGGGATCCCATCACATTTATAATAACCCAGTTGAAAGGTGGATGGCCTGTTTAAGTAACAGATTCCATCCACCCTCCTCCCCCGATAGTCGTGTATGTGGCGCCTCTACGAGGGACTATATTATATAGTATCTACTAAAAAGCTACACGGTGGTAATCAATAGCAAAAAAAAAACAGCAAACTAGATAGCTTGACCCTCCAAACATTGACGGCTCATATGCCTTCGAGTCAAAGAACGAATTACCGACTCTCCTACGAGAAAAGCCACACAACGTTTCCGCATGGAACAGCATGTCGATGTAGCTTATCTCATAGATTTCTCAGCGATTTTTTTCCTGCCAGGCGGCTTTGGAGGTAGTAGAGTCTTAGAGAAGCGCAGTTGCCATAAGGCTCCTGGTGATTGAGTGTGCTTCACATGCTAGAATGACAGCGTCAGTCCAGCAGCGAGCGGTGAATACTACGGGGGATGTACCTCTGACTGTAGACTTTAAACCTCATGAGCTCTGCGAGAACTGTGGCCTAGGGCGGTGTAATGTCAAATAACGATAGAAACAATAGTGTAAAAGAGTTCACCTGAAAGAATTAGGCATAGCAAGCGGTTGTCGGGATCATGATTGAAAGGAAGGCATCTCAATTTTTATTCCTTCTCCTACCATCCTACAAACGTGGCTGAGTCGTTGTGTCCATCAGCCCATACGTCGCCGTTCAACCCCCCGACGCATGGCAGATTGTCAGGACACAACGCGTCGATGTATACGTGTCTGATGGCAATTGGAGAACGACTGAAGCGCCAAATGATAACGACGCCAGCTAAGACAAAATGACACGGGTTCCAATCCGAGCGATGGACGTTTATGGCACCTTGATTGCTCCGCGAAAGAAAAAATCTTTCGACGCCTACACTCCATCGATGATACGAAATATTCCAAAAGTTGACTAAGTGGGGTGTGCGCAACCTCGGAAAGTCATAGCTCTGGCCTTGAGCACATTCCTAGCCCAAAGTTGGGGTCTCGGAGTTCGATGCTGGCGGGGTTGCTGTAGGTTCTCCAGAGGGGCATACTAGAACTGTCACTAACGGCCGTTAGCATGCCATCGTCGTCCTTTGACAAGATATATACCAAAAAGACATAGTGACTCAGTGGTACGTTGTCAAAAAATCTTTGGGGCGTAAAAGCGTGGTTAGCTTGGGGGGGGTGAAATTCTCTCACTAGCCATGCCACCGTCGACATTCTGGTGCTTCACTGATATGCTCAGCCTTACTATCAGCAATAATTTTTCTGAAATTTGTCCATAACTTTGCTTTCTTCACGAGTGGCCTTTGTGAACTTCCATTCTAAGTTCCCCGTCGATATTGGCAGCGTGAGACACTCATCTCCTCCGGATCTACCAGCATATAAGCCTCATGGAAGGGAAAAACAGTAGGCAGTGAAGAGTCCGAACTCCGAGGCCTGTGAATTTTATGAGTAGCACATTTTTCTCCTATCTGTTTTTGTCAACTGCTGTTCTTGACGCCTGAGTTTAACAATTGAATATCGTGCGTTTCTTGGGTATTTTCCACTAAAACAGTCGCCGTTAGATGCATGGATTCCAAAATCAAATCTTCAAGTGACCCAAGAGTCATGTCCGAGAGCCAACCTAATCAAAGACTAAGAGTCAACACAGTCAACCCAACGTCGTCAGAAATGACATCATCTAACTGGCACGTGCCCAAGTCTGCCAACTTTACAATCAAACGTAATTGTTCTAGTTGCTGCTTCGAACATTTTCCTTCTGTCTTCGAGCTCCCCACATTCTCTTGGTATCCCAGCTATGAAAATGATTTCAATCTTCCAGGTGCTGCATGGACCATGCTGGCAACGCCTCACCACTGGCGAACTTTCGACTTAATCATCTGAGCTCTCTCACTGACATGTCCTGGGGCTAGCTTATCGTGACAGAAGCAGACTGTGAGACTCGGACCCGGCGCTCCACTCTTAGACAGACCGCGTACTCTGCTCGTTGATCTCGACGGCTTTCGGGTACATCGCTGACCAGTTTCTTTTCCTGCTCGAGCCGGTTTCTTGCCTTGTCCCGAGGAATAATCACAGATACCGAGCTGTTTATCTAACATCTTGGGAATGGTCATATGTAGGATGGCTAGTGTGAATGAGTGCATCGTACGTACGATAAAGCTACACGATTTTCACACGTTCACACGTGAATATAGGACGAATCTTCAGTTGCTGGCATAGTGCGTCCCTACGAACTCGTCTTAACCAAAACCGGACATAGGCTATGACCCGTTTGTCGACCGCAACAAATTTTTGCATCAAATCTCAGGAACCCGGAACCGGACAATTGTCGCCTTCACAAAACCGTCTTCGTCGTCTATGCTACTTTTACTCCGGCGCCAAGATGCTTCATTGTTGTTGCAGACACCGAGTCGTATTCCCTTTTATCCGCTGTACAATGTCTATGATCCGGTGCAATACCCATTGCGAAGTGGCTCTGACGCTTCACACACAGACGCTGTACCCCACGATGATAATGAAAATAATCTCACGACGACGCATCCGCACCCTAGATTTTCTCCATATCTAGACTGATTGTGCTCCCGGATCCGCCAAGTTCGTCACTTGTGTGTGAGTGATGTGTTATAGGCGACGTGTTATTGGACAAGCCGTTTCGATTTTTGTTACACGCTCTGTTTGTGGAATGCGAGGAACTGATGCCAAGCCCTGCGTCTGCTAGTTTTATTACTCATGTGCGAGCTAGTCGTCACTGTCGAAGTGTTATTGGAGGAGCTCATCATTCACGCTCTGTTTGAACGGCGAGTGTTCATTCGTTTGTCGGATTTATTACACGTGTGTCAACGATGTGTTACAGGAGACGTGCTATTGGACGAGCCTATTCCGGTGCTCTTTTCACATCCTTGAATAATAGAGAGGACGTTCATGGCCCCCAAAAATCGTGGCTTGGCAGGCAAGCGATGCGCGGACAATCCATCTCCGTTGCCTTTCTTTCTCATTCTGTTTCTGGAATGACATAGGCGGGTATTTGGCTATGTGCTATAGGCGGAGTGCTATCAGACGAGCCCGTTTCGGACATCTGTTCACATCTGTGTATGGAATAATAGGTGGACGTTGAGCGACGTTTCCTATGCGAAGTGTTATGGGGACAAGTCCGTCTTAGTTCCTGTTAATTCTTTATCTGGAATGAGAGAGACGTATAAATGCTGAGTAGGATGGGTTTCACTGCAGCAGTCAACACAACATGGCTTTTGCACCCCTCTTCGCTCTTCTCTCTCTTCTTGCTACTGTACACCAGTCCGATGGTATTGCTTAGCGCTCTTCTAGTTGAGACGACGCTAATGTCCTCTACCTAGCCGCCCTCACAAAGCGAGTGGCATGCGCCGATGGTGTCCACACCGTCACCAACGAGGCCTGCTGCGCCTTATTCCCCGTCATAGATGATATTCAAGCGAATCTATTCGACGGTGGAGAGTGCGGAGAAGAGGTTTGGGATTTGTTAGCTAGTATAAATGAGAGTTCACTGACCATAGACGGCGTCGGTACCTAGGTTCACGAGTCCCTTCGGTTGACCTTCCACGACGCAATCGGGTTCTCTCTCACCAAAGGGTGGGCTCCCGACTATCATATAAATAGATAAAAACTAATGTCTTAAGCAGCGGCGGCGGTGCTGATGGTTCCATCGTCACCTTCTCCGACATCGAGACGGCCTTCCACGCAAACAACGGTATCGGTACGATTATAATGGTTTTTAGTTCTTTGAGGCCAGTATTCACGGATCTTGCTCCTAGACGGAATCGTGGAAGTACAGAGGCCCTTTATCACTGCTCACAACATGACTGCAGGAGATTTGTACAACATTCAATGCATTTCGAATTCTGACATTTCTGACGATTCTCTTAGCATCCAGTTGGCTGGCGCAGTTGGGGTGTCTAATTGTCCGGGCGCTCCACAATTGGACTTCTTGTTGGGACGTCCCGCAGCTACTGCGCCCTCACCAGATCTACTTGTCCCAGAGCCCTTCGATACGGTGACATCTATACTTGCCAGGTTTGCCGACGCAGGTTTTACGTCCCCTGAAGTTATTGCTCTTCTGGCTTCGTGCGGCATCGTTTTTTCTATCTTCTGACCCTTGTTGATACGCCCCTGTAGACATTCCGTCGCTGCTGCCGACCATGTAGACGTCACGGTAATTTTCATTCATCTACATATCGTCTTCTTTTGCTCAAAGTTTTTTGCAGATCCCGGGGTGTGTGTCTATCGACACCCTTATCTGCGTCCGTACTCATTTTCTCTAGCACTCCCTTCGACTCAACTCCCTCTCTCTTCGACACCCAATTTTTCGTAGAAGTCCAGTTGCGAGGCACTGCTTTCCCCGGGTATGTGTCTGTTTCTTTTCTCCTGCAGGCTAGCTTTGTGACATGCTTTTAAACAGGACAAGTGGTAATCAGGGTGAAGTTGAGTCGCCACTGGCGGGAGAAATCCGACTTCAATCAGATTCGACGGTAAGTCGTGGCGACGTACTATTCTGTATCGATGGCTCACTGCAATTATTAGTTGGCTCGGGGTTCGTCCATATTTTCACCGCGCTTGAACCTTACTACAGCCTTGCACAGATTCGAGAACGGCATGCGACTGGCAATCCTTCGCCAGTATGTGCTATTGCATCCCTCATCAGGACTGACCTTAACGAAAATCATCGCAGATAATCAGGCCAAGATGCAGGCCGATTTCAAGTCCGCAATGTTGAAACTTTCCACCCTAGGACAAGACGTTTCTCAGATGGTTGACTGCACCGAAGTGATCCCAGTCCCGTTGGCAGCTGAGGCGAGTGCCGCGCACTTGCCTGCCGGATTGGACATGAGTGACATCGAACAAGCGGTAAGGCGCTTTGACATCTGCACAAACAGGATCTCATTCTTTATTAGTGTGCTACCGCCCCGTTCCCCACTCTCACAGCCGATCCCGGACCTGTCACTAGCGTTGCTCCTGTGTAAGCGACCTCTGAAGTCTCACATTGCATCTTTTTTTGCTGATTCCTTTCTCTTACATAGTCCACCATCCTAAGCCGCTACCACAGTCGGGAAGTTTTCTCATTGGTCAATTTGATATGCCAGAATTGTGTATAACTGCCGGAAATTTTGTACATAACTAGTGTTATTTGGTCTCTGTGTCGATATGTCTTAACAATTCACCATATGAAGTGTGCACCTCGAATGTCATCTGACAGATCTTCTGAATGGTTATGACCTCCTCATTAGTATCCCTGGAAGTGCGCGCTGAAGCAAGCGGCACAGCGGAATGTCCACAGTATTGCCTTCCCAATTGAAGCTAATGATGCCCAGAGCGAAGTATGGCATACTTCTGCAATCCGCGGTGGGTAAATTGCGTTCAAGCTCAATTAGGCAAGTAGGACGCCAGGAAGCAATACTGCTCTGGCTTTAATGGGATGCGAAGAAACTAATGAGAGGGTAAGGCATGTAACTAGACTAGGCGGATTCATGCCATGACCGAATATCATGGTAACGCAGTGACTCTCATCACGCGACAGACACATTGAAGCGTAGATAGTAATAATACACAATGATTTTTACGTCAATCGACAGCAAGAAAACAACGAAAACAGAGATAGACTTCAAAACATACATAATAGCGAGTTTTCACGAGCACTCCCTTTCATCTACATTGATGAACCAGCTTGCAATGATACCGTTTCTTCCCTGTAGGAAAGTCAGCGTGCAATCCTCTCGCGATAGGATGTGACGATGTACCTTATTCTCACACGTATCAGGGTGCTCGAATTTCTGCCAGGCGAACTCAGAAGGCGTAGAGAAGCACATCTCAGCCCAGTTGTCCCAGGGCTCCTGATGATTGAATAAGCGTCCTTCGACACGCTAGAACGATAGCGTCAGAGAAGGCAACACAACGATTACCGGTGGACGTACCCGTTTGTGAGAGCCATAGCATTCCTGTTTCCAGGTTATGAGTACGTCCAAGAATTAACAGACTGAAATAGATACAGACCTTCTTTTGGTGGTTTCCCCACCAGGTCTTGCATGTCGGCTCATTGGAGCTGACGGTCCAATGTCCAATCGTCTTCACAACCCCATCCTAGTAATAACGACAAGTGAGCACGGGTAATAAGAGATTGCACATGAAAACCTACCGCCACCTCATGAGTACAAAGTTCCGGATGATCATACGTGATACCATGAATGTTGATGCTCGTCTTCATACACCAGTCCTGTGCATCCTCCCTCGCCGGTACATTCAGCAGCTCTGCGTGATACATCCTCTTCTCGTACCCCAAGCACCGTTGCTCCGCTGTCAAATCCCACCAAACTATCCCCGCATGTTTCCTACGCTCTTCGTCGGCGCGGATTGCATCCTCTTTGGCACGAATAGCTTCCTCTCTATGGGCTACGGCAATCTCCCTTGCCTGAATCTTTCGTTCTTGTACGTCTGTGCGGTGCAGGTTGGTGTAGTCTTCAACGCCATGGTAGACAAGAAAGGCTGCAAGAAGGATGAATGCCAGTAGTATTCGAGGCCAAGAACACTTGTTGAGAGTTTGTTCTTGTCTCAGTCGGGTACGTTCGTTGACGAGAGCTGGAAAATGGTATACCAATAAGCGCTGGGATAAGAAATGAATATATTCAGTACCTGCTTCTTCATTCGCGACGGCCTGGTAGCTCGGGGGCTGGGGACCCCATGTTCGCCTGCGATGGTGTCAAACAATGATACAAATAATGGCGTAGCAAAACATACCGGGGAGAATTCCTCATAGCTCCCGCGTGACAACGATGGTGAGAGGAAGGAAGGTGTCGGAGCTTAAATCCGAACTTCTCTGTATTTTTCGCCTGAGGCGCTTAGCTGACACATTTATGGAAGTCAGGCGCCTATTTCATTGGATGTTTCGTACTGATCCTCGCTTCTCTTCCAGCCAGTCGAAAAACTTCTACCAGTTTTAAATCTCACAAGCCGACGCTGACTAAGTTTTGAAGCTGTGGGACTTCGAGGCACATCGACAAGAGTCTAGGAGTCAATGCTAGCGCTGGTTCGGGTATCGGGCCGGTATATGTGACGAGTGGTCAGAATACGTATCCATGACGCGTTCTGACTATCATGCAGCACTTCTGCAAGTCTGCCGGTGGGTACATAAGGGCACCCTTCTTCACTTCGTCGTTCATGGCTTCTTCCTTCCCGCCCACCATCGCTATCTCTGCCAGCAGCCAAACTGCAGGGCGTCCATCGCGTCTTCGGAATGGCTAAGCTCAAGTTGAAAGTTCAACAACGCGATGATTACAAGCCAAGACACGTCAATGTGTGTTGATAAGGTTGCATACCGATGGTGATCAGTTCTCGTCACCTGAACCATCAGCAATACAATCCAAATCCTTCGTATCGCCAATCTCATCACATTGTATATCACCGTCAACGAGTATTCAGCGATAAGATTGTCATTGATAGTCATGGTATCAGTTGCCATCGTCCATGGCGTTCTGGTGCTTCTTCAGTACGGTTATCCCCTCCTCAATTGTGCCATGCCCGGTATGTTTTCTCCGATTTCTCCCACTCCAACGACAAGCAGTGCAAGGAGGACACCCAGACTCTCATAGGAGTTCATCTCGGTTGGCCTTTACGTCGTTGCTATTGCCAGTGTGAGCCGGGACTTGCAACCTAGCCCTCAGACAGACAAAGGCGGTAGCAGCATATACGCCAACCATAGAGCGGAGCGTAGGGAACAAATCAAAAAAATTCAGAGGGCTGGCAAGCTCCACGATTGTTCTAATTTCGGCGAAACCCGGAATCCATCCACTTCAAGTTACCCTCTACATGTTCCTCGCTAGGACTTTAAATTTCACTCCCAGATATCTGTGTCATCCAACTGCCCGGTTGCTGCTGCTTATGACGTCCTGACGGCCATTGACGATCCGTGTTTGCCTGCAATATTCCTTTTTCCGAATTGCGTTAGAAATAACATGCAACGGGGTTATCCATCTACGACCTATTCTGTCCTATCGACGCGTAATCACACTCTCACAAAGGAGAGACATCGCGTGATCTTTAAAGCATTCTGCCTTTGGTTGCGGATTGTAGTGGATGCATCGGTGGACCCCATCGTCTATTCCGATAACTGGAGCCCCACCAACTCCTGCACATCGGTCAGCTCCCGCATGGTGTTGAACGGTGTTAATCCTCTTTCCCTGTACTCCTTGCTGCAATAAGGCCAGCGACGGGGACCTGTTTCGCTGGCAGGGCCAATTTCCGTGGTCGGAAATAAAACTCTTTCGCTACCGAGAGCAGCCGGATTCCTTGCTGCCAATATCAGAATCTCGTGGGCATCGCTGCTTCACATATGAGCCCTGGCCGTGAAGCATAATGAAAGAAGGCACCGAAACACGTCGCATGCTTTCAATAATTCAGCGCAGCTTCAGCACGTTGTATGACGTTACGTTTCACGGGATTTAATTGGTGGTAGGCGATAATGATGAGCCAGGGTCCAATCCTAGCCGCTCGCTAGGCACCGCAGTTTTGTTCTGTACGACTCGATGCTTGCTTTGGTGATAGATATTGTGTGTATATCTTGTCTACATTCGAAGTCATCGGATTGGCTCGTTTCCAGGCACTTGTTGTCCATAAAAGGAGCTTGGCAGCCAGCACTGGATACGAATGTCCCTGGAATAATAAGTTAGGCTTAGACGGACAATACGGACTCTTTCATTGGCTATTATCCTCGCTGTCTTGTCAGGATTGTTAGAACGCGGTTTCCTAATATATTGGTGACTTCAAAACCAAAACTCCGGCCTGAGATTGTCGAGTTCAGTAAATTGTACCATAGAACTAAATCAAGGGGGCGGATATAACTGTTACTCCCCATACATCAGTTCGTACTCTGCTCTAAGAATCTTCTCTTTCTTCTTCTCGTCATTTTTCTAGTGAAGGTTCCGTTTAACAGGTTCATCTACGCGTGCAAAATTTCGTGCCCCTTTAGTGCCTTGACCTACATCGCAATCTCAGGTACACTTGTCCGTACTTTAGGATGGTTCAAAATAGTTTCTCCAATGACTAGGAGGGTCAGTGATAGGAACTGTATAATGCAGCCTTTGAATTAGCTTTATAAGACGGTCCGTACCTTGTAGAACATCAGTCCTGAACTTGTCGGCTGTGTTTGTCCTACTCTGGCAAGGTGCTGTTTCGGCGCTCCTCCAGGACGTGTCTATTCTCCAAAGTCCAATTAGGCATCTAAATGAACACCGTTAACGGAGTTTACTCTATCCTATGTCACTCCGTTGGGAATGCTTCTGCACTAGTTCGCCCCTTCTGATTGCTAAGGAATGTTGCGTAGCTTCGACCGCAGTGTCCATTTGTTCAGATGGGAGTATACATTCCCTGCTGAAATACAGAAGGAAGCTTGGAGACCCGCTTCCTAATTTCAGCCCAAATTTTCCGGTAATTTCAAGTGGACAACTTTTGAATTCATTATCAATACGATTCACTGAATGTGGTGATAGACTTACGATTCAAGGTCCTGATAGGCACGAGCATGATCAGAACGGTTCGTGCTATCGACACCAAATGTTAAACATTTCTACAGCGCATTCGGCTAATCGGTATATTGAGCTAACTTTTGTTTGCGCGGGTAACTTGCCAAGTTAATACGAAAGCTGGTCTCAAGGAGTGGTATGCGAGGACATTCTCGCATTTCCTTCTTCAAGTTGACCCGAGGTCAAGACATAAGTACTATTGAGATCATATGATTACATTACTCGTTACGCATTTGTAAAGACTTCACCTCAAGGGGGTTCTTCAACCCAACAACAGAGCACGATCGGCGTATATTAGCCAGAGTACGAAGTAGGTCAAAGAGACGACATCAAGGTAAAATCAATAGGTAAGGAGTGAAAAGGCCGAAACGGCGCATATGTAGCAGTCTGGAAGGCATAGGTAAATAGAACATAATAAATGGCGTATGCAATAATACCGTTAGGAATCTGCATCCCTTCCAGCATTGATCTTTGGCAAAAAAAAGTCAGCGTGAATCTGGATTAGGTCCACAAGACATACGGACCAGGGAAAATATATTTTCAGCCGCTGGTGAGGACTTTCCCCATTCCATGTTTCCTCTTTCCCCGTGGAGAAATGCGGTAGACCGGGTTGCTGAACAACAAACGAAGCCGACACAGAGCCATGAGCGGCACCTGCATAAGAATCAGTTATTGATGTCCAGCATCTCAAAATATCGTACCAATAAAGATGTCACCCCCCGCAATAGCCATGCCCGCACAGAGACCTCCAAGAAAGCTGTTCCCGGCGCCCGTCGTCTCGCGAACATTCTCCTTAGCCTCTTCAGCCGTCCAGTACGGCAGTAGCCAGCGCGAATCGCACGCGCCTAGCATGGGATTTTTGTTCGATATAAAGCACCCACGAGCACCAGCACGAACAACAATAGTTCGTGCGCCAAATTCCGCGTACATGGATACAAGGGATTCGATATCTGTTTCATCCGCGGTGATCGAATGACCCCCTCGGAGGAATAGCTCAAGCTCCTCGTAGTTAGGAGAGAACACGTCTACTAAAGGAAGTATGGCTTTGAGAGCCATAAGATTCGCAGGGTTGCAATTGATCGGAAGGGGCTCATAGACAATTCTTGGGCGCGATTCCGAAAGCATCGCCAAAGAAATGGCGAGGTCTGCAGGTGAGCAGCAGAAGTGTAAGTATTGAATTTTCTGAGCATTCAGACAAGCAATCGTCAAAGGTGGACGAGGATTGAGGTAGCGGAAACTTGCGCGCGCGTCAATCTTTTGAAATGGAAGTGGATCACGTAATCACCTTCGCGCTCCGTCTGCTTCATACACAATCTCCGTCTCGAGCATCGATTCTTTCGAATCTTCATCCCACATCCACACCGTTTCGCCAAACTGGTCCAGTTCATCAAGAAACTTCTTAGGTACGCTCGACCTGGAGCAGCCGGTGGGCAGCCGGACCGTCTCTGGCTGTAGCCACATGCGTGCACCAATAGCTGCGTAGAGCCCACCGCCGCCTAGATGACCTTCGGCGCCATCAAGGTGGCGGATGTTATCGATGAGGATCGTACCGAGGGTGGCGAGAGTGAGAGAAGCCATAGAGCACCCGTACGTTCGCCCGTTATCGAATGTCAGGCGTTAGGCCGCGGCCGAGGGTCGTAACACCATTCCCCTATAATCCGGGTCCCCTTCGAATGAACGTCATGTTGCGTAGGCAATTTTTCGCACACGAGAACGCATTACGGTCGACCGCACGGCCCTCATGTTTTCGACGTGGATGTAGCTCAGATCAAACTATAAAAATTTCCGCCTTTGATGACGGCGGTGCTTCGGCAGGGTCTATCGCGTTAATAGACGTCGTACTTTGCGTAACTCTGGTTCCAGATTGTTCGAGAGACGCATACTCTTGTTTAACTCGTATTGATCAACTACGCTCGATGCTTTGCGGGGCCTGGAACCTGCGTATACACATCAGATGAACACCTGCTATCGGTTGCTTCTGGCATGGATTCAGCCTGTATCGTAGAAAGCGGGGCCTCGTCGATATCATCGAACAAATAGGCAATGTCCGTTCATCAAGGATCGAACAAGTATGTGATCCTGTCCGTACCCTGCGGATTGGTCTCGCCGGGCCGGCCATCGATTGGCTTCCTGATTTGTAAGAAGATATCAGCGCAATCCACCGAGGGATTACTAAAGGAAATTGACGATAGCGAGTGCACGCACCAGCATGCCCTCAGCACGCGGTTCAGCATCCTAAGGATCATAAAAAGTGGTGTTGTTTAGAATGGATCCGGGAATACCGTAGCTTAAAAGTATTTTCGGAAAGATTAACATGTGCCATACGTTGTGTCAAACCGGATGGGATACAGCATCTGGAACCACATAGATATATTAGTACACAAGCTTCGCGAATACTGTTCAGATCACCGAAAAAAGGAGTCCCGTTGGAAAAGATCTCAGGCGGCATGAGATTGAAAAGTTTCCAAAAGACAATTATGAGTTCAAACGTTCATTAGTAAAACTAGAAACCCGCCGGAGACACTGATAAAATTATGACCACATTGAAGTCTGAGACGTTACTCACTGAGGCACCCGGGAAAAAGACATAATGATACGATCTAGCGGGCACTTGACATAGACTAAACTGACGCGTTAATAGGGCTTCTAGGGCTCCGAAATAGACTGTGGAGTTTCTGGATTCTAAGGAAGAGGACACAACGTCACAAAACAAGACAGATCACGGGGTGTTTAGGGCCGGTCACATGCGCAGACACGGACCGGGTTTGCTATTGCCGAGATGACAAGTTCTTTCCGAAAGCGAAGCCACTAGAATCTGGACGTAGTGCTTAGAAGCTCGTAGATGCTCCTAGCACAGACTAGCACTGTTTTGCGGTAACCATTCCGGCAATTAAATGCATCCTGTCAATGCTGACTGTAAACCCGAAGCCCGGCAGTCGGTATCATGCTCAGCCGGATCCATGAAGACGATTAGCAAGCCTCTGAGCAATATGAGTCGACGTCGCTAGGCTTGATTACTATGAGGTACATTTACACTGTCTCCACTCGCAGATACTAGTACTCCTTCGTTTCATCTAGGACATTGGAGCGACCCGGAATTCTCCACAGGAATTGACGAGGGGCAAACAGCAGACCCAGCTAAGTGCGATTTCTCCGGCACATTGTTATTTTAGCGGCTTTTAAATAACCCATACCAAGTATACATCGAGCGGGCCAAAACGGTACGATTTGCGTAGGTTAGGAGGTTTAGAAAATCCCTTCTGATTTTTTTACCCTTCTCTGGATAAGTGGTCCGATTTCCAGGTACTATTATAAACCTGGACCCACAACTTCCCTTCAGGTACCCGAGGACGTCCTGATCCGCCTCGGGCGCTCGGGGCGCGGGTGAGTTCGTGATGATCCTTCGCGATGGGGCCATCCTAATTTGGCTCCACCCGCCGTTATCAGCAAATAGGTCCTCCGGTCTTGTTAGCGCCGGTAAAATTAATAATTAAAGAAAGTCAGATAGCGTCAGATTTGCTCACCGTAGGTTTTACGGTATTAATATTGCTCAGGGAGTCATATTCGCCGTCTACAAAGGACTATCAACACCGTTTATGCAGGTTATGGACATCGATGGTCAGATGTGCTAAATCAAACTCGGACCATGAAGCGATCGATCGGCTGCTAGTTGGGATATATCTCGCGACGGTTTCTATAGCCCATCCAATTCAACAGACATTCTTCATCTTAGAACCCCATAGAATCTCTTATGTACATCCGTCAGAATTGCTGAACCAATTTTCCTATACAAAGCCACCCTTATGGAAAAGAGAATCAATATTGATTTTCACTCACGGCGGGTACGATCGCCGCGGCACCGAAGGAAAGCTCGAACGAATATCTAAAGATATCGTAGGCGCGCACTCACGGAGGCTTCTGCGATGAAGGGTGGGGGAACGCGTCATACCCGGGAGAACCGGGGAATTTCATTCGGTAGCTAAAGTATACCGATGGTATCTACGAATCAATTGTTAGTGATAGCCCCCGCTCGTCCAAGTTTACACGTGCCAAGCGCTTGGGACGGCGCTGAAAAGTCTGGGATGCGGGCTGAATCCCCGCCAAGGGAAGTGAATCTGACAGAAGATTGAAATGTGAGGATAATCTACCAGAGTAAGGAAGCATAGTCCACCACTGACATGCCCCAACAGCATATGATGCTCCCAAAATCCTGTACATGCATGATCCCAACCGTCAGGACTCCGTTCTGGCAACCCAAAGAAGCGAAACTAGCCATTCATGTTGTAGAAAAGGTACTTTTCCTACGAACCTCGGGTAATGACAGGCGGGTCGATGCCGACGATATGTCGCGCGCGGTGAAGCAGTATTTTGTGATATACCCGATAGTTACTGCTCGTATTCTTCCGGAATTATTCCGGCAACGAGATCCCTAAAGACCCGGGCAAGTTAATGTATCAACAATCACACGCTTGCAACGCCCTATGTCCCTGGGCCTGGTCGATCAGTAGATGGAGGCTGTGCAAGGATTTGCAGAAACTGCACGGAAGGTGTTGCCCGGCGTTTCCAGGAGTAGCTACGTTGACCAATCAAAGGCGAGTGAGCATGCCCGAGCACCGTAAACGAGAGGACTCCAGCGAGACTGCGAGGCAACCGGTGCAAACGTTTCTGTCCCGATGATGCTCTGCTGTGTCATTGGTGGGGTGTTAACGCCTACAACAAAGACTCAAGGTGAGTCACAGATATCGCGAAGTGATCCTCGAGGCAGATATATCTGATACAATTGCAGGATAATAATTGCAGAAGACTAGGGAGGAAACGTAAGAAGTCGTCACTGGTTCCGAAATTTTGATCCGATGTATTACTGTAACTCTTCCAGGGTAAAACCGACATGCGGAGATGGCACAGCAACTGTTTGATTCCTTTGACAGAACCATAAACTCCAAAAGAGAGTTATCCTTTATTCACTCCACGACGCCGGCAAGCAGCCCTGGATCTCCAAGAAAAGAGCCCTTATGGCTTTGTCGAGGGAGCAAATCAACGGCCCTGATGCTCTAGATGGAAGCGTATTAATTTTCAGGTCCGACGAAGATGGACCTAAGTGAGTCATGAAAGAGAAGAGACGGATGACGGATGATCTAGCAGCGAATGAAGCAACCCCGAAACTCTACGAGCTGAAATGGGGACAGCTGCGAACTACAGGAGAGAAAGGGTTGTGATAGGCAGCTCAAAGGAATCAATTGGTGGATCATCGTAGGCGCGAGGTTGGATATACGGAGGAAGATCCGTAGCAAAGAAGGTATGCACGTGATGTCGGCATCCTGTTTATAGGCATCCATATATATCTTAGCTCCGGTTGTTCGGCAGCAATCATCGACCTTGCTCGAATAACCGCAACACAGCATTGTTACTCAAGGCTTTCCACAGATTCATAATGCTTGAGTACTGCGGGACTCGGCTCCAAGATCCGCACGAGAACGTTCCGGTACATTCTCCGCTCTATAAAAGGCCTCTTACCAAGAGGGTCATGAAACCTTTTGCTACTTGCCTCCACATTACTAGGCAGCCCCTCCATGCAGAAGCTTACTACGGAAACCAAACCATTGAAGCGCGGAAAGGCTTGTCTGACTTGCAGGTGCGTGCACTGCGCCCTTTATCCTGACTCGGAACTAATCAATATTATTTCGGATTTCTAGGTTTTTAAAGATTGTGCGTCATTTTCTTTCACTCACATACCCGATATGTTGCTAATTTCATTAACTAGAAATGCGATGGCACAAAGCCGGTCTGTGGCCCCTGCCTGCGGCATCCGAAAGACGACCCTTGCGAGTACGCCGACAGTCCTCGACGATCCAGGACAAAGGTCCTAGAAGATCAGGTGGCGCGACTTGAGGCTAGGCTGAAAGACTTGGAGCAGCCAGAACAGTCTCCATCTGTCACTCTCCACGACCCGTACTCCAATGATCCCTACCAGGACATACAGATGCAAAGCCTTACCCCCTACCCCCCACCTACCTCCGAGACGTTTTCGCATAGTCCTTCGTCTCCATATTCGGTGTCGGCTTCTTTGTCAATAACATCTACGCCGCCTCCAGGTGAGACATCCAATTTTGCTCTGACGATCGCTTAGAAGCTGATTTCATTCAAAGGTTCTACCTCACCAATTTCATCTCGGACGGACGCGCCACTGTTCAGCGCTGAAGTATGCCCCATATTGCTCTTTTCCTGATTTTGACTCTGACACGCTTGTAGGAACCATCAGCACCGGTCATCCGGAACCTGTAAGTCTTAGCCATCCTGAAAAAAAACTTATCGATTAACAGCGCCCCTAGTCTTGATCTATTCTTTTCCTATTCCGCCGAGCTGGGGTTCTTCCTCGACGTCACACGATTTTACAATTCGGCTGTTTTGGCTCTACATCTGGGTCACCATTCACGACCCTGTTCATCAGTCCTGTCCGCGGTTTACCTTTGGGGATGCCATTTGTCTTCCCAAAGAGACCAGAAATCAATGGAGCAGCCAGTCTGGGCTCACCAGCATCAGTATCTTGCGCGAGCTCTCAAGCACACGTCAGCAGGTCTCACAACCACCCACCCAGACAGATTTTTGCACACGATTCAGGCAGAGGTCCTCTTGGCGTATTACTTCTTACGAATAGGTAACTTCCTTGAGGCGCGGCGTCACACTGGAGATGCAGTGTCTCTCGCAGTCGGGTGTGGGTTACATCGACTACGCTCCGAAGCAGCTTGGCGGCCTCCGGCAATATCTGTTGCTTCGTTGATACGTAATGGTGCACCGGTGAGCTCTACTACGACGCTTCCGCCACCGCGCGACAGCATCGAGGAGGGTGAAAGGATCGACGCGTTTTGGAATGTCTTAATATTGTCCAAGACCTTGGCTGTGGCCTTAGATTGCTCAACGGATGTGTGCGGGACTCTCGAGGCCCCTGGATTTCAAATAGACACACCGTGGCCTCTAGACCAAAAGAGCTACCAAGCGGTGCGTTTTCATTCATTTTGTCTATTATCGTTTCCGCAGCACTCACTCGTAACGCAGGGCATTTTACCCCATCCCACGACGTGCACTGTACACACCTTCTTACATCCAACTCCTAATTCCGAGACGCCTAGATCGATTCTAACGTTGACCGCTCAAGCATGTATTTTGCTACACCAAGTGACGTACTTTGCAGGCCAGACCAATTTGGGTAGGTCACGAGTGAGAAATTTTTGCTTGTTGCTAATCTTGTTTGTATTAGGCCGCAATATGCAGAGTTTTTCGTCAACCTTTCAATCGCTCGAACGGCTTATTCTTTCTGTCCGTCACCAGTTACCTGATCTCTCCGATCTTCCACGGCAGTCACCTTTCAACGGAAACGTATCAATCTTCTTTGTTCATGCATTGTTGTACGCTTCGACGATCAAACTTCATGAACTCCTAGTCTCGAATCAACATGCATCGAGGCAAGAGTGTGGTGTGGCTGCACGCTCAATGATAAGCTGGGCCTCGTCCATTCTTCAAGACTCGACGTGCACAAATCCGATCATGGGCGTGAGTACCTTTCTATTTTTGCTTGCTTTCCATTCCTCGGACCTTGATATACTGATTGCTGTTTCTTTTGTTGTAGACGCTCTTGATGATTGCTTGTCAGGCACTCATCGATGAGATTTCCCGCGTGCGGGGTCAGGACGGAGAGCATATAGACTCGAAGGAGCACATGGAAGAAGGCATATCTGCTACACTCCGCGTCGGACTTTCTGTGCTTAATTTGTTTTCCCGCGAAAGTCCTCTGATGAGTGAGTATTAGTCGCTCGCCTCAGTGAGTACCCTTTACTTATGCTTTGTTATGGCAGGATATCAACTCACTACCCTTCAAGACGTTTATGACACGATACAAACATGACACTTGTAGGAGGAATGATCTTGACTTGACGATACCACGGGATTTTTTGATACCGCTTAATTCGATTTTATGTTTGATACATGTATTTTTTTTCTTTGCTTTCTTAGTATACTGCCCGGATTCTTATTGTACATTATGTGCTTTTGCTCTCGCCATCAGACACGCATTAGACTTTAGACACATTGCTATTGTTCTTCCACCCACTCCAAAAGTACACATACTGTAGACATAGCAGCCGCTTTTCGCTTCGCAAATTAGTATATCATTATGTATCGCTAATCGCCCTCCACGTAATTGTCTTAATGTTCAGATTTACCATTGTTACTCGATGACTTATAATCAGGGAACGTTGAACCCTAGATATATTAACTAAAGCCGTAATGGTGATGCCCTGTTACATCACGTATATAACAATTAATTAACAACGAGAAATTTGAAAAAGAATACAAGCATGAGATGAGATTCAACTGCGCCACGCAATGCCAGAGCTGAAGTCGACATTCGTAGCAACTTCTTTGGCGTCTCAAGATGCCGGCCTAACACCAACAAGATGTCTCACCTGTACAAACGTCTGCCTCCAAGCCATGGTTCTCCAGCGCCTTGAGAATAGCCAGATCAGCAGCTTCGAGATAATCATACTCGGCAACCATCGACCACGAAAATTTTCTTAACCGCACAACTCCATTGGCACCAGCATGACATCGCGATGCAATCATCTTAATCACCGCCGCTCCACTATCCTCCTCCACACATCTTCCTGATAGATCCAGCGACTGCAGTTTCGGAAGTAAACACTCCCCCTTATCCTCGGGTACAGTAAGCTCTGCGATGGCGGCTCTTGAAATTAGTCCCGACCAATCCTCGGGCATCCACCCCTCCTCGTTCATCACCAGCTCCGCCACAGTCGCAAACGATGCAAGTCTCAAACACTGTAAGAACTGCTCCTGTCGCATCCGTGTATCGCGGAGCTCGACCCTTGTCAGCGCGCATTTTGAGCGTTCAAGCCAGGACGAAAAGGCGGCTTGTGGCCAGGTCTGGGAGTAGGAATAAATGGCTAGCTCCTGTAGCTCAGGAACATGGAGCTTGGGGAAGAGTCTGCAGAGGTCTTCGTTGTTGACATTAAGTGTGAGAGAGGTAAGGTTGGGTAGAGTGATTGTTCCCGGTGGGGGTACGAGGGGTTCGGATGCCGGCGGATAGCCAGTATGGAGGACACCCATGGTACAACTGACGAGGTTCTTGCACATGGAGAAGAGGGCTAGACAGGTGTCGATGTAGTTGACGTCGTCAAGCTTTATCTCGGTGAGGCGTTCCCATTGAATGCGGCGATGGTCTTCTAGGCATTGGAATACATTTACTCCACCGATGACGAGGCTGGAGAAGTTGGGGGCAGAGGTGAAGTGATTCAGAGCACTAGCAAATTCATCCTTCATGGCGAGGACTTCGCTAGGAGCGACTAGGGATAGGTACATGGACCGTAGCTCCCGGGGAACTGTTTCGTTATGTTTTGCTAGGGTACTGACAGCGAGAGTGCCATTGAGATGGAGGGATACATGCTGCCACCGGTGCATATGCTGGAGAAACTGCTGAAGAAATATGCTAGTCGTGATATGGTCTTCTGTCCAGTCGCCGTTTTGTCGGAAAGAAAATGTTAAAGGGGCGCTCTGAGAGCGTTGGAGCCATGCGTGAGTCTGTGATACCGACGGATATGACTTCCCCCAGCTGACTTCGACGGATAGGCGTGCCCATAATCGCGGAGTACGAAGGGCCCAATAGCGCCAAGTTCTACACACGAGTAGGAGGAGTAAGGGTGCGTCGTGCGTTGATGGAGGACATGGGACGAGATCTGAGGTATTGTAATACTTGATTTTCTGAAGGTCCGGCAAACAATGCAAAAAAATCTCCTGCCATATTTCTGGGGGTATCCGCCGCTGTACCATCAGGTTTGGCTGGGCAGAGTATCCGAGATGCATGTAACTGAGAGGGAGACATAAGCTGCAGCGATCTATTTAATGCAAAAAAAGATATACTCACCTGCAGGGTGGCAGACTCCCAGAGAGAGACGGGAAAAATATGAAGGGTGGATCCGCTTCCGAGACATTGTCGTGCCGATTCATATATGTCCCGCATAGGGGCATTCGGAGGCAAAATTCTTGAGCGATCTTGGGGTTGTGAGACAACAGATGTGTGCTGAGTTCGTCTCCGCTGGTCAGCGGCAGAGAGTAATCGTATGGCACGTCGAACTTCCAGAACATTCGCGGAGAGCCAATTAATTTTGGTAGATAGGCCATGCGCGCTCGGCCTCACGGATTGACTCATGTAACCCGAACTGACTCAGAACCAGCCTAGTCATTGAGAGCTATTGAGCTGGGTTTCATGCCACTCGTGTGCTTATCGGAGCCTATATCCGTTAGTTACTTCGTTGCAAAACAAACAATGAAACACCACCTGCTCTGTAGAGCGACTAAAAACAGTACCAGTATCATTAGTTGAAGACGAGGTGGTTTCGAGGCTTGCCACTGGCATTTCACTGTTTTTCAAATCCCTCTAGACCTTTCGGTTCCGGCCAGCAAAAACCGATGTGCCAGAGAGAGCCTGTGTTTACATTGCTTCTCCAAGTCAACTTAGATTTTAGAACCTATGCACTAAAGTAAAAACTGATGACAGTCGCTAAGTAGAACTTGGATGAAATGTCGAGGATGAAAATAGAATTCGGAACTTACCGAAACCATTAGTCGCCCGAAACCCGGGGTCCGGATTTTTGTTTCTCCTAGTGAATTTTATGACGCATAACGCTGCAGCAATCTGCTTGTCCCCGACACCGACCGAATCCCGAGGATAGCCGAGGGTCTACGCAACCACAAACCTCGGTGCTTATGGCAGAAGATCCCCATTGGACAGCCCAGACTATACTGTGCAAAGCGGAGGAAATATAGATGAGGGTTCGGCGACATTATGCACCAAGTTCGCACCGGAACTTCGATGATAGCATGGGTGACGACTGCAAATCCATGGAGTCTCATTGGTGATGTGGAGTCATATCCTTTCTGGTATGTTTCTTTATCCATAGGCTGGAACAAACTGTTAACTGTGAACAGTCACGGTCCATACGCAAGACTTGTCCAACAAGGCAGCCAGGGCCCAATCGCGTCGATACCGTGATTTAGTGGGGAATAGGTTGGATTCGGAATCCGGATGAGCTCCCATGCGCACCATCGAGCCTCTTGGGAGAGATTGGTCAGTGGTATGGAATGCGGACGATATTTTGACAAGAAAGTCACGAACTGGAGTCCCTATCATCTTGCTGAGACATCAATTGACGTTTTGGTCGCTATGACCTGTCGGATCAGTACATGTCGCGCATACATCGCAGCGGTATGGCTCTGGAATAACGTGATGTTGCAATCTGCGATGGCGGCGATGGTTGAAAGCCAACGCATTGGACGTGCTTTCTGACCCGATGACCCGGGCCGCCGTGGATGCGTTAGCAGGTTGAAGAGCTATGATGGTGATGGGCGAAGGAAGAAAAGGAGCAACGAGGCGAGTGCACCCTTTTATACTCGGGAGGCCCGTGCACGAGAACGGGAAGATTTGCGCTTGAGGGTCAGAACGCGTCATAGATATGCCAAGAACGTCGGTACACTCATCATCGATGCCGGCCCAATAGGGGCGCATAGCCACCTTCCCCAGTGCGGCATCCCAACCGCAATCACAAAGACTATTCTGGCACTTTGGGAAATCGCAATTCCGACGAAATTCTGCCCATCCATTGAGGAATATCGAACAGAAAAGGAAGGAAGGCGCTTATGACGTAGACTGAGATAGACGCCTGGCTTCCATAACGAGCCGGTTAAGCGCTGCATTTAAAGACGCCACGGTATATTCAACCTCCGACAGCCTCAGTCTTCCACCATCATCTTCACATCTGAGGATGTATCAACCTTCGAGGTGAGTTATGCTACGCCGCCATTTGTATCATTTTGTGACACTGTAAAAAGGCATGGTTCTCCACCGCCAAGCTACCGTTCTACCCAAAGTGACGAAGGAGGTGCTGAGCATTCTGTCAATCGTATCTCGGCGCTTATTGTTGTACACTAATCCACAGCTCGTGCCAACGAACGTACCCCGCTAAAGGTACACGTACAAGCAACTCCTACGAAACGTTTACGTGTCATTTTGGCGCTCATCTTTATCGTGGCGTTTGTTGCCTTTCATATCGTCAGCGACTACACCAACACCAACCGCACGGATGTGCAAGACAGGATCCGTCGTCGTGAGGATGTGGGCCGAGCGAAGAGAATCAAATCCGAGGATGAGCAAAGGAAACACGCGCATCAACAGGAGGATAAGGAAAGGCGTGCGGCGCACGAGGAAGAGGACCGCAACTGGAAAGCGGAAAGGGAGAAGGAGGAAAGAACGCTTCGGGCCAAGTCTGTTGCTATGGCCCATAGAGAAGAAGCCGTCCGGGCCAAGGAGGATGCAATCCATGCCGACGAGGAGCGTAGGAAACGTGCAGGTCTGATTTGGTGGGATATGACTCCGGAGAAGCGATGCCTTGGATACGAGAAGAGAATGTATCATGCGGAACTTCTGAATGTACCAGCGGGTGAGGATGCACAGGCATGGTGCATGAGGACGAGCGTTGATATTCACGGTATCACGTATGACCATCCGGAACTTTGTACCCATGAGGTGGCGGTAAGACTTCTTCTGCATCCTCTTGTCGTCTGCGATAACCCTTTCCCTAAATAGGACGGCATTTTGAAGACTATTGGATATTGGACTGTCAACTCCAATGAGCCGACATGCAAGACTTGGTGGGGAAATCACCAGAAGAAGGTGAGCGTCTAGTCGTTTATCTAAGCGCTCGGCTCATTGACATCAAATAGGACTGTTACGGCTCTCACAAGCGGGTATGACACATTCTTGTATATGTTGTTTGGCGTTGGCGTGACGTCATCCTTGTAGCGGGTCGAAGCAAACATGTTCAACCATCAAGAGCCCTGGGACAATTGGGCTGAAATGTGCTTCTCTACCCCCTCTCAATTCGCCTGGCAAGCATTCGATCACCCTGACACCTGCGAAAATAAGGTACGTCATCGTTCCCTCGCGTACAGAATTCCTCGTTGATTTTGTTATAGGGGAAAGGAGGCATTGTCGGAAGCTGGTTCATCGATGTAGATGAGAACGAGTGTCCGTGAAAGGTTCCTCATTACGTTGTTTTCTTTATACTATCCAATGCTGTACCAAATGCCGTGTGGTGAGAGGCACCCGCAATCATTCTTGATTTTCACTGTTGTGATCTTCGCAGCTTGGCTTCTGAGAGCTTAACTTTTCGGGAAATTGTACGAGTAACTCATTGTCTCTGGACTTCGATATCCCTTATCTTTGCCAGGTTAGACACGCATTTGCGAGGGCGTGTCTGAGAGTCAGTTAATATACATCTGATCCAATCGTCACATCCTCTAATCTTCTTCAAGAACGGGTCTAGAATAATCTCTCTCTATCACAGAAATATATTATGAAAAGCAAAATAGTCTGTCAATCCGGCATCGACAACGTTAAGTAGGTACAATTACTTCGTTATATTATATTGCGGTTTCACGAGACTCATCAGGAGCAAATTCGAGTCCGGCACCGCTGCTAGGAATGGAAATAGGATGCCCTAAATTCATGGCGAGCTCGAGTGGAATCTTGCGATAATTGAGCCTACCCAAAATTATCAGATTAAAATTAGCCTCGCAAAGGGCCGAGTGGGCTTGAACGAGGACTTACATCGCAAGTAAGGAGTTCATGTAAACTGTAGGGAGTGATGGGTTAGTGACGCACAAACCAAGGTTATTAAACGAAGTACGGCCCCACGTTTTGATATCATCATGTCGAATGCCAGGAAGATAAGAGAATCTGGCCATGCGATGATTGAGAAGAGAACAAGTAATGAACACACACTGCCATCAAAAATGAATACGAGGAGTCAAAATGTGATGTGGTCATCTACCTTGTCGTCGACCCAGACATTATTACGAGTCGCATTAACGTTCCAATGATTTTGATCGTACTGAGAAGAATTTGAGTTCAGATATTGATAAATCACAACAGGCCGAATTACCTGGATACGCGAGTTAATTCTCTTCCTTTGTGCAGGCAAAAGCACATTATAATGGCGATCGCGATGTCGGAAACCGCCGTTGCAGAAAAAACTGTCGCGATGGCTGCCTACATGAAGGCGTAAATAGGTCAGAACCATGTTAAGTATGTCCAGCATTGAAACCTACGCTGACACTTGGCAAATTTAGGAAACCCTGTACGTTATATCTGGCAGGAAAGCAGAAATTATTCGGGAGACAGATACCCATGATTAAGGACAGTTCTTACGTAGCATGGACTGCATCTGGTAATGTTTCAAGTTCAAGCTTCGCACTGTTCCACGTCTGTATAATAAAAGCTTACAGAGTGACGCGGCTTGCGTTATCCAGAGTAATGATATTAGTTTCGTGTTTGAATATCTGAGTTTTGAATAAGGATAACTACCCAAAGTAGTCGCCACAGAGAGAAGCTGGGCGAATGTATTAGGTGTAATCACATCTATATGCTATGACGAAGCCAAAAAAAACTCACAGAACACCACGGTAGGACTGTGGAGAAATGACGGCCCACTGAAGACATCGACCATTAAAATCACTGGTAGCTCGATGCAAGAAAAGGCAAACATTTCCATATTCTTACGACGTATAACCTGAGGGACTCGTAGGTGAGTTTTAAGTGCTTGAAGATCAACCAAGAAGTCGTAGCTCACGCTTGGATGCCAACAACGATTATCCTCTAACCAATAATCAGAATCAAGGATGCAAGGACACAGCTATCACACACGCTGACTGTATTTTGCGACTGCCGATAAGGACGAAGCTGTATTAGAGTAAACTCTGGGAGGGTAAGAAATCGTTTACTCTAAGGGACCTATACGTGAGAGTGAGTCGGATGTAAGTGAATGCTTAAGGTCGGATGGCACTTTAAGCCATGGCTTACCAGGCGATATTGAGCATAGCTTGGTAATTTCCATGAGAAGTAACAAGGTAAGAGTAGAGGGCAGAAGAAATAAGGGCAAGGTGCAACGTGTCGAGGATCCTACAAATTTGTAAAGTGGGTCAAGATCGTATAAGAGTCAGGTATCCACTAATGTACCAGAGTAAGACGATCTGAATGGAGCAGTCAATGTGCGACTTAGCCACAGTAAACGAGATACTTACAGAATATCGGAAGAGCCGCGGATCTGTAGGGTATTGTCTGTAGTATATGACGAGCTGGGGAATGCTTATTCCGTATAGCCTGTTCGGAAGTCGGAGACTCAGAGATGAAGCAGGCGGTGAACTCACATAGCAGTGAACGATAGACCGGCCAAAAGGCCGCCCATGGTCATTCCCACCGAAGGCATATTAGCAACGGGCATTGGGGCATCCGAAGACATGGGTAGAATAGACGGGGATCCTGAGTCCTGACATGATAGAGTGAATTATATGTAAGTTTCTACTGGTCACCGCTTGCGAATTCGTGTTCTAGGAAGATCATCCAGAATTAGATGAAGATACTCCTTGATTTCATAAGTTCAAACACGGAGATGGATAAGCTGTGTTTTTCGTGGTCATCTGATGATGCGGTCTTCATCTAAGAAAGTATGTAGTCTGGGTGAATGACCAGTCGTCGTTGGCCGACATCGATTCGGTTTCCAGCTGGCGACTGTCGTACGCTTGAGAGTCACCGTCCTTAGGAGTGCGCTTCAGATGTTTCTTATCCGACCCAGTCAATCGGATAGCCATGCACCCCACATAGTATGATCATCTTCGACCATCTCCGATCGCCGTCCATACTAGGCGCTATATAACTTGAAATATGGCCGCATAGGAGACATTTAGAAGAGATGTCATCGCATCTATCAGGTTCTACGATCATGAGATTCGGATGTCGCACCTTTTGCGACCTGTGATGGTGAATATTGCCTACGTGTGCTGCATTCATTCGCAATCACGCATGCCATAAATCTTGGCATAGGTGATACTGCCACGAGAAAGTACATCAATCAGCCCCGGTGCCAAAAATTTGATCGGTAATTTGGACGCGTGAAATATTGTTGAAGCTGTGGCTGTGCGAGCTGGCACTCGGATCATGTCTGGCAGTGAGCCCGAACCTTGCTTAGTGCCGCAAAGCAGGACCGTTTCCCTAACTGGCGGGCGACGCTGTTATCCTAGTATCGCAACTGAAGCTACATTACATCCTACGTCTGCTGGGAAACGCAGGACGAAGAAAACCTCTGTCGATCTCTATACTTATTACTTTGCCGAAATTTTTACTACCTTCTTCAGCGAAATCTGCCTCACATTTCCTTCTGAACTTTCATCAACTCCTCCGTCATTATTATCATCGTTGACTTTGAGCGATTTTTCCGAGTTCAATACATCGCATCGGCATCGAATACTACCGACACGCGACGATATCATATCTTACCAATGATGTGCGGAGTAGCGTCCACGCGATTCTTCAACGAAGCGCGTAGAAATAACATAGAACACGGAGTCATCGATAGATTACAATTTTCACTTTTAACAACATTACATATAAGAATTGACGTTCAACAAACGACTGCGTGGATAGCGAACCGTAGTATGGACTCTGTTGCTGTTTTATACACAAGAGCCACAGCGACTGATAAAATCAACCTCCTCCAGGTATAATGTTGACAAGCAACTGAGAGTAATTAGGGTCTGTAGGACTGAAACCTGAAAATTTCCGGGCGGTCCTTACGGTGTGGAAAGGGGACCGGAGGAATTGGTACACCTGGAGGACCAACAGAAACCTCCAGATTCGTTATCTCACCATTCTCCACATCATATACCAATCCATGGATAAATACTGCGGCCTTAGTCGAGTTACTGTAGCGCTGCATGACATCCATGAGATGTTGACGGATAAATGCCGACTTTCTTTTACTAACCTCCTCTATCAATTCTGATAAAGCGATCTTTGAGACAGTATGCTTGACATTCTCTTCTACCATTGCTCGGAGAACAGCTATAGGAAATGTCCGAACACTGTAAGAAAAAGGACGAGCAGAATACATGCAAGGCTTACGATCATGAAGCTTTGGCGTAGGGACGTCGACTCCAAGGTACCTGTTCCTATACTCGATGATCTCCGGTCTGCTGTCTGATTCAGTACCAGGCTACAGCAACGATGTTGCTTCACGCGTACCTATCTGAAGTTGCATACAAATTTCTCAGAGGGAGGATCCATTCTTGCACTGCAAAATCAGCCGTGCTCCACGGCCAGGGAGGGGGTGAGCCAACGGCTGCTGCTGCACCACCGCACCCTTGATGGCCCATGACGATGATATGCTGGACGTTCAGGCTCTCCACGGCGTATGACATGACCGCATTCCTATAACGAACATCACTACGGGTTCAAGAACGACGGAAGATATCTCACGTATTCCTATCAATCTCACTGTATTGGTTTGCTATGTTCCTTTCGGCGAACAACATCCCTGGGAGCGCATCGAAGATGGTCCCTTCGCTGACCCTGCGCTCACCATCAATAGCGTTCTAGGATCCGGTGCTGATCATAACGTACCGGCTATCAGAACACCCGAGGAACAGAAACTCTGGATCTGTTCGCAATCCGTAAGATGATATTCAAGGACCGTATATACTCCAGGTACTCACGTTGTCCATTGACAGCCAAATCTTCGAGCAATCCGGGATGGAACAACTCCATCTTTCTACGGAAATGCTTGTTTCCATGCGCCAATGCCTGCCAGCCATGGAGGTCGCGCTCTGTGCTCGTTATTCGTGAGCGTAAGATTGGTTCACCGAGTGAAAATGCCGCTTGAGCGAGTACAAAGACGCTGAAGAGAAACATGGGGAAGGAACTTGCAGACAAGGTGCGTTTGCCGCGTTATTTATTAGCACGGGAGTCTGCCATGCTGCTGTTGTTTGCCAACGCCAAAACACTGCACGCGGATACCCCGAGCGCTCGATGGAAAATAGAACCATTCACAACGTCACAGAATGAATGTCGAACTGAGTGAACACCCTAAAATTCCAAGACCGCTGTTCCCCTTCATCCTAACTTCATAAAGACGTTTGAAAAGCCGAGGAGATTTTCTGCATTAGGAACAGGTCCATTGTCTTCGGGAAAGCAAGTGGTGTCAGAGACCGGCCTGAAAAATGACCGAATGGTTGACTCTGGGCTCGGTATGTCGAATTATGCGTTTGCTTACAATGGATTTTAAAAAAAAAGATCTGCGTGATGGAGACATGTTGCGTGTGACGACACCTTAGACGTACAAACAGCACAAGTAGCGCAGCCCTGTGATACATTCGTGTAAGGTTCCAACACATCTTGATTTTGTTGGATCGGCTGAAGATATCCTCGTGTAGCAAATGAGGGAAAGTCGGGCCCCATTCCAATCGGTACACGCAGCTCTTGATGTCAGCTAATATGGAGCTAGTGACGGTGGTATTTCTTTCGCGATGGTCGCGTGCTTTCGGTCCCAGAGGTGGCATTAGTAAGTGGTCGAGTAACGGGCTTTAATGACAGGCTAGAGGTCGGACCTATTCAATCGCGTGGCAGGTATCCCGTCAAGGTGCCTCAGGACATTCGGCACAACATCACGGCTTTTTGGTGGAGTCACAGAGGAGTTGTCGATGTAGCAAGAGCGCCCACGGATTTGTTTGAGGCTAGCAAGAGGCGTTCAGAGTCAGAAATGGACGGTCGGAAGGGTTGGTTACCGGAGTAACTGCTGCTTAGTCAGAAATATGGGCCTCTTTCTTCCACCACCATCTTCGTTTGTAACAACACCTGGCACTACTGACGACGTGAGCGATACTTTGGAATTTTGGCGACATCCGAACGTACAAGAGGAGCGAGGACATTGATAGTTAGAGGTGACCATGGCTACGGTGTACAATGAGAGTGGGATGTGGTAGCGGATATCTATTGTTTGAACACTGTGAGCGTTTTGCTCGCATCTCAAACAAGATTGTTCTTACCTGGGAGCAGACATGTATTATCAGGGAGAAGTAGCTCGTCCACCAGGCAAGAAATCGCTGGTGAATCGCACACGATACCTGTCGCGTGCTGTCACATTACAGGAAAACCCCAATTTTTCTGGACAACGAGCCTCGGGATTGGCTATAACGGGCATTAGCACGATAAAAAGGATGAGGTATTCGTAGTAGGATGCTCGTACCGACGTGCAGCGAACGGGGTTTGGGCAGTGGACGGATTGGGCCACGAACGATTCCCTCTGATTCATGAAGTCCCACCGTCCGTGTATTGACGCCATTTCTATTGCCTGCACCGTCGAGCATAGCAGCGAGAATGACTGGAACGGATAGAAGCTCCACAAGAGCGGTCGAAGCCAGAAGACATTAGCGGCCCAACCTTGGAGGACTTGATTGAAGTAGTGCGGCGCGAGAAGTTGAGAATATCAAGGTATGACAAAGCTATTCTGGCTAGACAAGCCTAACGAAAGTATAGTTTCTATCCTGTGCCACACCTGACGCTCTAGTCACTGAGTCTGAGTTGGCGTTCGGGAAGGACTAACGAATGTTATTCCAGGCCTTATGCAGAAAGCTCAACCCAGGAGTGTCGTCGTCGAAGCGACGAGCTGCACATTTGACCCTCCGCTTTGTGACTTGGAACTAGGCCGCGATATTTGAAGCGTGCAGTCGCTACGCCCATGGACCTACCTACGTCGTCGAGTTTGCCAGCGAAAGTGGCGTAACCAGATACAAATGAAACGGGAGTGGTGGTAGCCACGATGATGTCCCTCGAGAAGATCAAAATCTAGAGAACGCCGGGCTAGGAAATATTGATTGAAGTGGTACAGTGTGATGTTGAGGGCATCAATGTATGACAAAGGCATTCTGACGATAAACGGGCTAACCAAAGCGTAGGTTCAACTGATACCTCCATTCAGAGTTGCGTTGGCGTTTGAGAAGAATTAGCGAAGTCATTCCAGGACCTACTCGGCATAGAGCTTGTCAGCTGGGCAGTGTCACTATCGAAGCGACGAGTCATATGTTGTGATTTTGTTCACAATTTGTTCCAGCTATACATCTATTACTCCACGTTTTCCTGGACATCCTCGACTGTCGCACAAGAAGGTCGTGGAATTTGTGCGATGGGGCTGGCTCCGGGGGCAGATGAAACCTTTTATTCACTGTGGAACGATATAGTGCCAAGTCAGCGCATTGTACTTATCATCGTCAGCACTCTCTTTGCTCTCGCCCTATCAAACTCGCCCCTTTACAGGATACAGCGACGGCAACGTTTGACTAATTCTCATGCAAAGACTGGCTTCCTCTAACCTCTTCGCTATAAAGTGAATGTCATTGCGCACTGGAACAACCGTTACCTCAGGTTGACCTCAGCACATTATTCATTCGCCTAACCTCCTCCTCTATAACAGCTGCCGGCTATTGTGGTCCTTCCTATGGGCAGTGCGATGCACACCCTTTTCTGAGATATGCTTACGTCATCCATTCTAAAGGACGCACGTTCACAGTAGCTCGCTTCGAATTCTCTCCGTTCTGTGCTCTACCCCTTTGCCGTGTACTCTCCGTTCTCCTCCTGATATACAATATCGCGTGCGAGCCTTTCCCTCTCACCCCGCACTCGACATACTCAGCATATGACGTGATGGTATCTCCTACCTGATTACGCCCACCTTTCGGACGTCGAGCTTTCCTTTTATCGTATCGTTTACCGGCTGGTTGCCTCTGTAGTGCCGCGCTACTTTCAGACTCATCGGTATGGCCCGCCGTTGGCGCGCCGCCCAATGCGATGTCCTCGGGATGTACAGGGAGAAGAAGCAGAAGCTTATGTCTACTGATCGCCAATCGTTGTGAATCCGGCACATGTGTTGGGTGCTAGTGACAGTCCCAACAAAGATGATACTCGCCTGCTCGAATGGACCTTCAGGTACCCGCGCATCATTTGCTACAGCACTGAGTTCGACTGCGGATGTTTTAGATAGTGATTACCTGTGACCTTGTATGCATGGGCCATGGGGCGATTACATGCATTGGTGTGTCCAGTGTAGTTACTGATAATGGTATTTATTTCCATCTTGTTAAGACATTCCTATTCCGGATGTGAAGCGAGAAGACTTCATCTTTGAGTAACTTCTTTCATTCTGATTCCGCCAGGTTGCACATCTCAGAGGGATCTAAGCGCCACGGACATAACGTGGTGCGTATGCGTGAGACTGTTGTGCCACACGATTCTCGCACTCACTTTGCTTACTTCCAGCCAATTCTCAGCTCTGATGCATCCTCGAACTCAGCCACTCGCATCCTCCCATACACTCCCACCCACGCACAGGGACCAGTTCCACCACGCCATCCCGAGGTTCATATTGCGACAGTTCCAAGTGGGTCCTCGGAAGTATGTAGCACCTCGTGCCTCGTGTAGTCGACGTTTGACCTATTGTTACAGATCTAAAGCAGAGCGCCAGAAACATTTCCAACGTACCCGTGAGGATCCTGATTACGTCCTCTACTACGACATCGCTTCAGGGAGCCTCGATGTTTGTTCCATCGGGACTATTTATGGGCTCAAAAACCTCTACACGGATGCAAACAACCCCAGCAATGCCAACGAGCTGGAGCAAAAGCTTGCTATCCTAGAAAAGGATGCATCAATAGTCATCAAAGCTCTCCACTCCAACCTCCCCAGCGGCAAAGCCACTTTCAAACGCTGTGATGTTGAACGGCTGCGGAAATTTCTGTTCGTGATGCATTATCGCAACATGGGGGGGTCATACTTCGATCCTGATCATCCTCATGGAGGCTCGACAATTCGGAAGTGGCTCGAACGCTATAAAGCCAAACACCACTGTCGTACACATACCGATGTGTGGTTACATGTTCTTCGTTATTACCTGGATACCCCACACTCAAGAATTCTTGACCATGCCAAAGCGATCTACGATGAACGCGGAATGGAAATGGTACATCTTCAGATGCTGAACCACGTTGATCCCGATATGGAGAATTACGAGGCTCTTGCTTATGATGTTCAGGCTTCCATGAGTTTCCTTTGTATTTGGGAAGCCCATGATACATCGGAATTCATTCTGAGCGACAGTGGGTTTGGATTGTGGGAAGGATTATCAGTGTCGGGAGACTCGGTCCATCGCGTCTTTGTCGTCAGCCCCCGAATTGCGGTCGTCTTACGATCTAACTGGACGCCCACGTTCGAGAAGATGGGGCCAGTGATTAGCGACCTGCTGAAGATTCCACAAGAGCGACCTGTACCCAAGCTTGTCGATGGGAGTGCTGGATTTCGAATTCCCGAAGGTGTTGATATAGCATCAATCAATTGGAATACTTTCAGATCACCTGATGACCTCTTCACGTTCACCATAACCAAACTTTCTCTCGCTCAAACTGATTCTCTTAACGCTGTCCTTTTGAAAAACGTTCATCATGATGGCGCCCTCACGTTCTTGGGGAAAGAACGCATGCTGCGAACCATCCGCGCATTCTGTCATGATCCGACAAACAAGTATGATCGACCGAAGTTTGCGTCGTTGATGCGACACCTATCGATTATCCCGACAAATGTCACCCGACCTACACTGTTATCGGATGGTCCTGTCGATACCGAACTCTATGTAGCTCTCATGGAGATACAGCTTGCCAAGAATCATCTTCCTTCTCGCTGGGATCGCGCCCTATCTGTTTTCCGACTAATGAAAGATACTTCCATTCGCATGACCTGTCCTTTCATGTTGGAACACATTTTCAACCTCTCCGCTGTCATGCAGGAATGCCGGAATCATTTCGGTGGTGATGTGTACAAAATTGCAGGAGGCCCTTTTATGCTGGAACCCTCTCTGTCGGAGGAAGTTTCATTGAGAGTATTCCAGGCGCTTGATCGGTTCGTACTAGAGGGGTTAGGCATGCGACTAGCCTACGATACCAAAGATATTCTTGGGCAGGTAGCCAAGGATATCGTATTGGTCGCATTTCTTGACTGGGTCATTGACGAGTCAAGTCATGTTTTGGTGAATATGTCTGTTGTGACTAGGCAAGCAGTACGAAGAAAAATTGTATGCGCAGGATGAATTTAGCCTACTCGCCTATACATTTCATTCTATTACTATACCTTGGCTATAGTCTTCGCTTTGAACATTACGGACACGCTGGCGGGTTGAACCCAGTACTTCTTTACCATTGGATCTCGTAGATGCATTGATGGATCGTACACTATATAATCTATTCAAATCAGGCCAGCTTACCAGCTTTACAACAGTGTGTCATAAATTCCCATAGTATAAATAAAAGTCGCTTTGTGCCGTGGCTTTTCATAAAGACTTGAAAATTGATCGGCAGGTACTGAATACTTCTGTGGTCTACCTGTAAATTCTTCTAAATGTTGCCGTTCGTGCGGGGTCAGCATCTTTATCGGGCTTCAAAGCTTCCTGAGGGTTTTGCCGAAACGATCCCCGTCTACAGCCAACACAGTCGCAGCGTCGATAAGGTCCTTCCTTGCCGCCAGAGTCCTAAGTGGATAGTCTGCAGTCTGTCTTCGACTGCTGGGACGGCATTATTGAGTGACTCGAACGTGAAATGTTTCCCATCTTTGGTTCATGTTCGACAGCAGGTCAAAACGTTCAAGCCCTTGCAAGCGCTAAAAATGAGAGCGTTACAGGTATAAAGCGGACTCCATGATTCTTTCCTATCAGTGTAATTCCATCTCCGCAGTCGAGCCATGCGTCAAACTTTCCAACAGGGAAAGGACTCCATTGCAGCCTATTGAAGCTCGCATCAAAGAGTCATACGATCGGGCGATGTTTTTCTTCGTCCCATCATCAAATAATGTGCTTGGAAACGGTATCATCACGGCCAGTCGGCATAATTTCTTGTGGGAAACATATTGAGACTGATTAATTCGTAGGGGAAGAACTTTGTTGTTGTCGTCAATTGATGCAGATAAAGCGTAGCGAGGTCCTCCAGTTCTTTCCTACAGTCACCACGTCCTCATGAACAAGATTTCGATCGAGACTCATTTATAAGGACGTGCCAGAGTATTTTCACATAGGAACATCTATCTCTTTCCAAGAGGATTCCTTAGCATTCCTCCGAACAAGACTTGATTGCGCCAAGATATCTGTTTGGAAAGAATATAGGGAAACAGACCAAAATGAAAGACTTGCTGAGCGTCTTATGATCCTAACTGTCGTTCTAGCTGGAAGCCATATACAAGCTATGATGATACTTCTGTGATTATAGACACACGATCGTCGTTACATTCCCTAGTCGTGTTATATTCCACCTGGGAGGCCGTCTATCTTCGTCTGCCCAGCCCGTCATTCTGTTCCCTACCGAAAGTGATTCTGAGGACAGCGACATTGCTCTGTGGTAGCACGTCACAGCTAATAGGCATTGATTGATAATGCAAAAAGCAATGACAACTCGACGAAAGCGCAATAGAAAAGCTATACAGCCACGTCCCGCACTTATAACAGCCATTTGACAGCTGCCCAGGTCTCGCACCGCTTGAGAGGATTCATTTTAGGAGGCGGTCCTAAATATATAAAGCAATGAATTCTATTTTTATCTTTGTGAAAACAAAAATATCCCTTCGGCCACCTGCGATGGATTCCTGCAAATCCGACACTATCTTGTACCTGCTCACTTTAATGATATCCCCTGCATGGGTTTCCACCCTTCTTGTCGTTCTCCTCCTTAACCAGATCCCCTTGCACCTCAATATGTCACCTTGGAAGCCGAGTACCGCCGTGCGAGATTTCGCAACCACCCTTGACGAAGCTATGCTCATATTTGATGACCATAAATACATGTTACGACGGTCTGGGTTTCAGAGAAAACTGCGACTGTACGGTTTTCCTCTCCGTATACCTGTGGAATGCATGCCGATCTGCCTGATCATGTGCAGACTCAAGCTGAAATCACATACCTTATACCAAGCGCTCCGTGTGGCTGACCGCACATTCTCTTGGTCGGATTACCCTTCATGGTTGAGATATATATCCATGATGAAGAACATTTTGAAGGACGCCCGGGAAGGCCAGCGAGAAGCCAAGATACTGAAAAGAGATATGGAATTGAGCCAGGCGACGCTTTAAGTTGTAATCATACTTACCACGTTATTCCTAGGACATTATACTTTCTGATGAGGCAGAAACATTGCGCCTAGAAGTTGAGATCACACAACATCCGGCTGATAGCGGAGCAGAATTGGCCACAGTTCCTTCTGCCTCCGCCTTGCTATACCAAAATTCACCGGCATGATGGGTTTCACAATGACATGTTCCTTAGTTTTACGCCATATGATAATGTACCTAGGATGGCTACAATTCTCGATTTTCCGACTTCCTCACTTCTCGTACCTATGTCCATCGTTGTATGAGCATATTTCGACAAGGAGATAGTGTTTTTTTCTCACATTCCTTGATCCGAGCCTTGAACGAACTGACCTTGGAAGCCTTGAGTACCGACACTGTACTCGTTCTGTACAAATATTTAACTTTAAATTAACTAAGGCCGGAAAACAAAACAATATGTACCAAAGCCGCTGACTAGTCAGTCATTCACGGCCATGGTCGAAGCGCATACAGTCGACGGGAGGATGCCTGAAATCTGAGTATGAGCACATAGGAAGAGTGATTAATAGCATCCTTACCGGAGTTGAGGATTGTTCGGGAGATACATCAATGCCTAACTATATAGACGCATGTCGCTGTGAAAGAGGCTGTCCATTTCCGGTTGTTGAATCACCCCATCTTTATGGAAAGTTCCTCCTGTCCTGGGCAGCTGCTGTGTGGTCTTAAGACATCACGCTAGGTTTATGTAACCGCGAGGAACATACAGATTTACCAAGCATATACCTCCGTGTTTTAATCCGATGTCTTTTCAAACAATCTTGCGAACCAGCAGTCACAGGCCTGCATGATTCATACATACCATACGCAACGACGACGTGGGTATCATCGGTCAAACAGCCGGTGTACAATGTTATCATTCGCATAAGCCGAGACTACAACAGCACCACAGGATGACGATCATTGGCCGGACAGCATGACTTTGCAGCGTTGCACAGCTATACTTTATTGGTCCGGAAGCACGAATGCAAGACTTGGAATGTAATGACGTATGATGATTGACACTGATCGGTCAGTAGGTCGAGGGAGGAAGACGGTGGGTGCGGATGTGTTTCAAGATGATCGCGTAATGCACGATTAAACGGAAGGTGATCGGAATGTTTTCCCACGATGACGCGTCGCGGGCCCGTGCGCACCAAGTGTCCGGGGCACCTTTACTTCCCCGTGACGATCCGAACCAAGTTTTCCTTCCCCTTCATTGTATTTTTATGTATTGACATTGAAAGCTACTATATTCTCAAGCCTTTTTCGTGCGCTATACGTGGCCATGAACTGAGAATCAAGATGTACAACACCGAGGAAGCTATAATTCGAGGCCATTTGTTTGCTCGGATCCTCAGCACCGAGTTTGGTTGTGACGTGACCGCACTCTGCTTAAGGAGCTCGCCTTGCATAGGTGCTTATTCACTTGGAGATTCCGGCTCTAGTCCTGCCTGGCGTGTGATGTCTTTTACCCAATTCTTGGGCTTTAATCCCCCCCCCCCGGAACGGTATCCAAGGCGCTATAAACGAGATCGCCCCGAACGGACACCTTGCTTGCTTTCCCTCTACCATCATCATTTGCCGAGAGTCCTAGCCCTGTATGTCAGATACCCCTATTTCTACCTTTAGCTGACACAGATCGTACCGTTGTCCTTAGGTCATGTCTTCTACCGCTCTAAACGACTAACTTTCTTCCAAATGATGAGACGGGGACGCATCCTGCATCCTGCATTGGGCTTCTTTTGCCCCTGTGTATGTCCCACCGAAGCCACGAGCATCCTTGACGTACCCTCCGGCAAAATGCCGCTACTGAATCCTCCCCCAAATGCCCGCGGAAGCATCACAAGGCAACATGGACCATCAACTCGCGGATCAGCAGTGCTATTAAAGGTCCAACAGTGTGAATATCTGTTGCCCCTCTTGCTATCTTAGTTTCTCTCGTTCTAAAGCGTTTCCATTCCCTTCACGTCAAGATGACAGTATATTGTGGCGCTGGACAACTAGCGATATACCGCTGCTGTCTTCACATCTCAATTCTTGCCTTTGAATTGCTTAGTGATGAATGTGTTCCGTATTCAATGAAAGCAACAGTAACCGTCGCCAAACAACCTAGCCTTCTTCGGAGGTGATCCAAAAGTGCTGCGTGCCATGCACTGGATATATATGACACGCTACTCTCTTGTCATCGGTATACCAAATGCCTTTGCCTACCTTGACATTGATCGCTACTAGTTTCTCGCTTGGATTGACGCTCGGTGCCGTTTATGTGGGCAGTACCATAGCTGCAGTGTATGCGTTCGTTCCTTCAGGGTTACCTTTCAATACTCATGCGCGCACATCCTAGTTTCTATGGTATCACGATTCTGCAGACGGCCATTTACTATAAGCAATATCCTGATGATCCCTGGATCTTTCGATATGCCGTATGTGAAGAAGAGGCCCGCTCATTGTGATTTGTGTCTAACCTATCGCGTTCGACAAGGTCGCGGTACTATGGTGCGTTTGCGGGGAGTCTTAGTCAACATGTCGAACTATACTTTGACATCCGCTACAATTTACAGGATCCTCGATACACTACATGTCATATTAACCACTCATGCCTTGTACTTTTACATGGTCGAATCATTTGGAGATTATTCTGCCCTTTTCAGCATCATTTGGTACGCTCACCTCGCATCTGTCACTGCTCTGGTTTGATTTATCTCACCGGCAGGAGTTTTCCGGTGCCTCCGTTCCCTGCTTCACCTATTATACGAACGTCTCAATTTCCTTCCATCCGTAGTTGCAGCTCCTGTTTGCTGTACGTGAATTTTGCAACGATTGCGAATCTTCTTCTGATTGTTGACTAGATGCTAATCGTCATTGGTGTCCAAGCGTACGTCTCTTCTACTACTTAAAACACTGGTGACGTGGAAACTCAATGAACCCTCTACAGCTTGTACGCCGTCAGAATATGGAAACGTCAGTATCTGTAAGATGTGGAGGAAACGAACCCTGACCCCTGCTTTTCTTTAGTTGGTCGGAGTATCCATATGGCCATACCATGTTTCATCGTATGTGCTCTTCTCCTTTTCACAACACTGATGCAATTGTCTTTAAAATTAACCCAAAGTTTCTTGCTGTCGCCGCTTCACTTGGTGAGACCTCCATTGTCATAATGAGTGGAGGACTGAATGCCACTTCGAAGGCACCGGGATCTGTGAGCAGAAATTTATATATACAGCGCTGACCTTTAATAATGCTACTAGATGCTATCTATGATACGTATGGACTAGCTCTCTTCCTTCTGTTCGTCTGCCATGCTAATCTTGTGACCAGATACACCTTGACAACCCCCTTTGGTATCCCCACCATCAGCGTAGGCTTTGGTCGCCCTGACTGGAATATTTGACTACTCTAACGCATAGCTACGCTTTCACAGACATCCATTTATGTAGTCTTCGCCACGCTGGCCGGAGCGGACTTCTGCATTGCCGCTACGATGTGCTACTACTTGGACAAGGGCATCTCGATGAGCTTCTCCAGGTATGTTGCCTTCTCTAAAGCCCAGACGAAGACGATCAATGCTCACGACGTGAAATTATTTGAAGTACGACAAAGATAATTGTGGGATTGATGCGGCTTGCTGTCATATCTGGTCTGGTGACGAGGTATCTTTTGACCTTTCTGATATGATGGGAGCTAACCACGGATGTTGACTCTAGTGCATGCTCGCTACTTACCCTTGTCGCGGTAACGGCTCACTAATCCTTGATCCTTTTGTCCTCATCTTCCACGCAGTTCAAGGCCTGGCCGAAGACTCTGATTTTCATCGCAATCCATTCCATTCTACCAAAACGTGGTGTTGAAGTCTCCTTGTCCCATTTTTCTTGTCCGTCCTGACTATTCATCGACAGTCTACATCAACTCTATGCTGGCGATGCAAGTTTACCTCCCCGTCTCATTCGGACACTAATTCAATTTTGAGTAGGCTCAACGCACGCAAGATACAAAGGAGGACAAGATCCAAAGGGCATTTCGTCAATGAAAAGACACCTAGGGCTATCTCTCGCACTTCTGGAAGCAGTGCCGGTGGTGCCGCAAGGACGGTACGTGGCGCAGTCATCGCGATTACGTCAAAGATGTACTATTCTTTTTTTCCTCTCCAGAAAGTTAATGTATCTCTTTCCGTCATGGAAAGCGGTCGTTTAAGTCCTGGCGGCGGCGAGAATATGTCATGCACTCGAGAATTTTCCCAACGACGATGATATATCGGACCAAGTAGTCTGTAACGCGTCTTAGCGCTGGAACAATGTTGATGTTACCGGTAGTATAATATTGAACAAAGGATGGAGCCAGGTAACAGACGTCGTCTGTGGCGAAGTACTGGACTATTTAGGATAAGTGACGAGTATTGTTCATAAGCACAGTATACACAAGTTCCATCGTATCGCAGGTTAATCTTATCTTCTCTCGGCCGGCTGTCCAATCGCGAAAACTATGTGATTATCCCTACAAACGTAAGATGTTAAGGGAAAAGAAATGAAAGCTAATATGTTCTCAACTAATTTCAATCCAGGCCATTCATGTGTTGAAGTGGTAGCATGATGTACGTATAAAGATCAGCATCAA
This sequence comes from Armillaria luteobubalina, assembly GCA_030435615.1. NCBI lineage: Eukaryota > Fungi > Basidiomycota > Agaricomycetes > Agaricales > Physalacriaceae > Armillaria > Armillaria luteobubalina. The sequence continues at coordinate 1,510,506 of JAUEPU010000013.1, forward strand.
GAGATACGACACGTCTCATAAACTCAAAAAGAAAATATCCCAACTCCTTTCATTCGCCGTACTGAACATCCAAGCCCTCCCGACAGAGCCTCTCCCATCTCGCCGAGAGATCGTCATCATCAAAATCCAAGGGCTCATCCAAAATGAGCGTTTGAAATGTCCTACTCCCGTTGATTGCTTCTCTTCGAGACGCGACCATCTCAGAGATCACATCGCTCGCGTCCTCGAACTCAAGCGTAGACCCAGTTAAGTCTATGCTGTGTAGCTGAGGGACCAGTCGCGAAAAATCCCTCTTTCTTCCCAGCTGAAGGAAGACATCATTGGTTGTCACCGTCGCGCCGAGTTTCAGGTACATCAGGAGCGGGGTGTGCTTCAACAGGCCCGTCAACATTTCACTGTCGAGAGTCTTCGAATCGTCAACCTGTACACATAGATTTTGCAACATCGGCGCAGTCTCCGAAGTGAATTCAGGTAAAACAACATCCTCTTCGGTGTTGTCAAAATCCATTCGTAAGTCGAGGAGCCCCGGCAGGGCGAGCCTTGAAAACAGCTCAGCTATGCATTCTGATGAAGAATCAGAACTGTTGGTTATGGTCAGCACCTGGAGATGGGCGTGCCAACACAAGTCAGATGGTGTGTCAGAGAGAAAGTCTACGTCTGCCGAAAAATTGCCAGACACCAAATTTGGCGCTCTTTGCAGGATAGCGAGGGACTGCATATTGTTTCCATGTACCAAGGCATGGATGAGATTGTCCCACGGAAAGTGAAACAGGTCATGAAAGCAGATTCCCCAACCCCATTCTATGAGCTGTAACTCCTGTAATTGCGGCGCAAACCGGAATGCTTCAACCATAATTGGGTCGGTGTCTGGTTCAGGTTCGTATAGGTATACGCCGAGCCATCTCAGAGCATCGAGTGAACCGGAAACATTGTTGAAAATGTGTAACGTGGAAAAGGGAAGACCGACGAAGAGTCTTTCCCATCGGGGGGAGGTAGAGAAAATCATGGGAAGAACAGGATGGTCTGACATGTCCTCCTCACTTTCGATAGCAACGGTGAGGCAGTGCGTACCGGACCTCTCCAAGATAGTCCCAAGACGGAATAATGAAGCCTTGCGGTCTTCATATCTGCGAAGTTGGAGCCGGATATACGACCATAGTCTCGGCGTAGTCAAAACAGCCTTCCGCCATTGAGACGAGACATGGGATAGATTCCAGGGAGGATTTTTGATGTTAAGGGAATCAACCAACGATGTATCCTCATCCGTATCGCTGGATTGTAACAGCTCGGTGTCCGGAAGGAGACATGAAAGAAAGATATGACTCAAAATCTCCGAGGGTAGACGACGGACGGGATTCAAGACTAATTTCGAGTCAGATATCTGTTTCATCGCTCGATTCTGCTCTTTCAAGAGCGATTCGAGTGTCTTCTGAGTCAGGGTTATACGCTGCTGGAGGAGAGCTAAATATCGCTCTCCCTCACGGACAACAGCTTCTAGTTCTGTCCCCTCTTCGCCAACAGGAGCTTCGTTACAGACAAAGAAATGTTGATGTCGGGCTTCAGAGATCCCGTTTGGAAGAGGCCTTTCAGATAGCGTGAATCCGCACTGGGGACACGGCCCCCTACACGTCGGAGATTCGGTTGTTATCATAGCTTTGTCGAATATATCAGAGACAATGAAACTGAAGATCATGTTAGACATATGTAGCATAGAAAAAAACAGTCAAGTTCGGTACCTTTGTTCGTTGATATCATCGCAAATTTGGGCCAAGCGCCGGAGTGGCCTAGGGATGCCTCGGAGTTGAGGGCAGGCCACCTTAGACGCTCTCCTTTCGGACGAAATAAGCCGAACACTTGCCAGGGGGAAGATGCCGCAATCTGCCGGTATATGCTTCCAAATTTGGGTCCGTTACGCATGAGATCAAGATTGAACGTTGAACAATCGACTGCACTTTTATGGTCACGTTGATGACAGTTTCTGCTCGCTCCACACCTTAATTCAGTGGCATTCTGTTCTGGATTGATTGTGATCGCCAGTCTCTGTGGATCCTTCTCAAAGTACGTATACGCTCTTACTGAGAAGTTTTCAGTGTCGCTGATATACTGTCTTCGCTTGCTACTAGGATGGTTGATATACAACTTGCCGTCGAAGATCCAAACTCACCCACATGGCTACCTACTCCGCACGCTGTCGTTACAAAATGTCATCAGCATGGACCCGGACCCTCGGGTTTCGTAGAATATTCCCCTGATTTTGTAGACCCGTTTCCGGATTGCACCAAATCGGCGTGGATCAAGTATGGTCCCTCGATAGCCATGGGAGAGGCGCGTACCCAAGATTTCATCGCAAATATCGTCAACTCCGATAAAGATTGTGTAGTCCGAGTGCCTCACGTTTACTTTGCTTTTCGGTACGATAGGATCGGATACATCATAATGCAGCACATCCACGGCCGCGATTGCAACGAAGATGACTTCAACGAAATTTCCCGTGCTGTCAAACGACTTCTGTCTATTCAAAGCGAGACTAAGTCACCCGGGCCGGTTAGAGGGGGACCGGTCGCACACCGCTTCTTTGCTGACCACCGGCCTGATATTCGCTATAACTCGGTGGGCGAGCTCCAGGAGCAGCGTACACGTGCGCAAATCAATGGTAGTGATCATGGGTCAGGCCCTGACTTCAGCTATATAGCTCAGTCTTGTACTGGGCTCCGAATCCTTGGCTGCCAATATCCATTGAGGCCCAAAGCCTCATCTTCCAATTACGTGTAATGTAATGGAATTCCACCTGAATAGCAAGATTGCTGAGCTTGAGGGAAAGCTCACCAAGTACAACATCAACTGGGTCGGCAGGTGCAGGTTCACATTGTTCTGGACGGATATGCTTTCTTCCTTTTCTTAGTGATGATACCTGGTTGACTGAAACTTCATGTTTAAGGAGACATGGAGCAATATCTTGACGGAAATGTCATAGGCGACCGTGAATATAGATCTAGGTATGCATTTGACTAGGAGGGCGAGGACTATTTTCTGGAATCCGGTCCGAGAAAGTGGGAAATTATATTAAACGTTATCAGTCTGGATATCATAAAGAGCACTATCGGGTTGAAACATGTTGGGAACCTTTGGTTGTAAAAGAAGAGACTCATGATCAGCCTTGTATGGCTGCACTTTGGCGAACAAATGGTAAAAATGAAGGGAGAACAATGTAGTCCCTGGAAGACAACAGGGCAAAGACTTGTTTCTAAGTTCACCTCTTGCATGTAATCTGCTATACACGTCAGATAGCGGCCCTATTTCCACGGGACGTGCCATTCACCGAAGCGCCGTGATGCACTAACTGCAACAATCGGCGCTCATGTTTTGAGGTACATTGATCCTTCCGTGATTTTGCGATCGTTGTGATCGTTCTTTTCTCTAAAGACATCACGAATGCAATAAATGATTACAGCATGAAACTGTTGGTAGTACGATTAAAATCATAGTCGGGCTAATGCGACTTGTTGTGATATCTGGTCTGGCAACGAGGTGTGATTTTGATGTGCTCTGATACGACGAGAGCTTATCATGCATGGCCGCCGTTTCTCTAGCGCGTGTTCGCTTTTTACTCCCCTTGCGGTAATTATTCACCAATATTTTATCTTCTTGATTCTGAAAATATTTTCCATCCAGTACATTGTTTGGTCAAATAGTCTCATTTTCCTCGCAGTTTATTTCATTCTACCGAAACGTGAGTATAAAACTCTGCATTGACTGATTTTTCTTTGTCTCTAACTATCCTCCATGGTCTATATTAATTCTTTGCTAGCGATGCAAGTTCCCCTCCACTGTTATTTCCTCAATGCCTTAATTCTGTGTAGGCTCAATGCTCCCAAACGAGGGAAGGGGCCCAGGAGCGGTCCAAGCGACTCAGCGGAGACAATACGTTATATTCTTGTCGCAATGATCGAAGATGATATTAGCTCTTCCTTCTATCCAGAGCATCGATATGGCTCTTTCCGAGATGGAAAGAGGTCGCTCGGATGCTAGCACAGAAGATGTGATGGCATTTGTGTCAGAAATCTCCTACGGACGTTGAAAAGATTAGCTCCGGAAGACTTCGAATATATTCCTACCATTTGTTATTCCTGCTTTGACTTTGCTTGTATACGCACAAATTTTCTCCCGGTGCTGTTTCTAATTGCATCGCCCATTTAGGACTAGGCTGATGTAGCCAAAGAAACCCCCTTGAAAACGATCTCAGGGGCCCCTGAAACTGAATAGACTACGACAGTGTTTCATAGCATAGTGAGAAGGTAAATCAGAGTATGAAGGGTCAAGCCTAACTGGTAGGGCAGTGAGTTCGAATAAATGTCGGGCTAAGATTATCGTGAGGATCCTGGTCCTTTCGGAATTAGCAAGGAGGGCAACAGGGAGAATGTAGGGGCCGTGAAGACGCAATGCGTGAGAAGGAAAAAAGCGGGAAGCATGTGGTCTAGGATATCATGACAACTGAGGAGCGGTGATTCGGGTCCAAGAAAAAGGATGAATCACATAAACATTCTGGACGTCCCCGATGATGCGCATAGCTTGTGCTGATGTTTATATCCATGGCATCACATATAGTTGTGGAGATATTCACACCTAGGGGTTCTTAGTAGGCTATCGTTTTCCATTCCTATTGCCAGCAACGCTGAGTGTTTTCCCAGTACAAAAGACGGAGCTCGAAGGTTGAGATCTAACCATCATCTCAATCGAGCAGATATACGAGAGTTATCAGGCTAATTAAGAGTAGAATGCTTTTATAAAAACTGTTGTTCCGCACATTCCCTCATTATCTGAAATCAAATGTGATCGTCGTGGCTTTCATGTCCAACCCATCATCTTTCTCCATAATAGAGTAATCTTCGCAATGCGCCAAATCACATATATAGAGTCCCGAACAATGTGATGAAGACTTTCGAGGAATGTTCTTAGAGGGTTATACGGATACTTGGCCTGTCAGTGTCTAGTGTCTTCTACCAAGCGACGAACGCCAGCGCCAATTGTTTTGCAGGCAATCCGAATAAGGTCTCTGGCGTGAGGTTTCATAGGTTTTTTTTCCAACGCTACTTCTTGCTTTAGTGAGCACCTAGCCTTCGCTGCGTCGTTCTCAATGATCGTTTTATCCAGTCATAGTCAGGCGAAGTCGACATTGTGCAATTGGGAGCATTCCTCCGTGATCACGTGCACCGATTGTCCGTGGTTTCCCGCAATCTCCCGCCTGTCCATAGCTGCACCTGTGACCGTCACTAGCGGCTTGCTCAGTTCCCCTCCTGGATCCAGAGAGACGGTTACAACACGTCACACGAGAATTTCTTTCTGGTGCGCGCTAAGGCATCTCCCAAGCATTCTGAACGGCTGTTCGGATCATCGGACATTGGGCCAGTGTACTTTTGTTCATGTTTTGTATCGGTAAAAGTTCCACATACGATTTTATATGTGCCTATCAAATCTGGGCAAGTCAAGGAAAATCTGGGCTCCAAGGTTCAGAGATTTTCCGCCGAGGGGAAGGCGCCAAAGTGAGCTCCATCCTCCTTATATCAAACAAACTACTTTCAGTGGCGTTTTCGGTATTTACTCAAAATCCTGTGCCTTCAGAGGGTCCACTCTCATGTGTCTACGAAAGGATTAGTGCTAACTTGATCATCAGTCAAACTCAGCACAAGTTGACACCACAACGGAAGCGCCGAGAAATGAGCCTCATGGGGGTAGTCACTAGTAAAGAACGTTCCTCGTGGTCCCGTAGAAACCTGACGAAGCGACATGGATGGGCATCGACCCGTGCCAGGGACATCTTCTTCGAACTCATCAACGCCTGTTATGATCTGCAGCTGCAGCCGCTTTCACTGTCTCAGTAGTTCTTACTCCTCACATTCCCATTCCCGAATTATTGATCAAGACCACACTGACTAGTGATGCCAAACCGTGTGCTGCTGCTACTTTTCATATGCCCTCCGTGATTAGCCCGGTGATGAGGTCTTTCCCTGTTAACAGGAATCAACTGTAACAATGATCAAAAAAGGCTTCTTCGAAGTTGATCCCAATGTGCTGCACGCCACCGACTGGATATATATATATGACATGCTTCTCTGTCACCATTGGCGTAACCGATGTCGTTGGCTCTCTCAATACCGACAGTTGACATCCCCCCTCTGGGAACGACGCTCGGCGCGGTTTATGTCGGCGCTACTATAGCTGCAGTGTGCGCGCGATTTCCTATAAGGCGTCCTTCTGGTGTTCATTGCGTTTTTCTAGGTTTTACGGGATCGCCATCCTGCAGACTGTCATCTACTACAAGCGATACCCTGGTGACCCGTGGCTCTTCAGATATTCCGTACGCAGAAATCGCGTGTTTTTATGAGATTTTTTCCCGATAATATGAACAGGTTGCCATTCTGTGGTATGCTTACCGAAGGCTGTATAAAATCGCAAGCTAAATCCTGGCGTCTACTGTAATCTTCAGGATTCTCGATACACTTCACGTTGCGATAAGCACCCATGCCTTGTACTTCTACTTGATTGAATCATTTGGGAATTATCTTCCCTTGTTTGGAATCGTTTGGTACGTATTTCTCATAAATCTAGGCTCAACTGAGCTCGTAACTCGCCGGCAGGAGTTTTCCGGTACGCCTATTTCCCCGTTTCGTCCATCGGCTGACGCTTTAAGTTCCTTCTCGTCCTTAGTTGCAGCTCCTAGTGAATGTACGTGAATGTTGAGTGATCTAGCATCCTTCTCAAACCATTAACCAGATGTTAATTGTCGTTGGCGTCCAAGCGTTAGTCTCCTTCAATTGACTTAAACAGTCCAAAAGACTCATTCACCAGTGCTTGCAGCTTGTACGCTGTCAGAATATGGAAACGTCGGTTTCTGTCGGGATTAAAGTGAATGTATCCTAACTGTTGGATCCTTCGTAGTTGGTCTTAAATTCGATATGGTCCTACCATGGCTTATTGTATGTCCCCTTCTCCTCTTTTCATAATATTCATGACAGCGTCGGTAGTTCCTCGCTGTTGCTGCCTCTCTTGGTAAGATCTCTTTTGTCACAATGAATGGAGGCCTGATTGTGATTTCGAAGGTACCGGGATCTGTGAGGGTCAATTATATATATATGCGTATAACGCTGACATGTAGAGAATGTTGACAGATGTTATTTATGATACGTATGGGTCACGCCTTGTTACGACTCCCGTCTCTCATTCTAACTTTATCACCAGATACACCCTCTCAAGCTTTTTCGACATTTCCACCATCAGCGTAGGCTTTGATGGTTCTGTATCGGACATAGGGCCACTCTGATGGGAAGTTACGCGTTGCAGACATCCATTTACATAGTCTTCTCTACCCTCGCGGCGGCGGACTTCTTCATTGCTACGACAATGTGCTACTACCTGCATAAGAGCAGATCTATGACTGGTTTCTCCGGGTGTGTTATCTTTCTTAACAACATCACGAATACGTTATATGCTTACAGTGATCCTCTGTAGTACGCTCAAGATCATTGTCGGACTAATGCGCCTTGTTGTGATATCTGGTCTAGCAACGAGGTGTGCTTCCGATGTCGTGTCTGATAGGACGGAAGCTAACCATGGATACTTGCCGTTACTCCAGCGCATGTTCGTTATTTACTCTCGTCGCAGTAATTATTCACCAATCTTTGATCCTCTTGATTCTGATATCATCCTCCGTCCAGTACATCGCTTGGCCAAATAGTCTTATTTTCCTCGCGATCGATTTCATTCTGCCGAAGCGTGGGTGTCAGAGTCTGCTTCGACCAATGACCAGTTTATTTCTAATTATTCGCCAATAGTCTATATAAACTCTTTGCTAGCGATGCAAGTTTCCTTCCTTCCGCTGGTACTTGAACACCAACCTAATTCTGAGTAGGCTCAATGCTCGTAATGCGCAAATGAAGGAAGGAGCCCAAGAACGCCCCGTTGATGGACCGAAGTTCCTCAGATTTGCTCCTCAAACCTCCACTAGTGGTCCAAGTAACTCAACCGAGACAGTACGTCGCACTCCTGTTGCCATGGATTGAAGATCCTACTATTTCTTCTCTCCAGAGTGTCGATATAGCTCTTTCGGAGATCGAAAGAGGTCGCTTGCATGCTGGTACCGAAGATACGATGCCATTTGCATGAGAAATTACCCATCGACGTCGAAATAACTAGTTATGGATGACTTCGAGTATACTCCTACCATTCTTTATTCCTGTTATCATTTCGTTGTATACGCATAAATTTACTCCAGGAGTTTCTTATTTATTTAAAAACAATAGTATGTGCAACACTTACAGGCGTCTAGTGGACCTTGATGTGGCGGCGAAGATGGAGCAATCAAAAGGATGGAGTTCTGTAATCAGATCATCATTGATCCGGCAAATTAAAAACATGTGCATTGAGCGCTGAGTGTTCGAATCGAGTTGTTTATTCATGTACTTGCCTACTATCTTGACTTAGTCAGTCTGATAGAGAACTGCTATGACTTTCACGTTGTAACATTCCTTACTTCTCCGCAGCCCACTAACGCATGTATCAAGCGCTTAGAACCCTGTTATACTAGAGCGATACCGCCAATGATTGTGCCTAAGATCATGCTGACACATGTTCGGTCAACGTGTTCACCGCTCGAACTTTGAAAGTCAATTTCGTCCCGAAAGGATATATTCAAACAGGGTCCCAGCAACGTGGAGGTTTGAACTGTTTCATAGGCTTTTGTCTTTGTTTCCTACACGGCTTTTTGAGGCACAGACCATTTAACATTTTCCGAGTCGCATAGAGGACTGTCAAGCCTAGGGAAATGTATGGTGCTAGTCTTGCACCAGAAAAGGACGATTTTTTGATACTTCAAGACAATGGTGGCTGTACGGGCTGTCGGAATAAACCTGTTCTGAACCCGTTACTTACCGTTTACCACCACGTGGACAAACGAGTTGCTCTCTTTTCAGATCCATGCCTTCGCTCAAACTGCAACAAAACGAGCAGCTCCCTTTCTTATGCGATAATCAAAATATCCTTAAATGAACATGCATATTGACCAAATGTATGTTCCTCTTTTACATTTATTTCGCTCTTTCTAAATCTCACCTAGATATCTATGCAAGATTAGGACTCCGGCGATCACACTGGAAAGTCAGGGAGAATTCAAACTCAAAAGTCAAAGGCCTTCAGCAACCAAGGTGTGCGTGTGGGACTTGACATCCGGCGCCTCAAATAGGTCCATTTCTGTCTGTGTCCGAGGATTTCGAAAGATTCGATATTTACTGTTCCTGGGCCAGATTCAAATAGGCTGATATTACACTGCAAATGCCCGGTATATAAGCTTCGCACACAGCACGTCGGCATTTTGTTGGTTGGGCAACAATTGTAACCATACCTCGGTCAAAAAGGTGTTCTCCAAGAATAAATCTTTCCCCATGCGCCCATAGAAATATCAGAACGCAACATTACCTTGACATTACCATCGTCAGCGACGGACGTGGACCACCTGCAGCTGTTCTAACTATCTCATCTGCTCTCATACCCTCGCATCCGTTTCCATTCCCTTCCTCGACCAAGACCATAATGTCTTGTGGCGTCGACCGGGATCCCGCTGCTGCTAATTCAACTGTAATAGCTGTCGAACAGTCATCCTCGAATACGATTCCAAAATGCTGCATGCCACGGATAAACATATAAGACGTGCTATTCCCTCAACATCAATCTAACAAATGGCTCCGGTTACTCAAAGATCGTTAGTTGACTCCCTCCCCTCGGTGCTGGGACGGACACTTGGTGCAATTTATGTTGGAGCTACTATAGCTGCAGTGTACACATATTTTCCTTCGACTTTCGCCTCCGATATTCACTGTGTGCCCTAGTCTCTACGGGATGACCATTCATCAGACTGTGACCTACTACAAGGGATACCCTAACGATTCGTGGCACTTTCGATATGGCGTAAGCAACAGATTGTAAACTTTGACTATTTTTTAACGTATGAACAGGTCGCCTTCCTGTGGTACGCTTAGCATGTATACATGTGCGAATATTTTGACGACTATAATCTGAAGGGTCCTCGATACGCTTCACGTTGCGTTAAGCACCCATGCCTTGTACTATTATCTCATCGAATCATTTGGGAATTATCTTCAAGTGCTCAAGGTTATTTGGTAAGCATCTGCCATATCCTTCGAGAATTCCAAGTAAGTTCGTACCTCGCTGGCAGGAGTTTTCGGGTGCGGCCATTTCCCCACTTCTTTTCCATTGTAGACGAACCTCCTGAGCTTATTCCGACCCCAGTTGCAGATCATAGTCAATGTACGTGAAAGCTGGTACTATCTTACATTCCGATCTAATTGTTAAGCAGATATTAATCGTCGTTGGCGTTCAAGGGTGTGTCTCCCTCGATTGACTCTCGAATGATCGGAAAAACCCAATCGCCCGTCATACAGCTTATACGCCGTCAGAGTATGGAAATGTGTGTTTCTATCGGCATGTAACTTTGAAGTAAACGAATTCTGACTTGTGGTCTGTGGAAAGTTGGTCGTAACTTCCATAAAGTGCTGCCATGCTTCATTGTACGTTCTTTTCTAGCTCTTTCTCTTATTACTCGGCTAGATGTCTTTGGAATCCAACTCACAGTTTCTTGCCGTTGCGGCTTGCCTCGGTGAGATTTCCGTTGTCATAATGATCGAGGACCTGAATGCAACTTCCAAGGCGCAGGAATATGTGAGTATCTTATATATATCTATATATATATACGGCGGTGACTTGTTGAATCTTACCAGATGGTGCCTACGAGATGTATGGGCCACGTCTTGTTACGGTGACCGTCTCCAATGTTAACCTTGTTACCAGGTACACTCTATCAAGCTATCTGGGAATCCCCAGAATCAGGGTAGGCTTCGGTAGCCCTGCTGAAAGTGCTGCTTCTAACGGGCAGTTACGTGTCGCAGACGGCAATTTACGCAGTGTTTTCTACAGCTGTAGCGGCAGACTTCTTTATCGCCGCAACAATGTGCTACTACTTGCACAAGGGGAGGGAAATGGCCGGCCTTTCTAGGTGTGAAACCCCCAAACCATCATGACTATAATCAATACTTACAGCAAGAAATTATTCTGTAGTACAACAAAGGTCATCGTGGGTTTGATGCGGTTTGCTGTGATGTCTGGTCTTACGACGAGGTATGATTATCATGGCACGTTTGATATGACAGAATCAATCATGAATATTCGTTATTACTCTAGCGGATGCTCGCTATTTTCGCTTATCGCGGTAATTTCTCAGTAATCTTTAATCCTCTTAACTCTGATGTTATCTTCCGTCCAGTACATCGCTTGGCCAAATAGTCTCATTTTCCTCGCAGTCCATTTCACCCTGCCGAAGCGTGCGTGTTCAACTTTATTTACCAAATTTCATGCCTGTATGACTATCTAAGAACAGTCTACATAAACTCGTTGCTCGCAATGCAAGCTCTTTTCCCTCTTTCACTTGAATAATATTCTAACTCAGAGTAGGCTCAATGCACGCAAAGCACAAAGAGGGGATGAGACCAAGGAGTGCTATTCAACTGATAACAGTACACTCAGGTTTGCCAGTCTCACTATCAGCAGTGGAACAAGTAATGCGGCAGGGACGGTGCGTATTATGCAGCTCAAGAATGCATTAAAGATACTAATTTCCCTCTCCAGAGCGTCAACGCCGCTCCTTCCGTCATGGAAAGAAGTGATTCTCTTGACGGTACGGAAAGGACGTGTACTTGAGGAACGGTGCTTGATGCTACCGCTAAACCCAACTAGCCCGGTATGACTCCAAATACATATATTACTGTTATATATCTATTCCCTGCAACGAGCTGGTCTTACCAATTTTTACTATCCCTATATCTGGCGCTCTCGGTTTTGTACCTTTGCATCATTCATCTTGTTGCGTCACGTATTAGGCTGATGCATTGCCGATGCCGATGCCAATCCTCTTCAGAAATGGTATGTCTCCTCATTGGGGCCAGAACTGCAAAAAGATTCTGTTCATTCCTAACTCGGTAATATTTAGTTACAACATCTATGTAATAGTACAGCGGCGAACAAAACACGACCGGAAATTCTTCTATCATGATCAAGCATTAAGCATTCATGCTCTTAAATTCTTTCGTAAAGTCATTCATAGCATCCAACGTGCTCAAGAAATGCTTGAACGCGAGCTTCTCTCCACGACCCACAGCCAACGATTGGGCTGTCCTCGCCGCGTTCTTGATCTGCCTGCCATTCACGTCCCGCTTCGCCAGTTCCTGGATTTGCTGCGGAGTGATTTCCGCCGATGCCCCGACCTTGCCGATGAACGCAGACCAAACTTGCATTTTGGACTCAAGGGGCAGCTCGTGGAAATGCAGTGCAACGTGGATACGCGACAGGAAGGCCTCGTCGAATGCCTTAACACGGTTGGTGGTCAAGAAGAGGATGCCTCGATAGTACTCGACATGACGCAAGCTAAAAAGATATTCAAACTTCCGGTAGCATGGCAAGAGCCGACAGAGCTCACAAGACAGCGACCATGGCATTCCGTACAAGATCGTGGAGAGAACGTTGCTCGAGGTAGACATCAGCCTCATCGATCAGGACGATAGCTTTCCACGTCGTAGCGACCTCGAAGACACGTTCGAGAGCCATATCGAGGCTATTCGCATCCGTGCCCAAATCGCCAGCCCCGACAAGGTATAAGGGTCTCTTGACATGTTCGCTAGTTGCTTCAGCAGAGAACGTTTTACCTGCAAGGAAAAGTAATTAGATGATTTCAAATAAATCTAGCACTACCGAACTGACCAACTCCCGGAGGACCAAACAAGTTAATAACGAGACCATGCCCTTTGCCCTTGATGAAGTCATCGAAGCCGAGCTCACGATGATGTGCCTCAACGAGAGACTGCAAGAGATCCTTGCGGTCCGTCGGAAGAACGAGATTGGAAAAGGCATCCTTGTTCCATTCCACGCCCGAGATCTTCTCAACATCGAACTCCACTGTATGCAAAATCAGCTTCCGCACAGGGCTTAAAGAGACGACATACACCAGAGTTTATCAGAAAGACTAAATCCAAAAACCACAGTGGGCGTCAGTATGAGTTCTTCATCTGTCAGTTCGACATCATTTGTACTTTCCTCGTCGCGGAGGCGAGAGTCCACAAGAACGCCTTCAAAAATATTATTGACGAGATGCACAGGATAGGCGGTCACTTACCATTCGCATATTGGCCTGGTAGTTGCACTGGTTCCGGGTCCATAAGGTTTCCGTAAGGATCCAGTTGTGGAGCTTCCTCTGACTTGGATACAGCGGTAGGATACTTATAATTAGGATTGAAGCGTCGAAAAGAAGCTGAAGGGCATTAGTTAGTCGTCAAGCTGAACCGTGAGCAAGATATCATCCTACCACGATCGATCATGATTCTTCCTTTGACCTAAAAATAGAAATCACATCTGAACATATTTGGCTACGACTAGAGAAAAGAAAGTACGAACGTTGTGCCTCAAAAGCCTATTATCTCCGCACTTCAACGCTGCGATACCATTGAACTGCATATGGTGAATACCCCGAAGATCAGACCATTTCTTGCCTCGCTGCAAGACCATCTCCTTTAACTTCGCAGAATCAGGATGGAATCTAATGGGATAGGCATCTAACGACTCGATCTTTATAGTTCCTTTGAATTTCTTGAGGAGGATCTGCGTGGTAACCTTCGATACCCCGACGGTCTGGGTGACAGGGCGGTCTATGAGATCCATGCTCACGCAGTTCAGCTGGTAGCACCGCATGGCTTCCACGTTCGTACTCACGGCCGACTCTAGCCTGAACAAACGCGGCGCGCCGGTGATAGCACAGCGCGTGACGAGGATCGAACGTGGGACGAGGATAGAGTAGAGGAGGTCCTAGGTGATCTCGCCATGAGATTTGTGTTTGTTGATGGTACGGATAGTGTTCTGATAGTCGGAATTGATGGAAGAAAGAAGGAGGTCGACGGAGGAAAGGACATATGAATCGAGTTGGGTCTGAGGCTTCTTCGAGGCAAGATGATCGCGGTATTCTTTGAACTCGTCGAGGTATGTTAAAAAGAGCTCAGGGTCAAGCTATTGGGAGGTATTCATATCTATGAATCGTATAGGACTAACGAAAGCACATACCTCTAAAGGATCAGAATTCCAAGAAATTCCGGGCCAGGATTGAATGACGTCCTTGCACACTTTCAAGATGTACTCGCTCTTGATAACAACCTTGAAGGTTGGCTCCAACACACCGATCATATCTTCACGGATTGGGAGCTTGCGCACGATGCTTAAAGATGTCTCAGTCAAAGGCACCCTTGACATCAGGGGGGACATACACGAAGCTGAAGTCCTTCCAAGGATCATTGTCTCCCGTTCGCAGCAAGGGAACACTTTCGACAGTGACCTTTGAACTTGTATTCTGTAGAATTACGAATAAGCACATTAGCGCGCTGACCTTAAGTCATGCATGTAGAATACCACATACCCTATACTTCCAGCTCTTTGACCACCTACTATAATAATGATCGACCCGTTTGATCTTCAACGTAGGCGGCGTCAAAGGCTCGTCGTCTTCCTTGATAGTGGAAACCTTCGACTCGGTCTCCATATCCCTCGACGACCCTTCGGAAGCCTTCATCAGAGAGGAAAATCGACGATGCATGATTACGCGGAAGTAGGGGAAGTAGAGGAGATGAAGTTCTAGCGCTTGTTAACGACTACGTTTATATTCGCACGAACGCGGGAGCGTACAATGCTCATTATGACTCCTAGTTGGTAGTAAAGGGTCCAATGCAGTGCATTATCGTGATTAGGAGAATTCGAGGGTAGCTCCTGTATGCCATAAAGCGGATGGCAAACCGGTGACGCTCTACATAGCAGCCAATGACATGTATGGCTCGACTCAAAAAGAGGGCTTAGCTCTCGCCATGTGATGATCAGTTAACAGCATTTCAGGGATCGCTACTGTATGGGGCTGTGCCCATGACATGACCATTGAACAGCATAGCTGTTGGCGTGATACTCGGCGAATCAGAAGTCCTATATCATCTGCGCTTAGATAAAAGATATCTGGATATCGAAGCCTAGGTGCCCAGGCGGAGATGGGCATTGATAGTGCCAATGATAACCAGTGTCAGATTCCAGCTTCTTCCCCTGTAGATGAGACGAGAATATAGGTATCTTTCCCTTAGAAGAAACTGTCCACGTACTTAGCGACCGATAGAAACGTATCGAGCCGTTCCCTGAGGCAAGGGGATAGTTTCGTTGGAAAGATTATAATCGATGATCTCAGGTGAGATACATATCACGGGTCTGGGCAAGTGGCGGCTGATGCCGATAAAATGGTGAGGTTTCTCAAACGATGACCCGGTGAATAGCGTGAACTGAAGGTGAGCGAAGACACCGTTTCGACGTTGGTCTCAGCATTGGAACTGTTCACTTAAACCCATCCCGTTACGCCTTATATACACGGGGTAAGGATATCTAGGAAGAGCGCGAGGTCAGCCCAAGCCAATTCAAAGGCATCGCATTGAAATATCTATTACCGACCTGCAACATCGTAAAAGACACATAGACTATGTAACACGGCTTTTCGAACAAGCGTTGTTCTTCGCCCGAGTTGAATTGTTTTAGAACAGCATTTATGGCGTGGAAAGATTGCCTGCCTAGAGCACAAATTGGGCGATGTATACCCCCTGAAAGCAAATACGCATTTATGGCGTGGACGTCAACTTCCGATGAGCTTGATAGCTACTTATGCATCGTCAGGCAGTGCGCTTATCACGTGTTGAATGAGCACTCACTGCAGGCTATATGCCACATCCGCTCGTAGGACCGTGGCGTCCTTCGAAATCAATATAACCTCGCCGTTCACATTCCTAGTGTAAAGCACCGCTGCTGGCATCCGAGTGTTCCATTCATAACCAGAAAGGGCACCTACACTGTCCGTCGTGTTCTGCGCCCGGTATCGATTTGACATTCATGCAAGGAGTCCTGAGATTTGCGAAACATATGAGTGCGTCTTGCGGATCAGAGTGGCAGAAAAATAGAATGGGTATTTCGGCAACTGCCGGTCCTGCTTACTGGACGGCATTTCGGTCCGATCCGCAAGAACTAAATTTGCCGTCGGCCAAGTGACGACTCCGCTTCTCTTTGTACTATATGTACCGCTATTATTGTCATAGCGGCTACATCTTCAATAGAAAATATCCCCGATTCGCATTTCCTGACTCGGGTATTTGGTAAGTTATGGTAATTATCAGACATTTCAGAAATTCCAGAGGCCCTAGTAGATTTGTTTTTCAATGAAGTAAAGCAAGAGACTGGAAGAGCACTGATCAACAGCTTACAGTTCCAAACGGCCCGTCGCGATCGTCGTTCCGTGATAGACGCAGATTTAGCGAATACCTATGGCGCCTAACGTTCCCACGTGACCGCTAGGGCCGGTAGATACGAAGACCAACCACCATTCCCTCCAGGCTCCTGTTTCCACGACGCTCTGCTTGAACCTGGAGGTGAATCCTTTTTCTTCCCAGGTAAATCTTTGCAACTTCCATCTATCATAAAATCTGATTATGCTATCGCTAGAGTGAACCATGAGTCTCATTAATCGCCTCCCACCGGAACTACTTGCAGAGATCTTCGAGCGAACAATCCCAGCCTTTAGTTCAGATTCGCTCACGGATAGTTGGGAAGCCCCTTGGATAATCGGCCAGGTTTCTAGCTTCTGGAGAAGACTTGTGCTATCACTTCCTTACGTATGGTCCTCCATTTCGGTCAACACATACCGCAAACACACTATCCCAAAGTTGAAAGTAGCATTGGCTCGCTCCAGAGCGGCCCCCCTCACAATTTATCTCTTTTTGTCCCAACGAATGACGGAAGTGTATCGGCTGCTCTGTAACGAGCGTCGTCGCTGGAAGAGCATCGACATCACTCTCCAAGGCAGTTCCCGCGTCACAGCTCAACAATTCCATCCACTGCTTGCTTCTGGAGCCGATTGTCCCATTCTCGAGTCATTTCACTTGGCAATGAACGTCAATTTACCCGAACGGTTCCTCGATAGGGCCCCCATGTTACATGATGTCAGGCTGGCAATGGGGAGGTCGCCATTGCAAACAAATGCCCTTCCTTGGTCACGATTAACTAACTTCATTACCACCTTTCTCACTGTTGAACAATTGTTCGTAATCCTTCGTGAAGCCCCACAGCTTGACACTCTCAAAGTATATGGTTATCGCAAGACGAACGTCACCTCCCCTCTTGTTCTTGTTCACGCTTCGTTGGCTACATTTTTGATCCCTGATATATCGCCATTCCCTTTCTTTACACTCCCCGCTCTCACCGATCTTTATGTCCGCTATCCTACGGACAGGAACGATGCAGACATTTTTTCAGCATTTGTCAGTCGCTCTGATTGTCCACTCGAGTCACTGCGTCTCTCCTTTGATACCTTCACCGTATACCTCGTTGACACAATTGCGAGTTTACGAACTCTGCAAAAACTCCACATCACGTTCTTCAATGGGAACATAACGCCGCTTTTGTTCGCCCTTAGCACCCCGCGGTTGATCCTTCCCAGCCTGCAGGTCCTGGAGCTTAATCAGACTCACAGGACGTTTGCTCCCCTATGTTTGCGGGACGTTGTTGATCTGATCTCATGTCGCCGCGAACATACACCTTTGCAGTGCGTCATGATGGAGAGTAATTTGATCTTGCCGATACGACCACAAGAACAAGCTCCTTTTCTGGCTACTTTACGAGAAATTCAACGGGGAGGACTTGTCATCGAAATTCTAAAGTAAGATCAACCTCCTGTTTTGTTCTGGCAGCGACTGACTCCCTGCCTCGTTTCTTAGTAAGGGCAAAGATATTTTGAGTTCGCTCTGATTTCAAGGAAGGGGTGCATATTCTTGCCATGTGTTTGGTGAATCAGCCGTCACTGTAACAAGGGCAGCGTACTCCCTGCTTTCTCTAACATATTATCAGTTGATAATGCTCACGCAGGGTGAGCTGGATATATTGGTACACGAATGTGTGTACAAAAAATCTTATTTGTCGATTAGTGATGAAACGGATAGGTATACGAGACCCTTGCCTTGATATGTATCTAGGTCAGAGATTATATTCCGCTGCATTGGCAGTATACTGGTGTATTACTGCACAAAGGAACGCACAGTCGTATATCAAGCCAAAGATTCCCCTTTCGTTAGTCCAGCACGAGGATCCCACGGCCCGTCGAATCTCTCCGACTATCGTGACAGTCATTTCATTAGTCTATCTATACCATGCCCAAGATATCCGCGATCCGCGAATATACACGCAAAGGCCCTTCGTTATGCTATCCATGCTATTAACAAAGTCAATCCTGAGGCTATGTGTCTTACTTCGCGGGATGACCGTCTGGCGCACCGGTTGATCTCACTAAGCTGTGAATCGATGTCTTTTAAGTTGCGGTAGTGCTTTCCCGCCAAGCCCAAGAAGTCTGGAATATATCCGAGTCCGAGCCCGAACCCGAATGCGAATCAAAGAACCATTCGAAGGATGAAGTCCTGTTTAAAGAGCTGGCCCCCTGTCCTGTCTTGCGGCGTGGGTTATCATGTACTACCTCTCCTACGTGTTACTATTTTCCCTTATCTCTATTTCTGTCCAATCCGGCTTGCCCGACAAGGTCTATGGTGTCAACATAGGGTCTTGGTGTGCTCTATCAGTAAGATCTCAAGTGCTAGACCACCTCATTCCTTCGTAGGCTCGTTCTTGAGTCTTGGATGCTACCAGAAGGTACGTACTTTTGGTATTGATCACGACAATATGCCTGATCTCAATCCACAGAGTGGACACGCATGGGCGGTGAACTATGCGATGATTGCACCCAGTGCATCTCCGCAGAATTGTACAGGATTATCTCTTTTCTTATTTCCACTTCTGCCTCATGTATATCCCCTCGTCAGCGAATTTGCTCGAGCATACCCTGACACTGTAGATGAGACTTTCAACGCGCATTGGTGGGTGCCATCTTCATTTACCTGAGAAAGCATTAAGCTTTTCTGGGACAGGTCTTCGTGGTTCAATCAAGATGATGTCAGTGATCTCGCAGAAGCGGGCATAAATACCGTTCGCATTCCGGTAGGACACATCTTCCCTGTCTGTAATTCAAGTTATGCTAACTGCGCCCTTCGAGATTAGCTGGGCTATTGGATCATCGAGACGGGCACATAGAATTCTGCGTGATCGACATGCGTGAGTGCGTTAGTCTGCGTTCTCGCATCTGCGTTTGCATCTGCGTTTTCACGCATCCATTTCCTTAAAAGGCAGTTGCGTTAGTTGAAGTGCGTTTTGCGTTCACAAGTGTGACGTGGTCTGCGTGCGTGACATAACTCTTGTGACGTCAACCCTTTTATCAAGTAGATGTCTCAATTGTACTCAGAAGGAGGTTTTGAAACGATTATTATATAGTTTGCACTCACCTGTAATGGCACAAACAGTATCTACATATTTCTATGCACCCCTGTGACGCTTGGAAATAAGATTTGTGTCACAATCTCACTGTGACATGTTCATAAAACAACTATTTAAGGCATTAAACAAATGAAAAATTTAACTACAAAGTGTAATCCTACGTACCGTTACTGCCATTATATTAGGTAGCAGGTATTTTTAGCTACAATTATAACAAACCTCATGCCTTTAACATTGTCTGCATCTCCTTCAGTCTCAATGTTCGCCTTCAAAATTAATATTGAATATCCAATTCCCTTTTAATTTGAATAACAGGCAGAACAATGTGGAGACGGGAGTCCGTCCCTGTAACAGCTTACTACCAGAAATTTCATGGGTATCTTCGTGAGTCTTAGTGAACTTCTCTAAATGATGCATCTAACATACCTTAACAGAAAAGAATCAAGCGCGCCATAGCCTCCTGGCTTCTTGAACTGGACTCCGACTCTGAGGGTGCTGAAGACAAGCAGAAAGAGTCTGACATCCCTAGCAACAGAGACACGTCGCCTTCAGCAGCACCTGAGCTTAACAGACTTGTTCCTATCTATAGCCACGAAACTGGTAAGTCCTCTTAACCATTACATTGTCTGGAACCATAATAACTTTTACTTATTAGGGGCCGTTGTAGGATATGTTACTCATGGCGGTGGACCACCCCAATCCATCCCTTCAGCCAGGGCTATTCACTCAGAGACCACCCCACATGTTCCTGTACCACCCATGCAACACAAAAACCGAGGCCCTACTCGTTTCCAAGACCCACCTTCAGGTGTTCCGGCATCTGATAAGCCAGAAATGCTGCCTTTTAGGTTCTTACCATCAACGGCTGCTAGTCTGCACCCCAGTCTAGAATCTTTAAAGTCAAATGTTCCCCATGACTTCACCCGCTGGCCTGACAATAATCTCTCGGATCCTGCACCATTGACTGCATATATACCTCTCAAAATACAACCAGAACCGGAGGCACGACGAGGGACTGATGATGGTGTCATATTCACTGCACTATCGCAGATTCCTGGTGGCTGGAACGGCTGGCCATCAGGCCTCTTTGCAATGGATATCTCAGTCGAAGACTTCAAGCAAACAAAGAAGTTACAAGTGAATTGGGCGACGCGTGGTAACGGGGGCGATCCTGATGGTTCTGAAACAGCTTCAACGATTCGTGATGGAAAGATCAGCAATAGGCGATGTCTCGGCATCATTCGCTGTGAGAATCCAGACTGTAAAGTCGTCTGTCGTCCTGGAACCAGCGCAGGAGTCCGTAATAAACAACTCAAGCAGATATGTCGTTGTGGATCTGAACTCAAGTATTTCGATTGCGCATCACGATCATATCTCATTCAATGGTCTGGTGGTTATCGGTATATCAATGGACAGCCACATAATCATTCTCGTCTCAGCTATGTCTTGCATATGACACATTCTGAAGAGATCGAATTTCAGGCACTCGTCGAGATGCATCCTAATCTTGGACCGGCAGCATTGATGTTGGGACCGAGGAGACTTGAAGGTTATGGAAAGGGTGCCGCTGATATCTCTGAGGCAACGAGACACCCAGATCGTGTCAAATACGAGCGCCGTATTGTCAAATCAAGAACCATGGCTGAAAGTGGGCACTGGTTTCTTAGCCAATTCTCTGAATGGCAGCGAAAACATCCTGGGATTGTTCGGACATATCAAAACACAGGTGAAGTTACAGTGATCTCTATCCAGACAACTTGGATGAGAGACATGCTTGTTCCAGATATTCAGATGCCATCGTCTCAGCTGGATTATGCACTGAATGGACTTCTCTCGGACGCTGCACATGGCTATTGGTCTGTCGGCAATTATCTCCTTATCATTACCTCGGTATTTTCAGATGTATTGTCATTCTGGGTCCCTGGAATTTTTACAATATCCAATGGTTCGACGGCTGAACACTACCGCTACCATTTCAAAGGTGTGCTAGAATCAATTTCCGAGGTTGCAGAGGCCAAAAATATATCACTTTACGATGAAATGTTTGCCGGGGTAAGAACTAAAATGATCTCTAGAGTATGGTCACTAATCTCTATTCAATATCGTCTTTTAGGTGGTGGATTTCAGTGAGCCGCAACGCATAGGCTTTGAGAATGCTTTCGCCGATTTCTGGGAACGACGGAAAGATAATCGAAGTCATGCTGAGCTGATGGAAGCTGCGAAAAAGCTGTTGAAGGGCTGTCAACAGCATTTTCGTAATGCAGCCACATGGGTGAAGCGTCTTGGTGGTGTTGTACCTCCTGATAAAGCATCTGACTTCACGGATTTAACGGCTCTCCTCTACTCTACACATGACATTACCATCTTCAACAATACTGTTGCTGAGATACAAACCCAGTTTCCAAAATCAAAGCCATGGTTGAACTGGTGGCTTCGTCCAGATCATGCCTCAATGATTTTCCCATCTCAACGTCGTATGGAACCTCTGGTATGGGATGTTCTTCCTGACAGCACAAATGCCGAAGAGGCAATGCACTTCAAGATTTATATGATTGCTGGGAAAAAGCACGATATAATTCGGGGATTAGATGGGCTACTCATTGTTGAGAAGTACCACCATGGTTTATATGATCAAGCATTGCGTGAGTATTGATTCCTCTGAATTATTGGTGATTAACATCAATCCTATGTTAGTTGGTGGACCTATACAGCATGGAATATCACCATTGAAGCGGCGGAGAGAGCAGCAAGTTAAATATGGGCGAACAAAAAGGTCTAGGGATCCCAAACGCATATCTTCCTATGGAAAGACACAGCGGGAAGGACGGGCTCCAGATCGGAATGTCGACTTTTTCCCAAAGACTCGTAAACGAAAGGGTGCGAAGGATTCAAAACAGGGAGCTCAGAAAACTATTGATGGCAATCACAAAAGTGAAGGGACGTCACCTCCACCACGGAAACGCCTTCGAGTCGGTAAAGCACCTGTAACCAACCTCTTTGATTCAGGATCAGATTCATCCACTTCTGACATTCCATCACCCTGTGATACACCCAGTACAACAAAGAAAGAGCTAGAATCTCGTACCCAAGATGCGCAGGAGGCATATGAAAATATGTCTCCCTCAAGGAACTTGAATCGAGACGAAGCACTGTCAGAAGTTGATGCAAACAAGTTCAAGGAGCTTCCGAGCTATCCTTGGACAAGCAATTCATGCTGGTTGGATGCCAGTCTGGAGGCACTATACAATGTATTGAATTATGGTGACTGGAATGGCTTCGAGAACCTATTCGATGAGGATATGAAGCACGCACCTCCAAGTCTCATATATTATCTCTATCTGACAATGAGAGGTCGTCGTAGCTGGCCAATATCCGCTTTCCCATCTAAGAATGGGCCAGTGGACGAGCTCCTGACTTTGCGTGATGGATTCCGTACATTCCTGTACAAAATGAAGGTTGTTCATGGGCCTGAGGATTCATATCAGGATGGACTGGTATGTCATTCTTTATCGTGCTGTTTCCTTTCATTTACACATAAATTAGGAATGGTTTCAGGCCATCATTGCTCCTGGACGATCTCATGTTGTGAATGAGAAATGCAGACACTACTTTACGCCATCATATCGAACAATTGAGCTGTGCCCTGGTCATTCAAACAATCCTGCCCTGGCTGATCATATCAAGGTTCACCGAGCATCTATGGAACGTGCCGTTGTTGATAAGCCATGGATCCAGGATTTTGATATGTACCAGGGACACATCAAGACTTGGTTTAGTTCTCTCACCCACATCACAGCTGCACGCAAGGATATTTCTGTGTCATGTTGGAGAGGAAAACACTGCAATAACAAAGCCACCAGTGTCAAGTTATGGACGCAGATACCAGTAATCCTCACAATCGAACCAGCAAACATGGAAGGACAGTCGCATCTTGACTTAACAGATCTTGTAGAACACCATTGGGACTTTCCACGCACCCTCACACCATTAACACTTAGAGAGGCGAAGGAGGAAGGACTGGAGTACGTTGTTGTGTCCCGCATCTTCAAGAATCACAACCATTTCATTACACGTTCAATTATTCCGACCCCAGGTGTAAAGCCAGCAGTATTCACCTATAATGGCATGGAACATGCGGGTTTCAGTCAGCTAGAGCATGGATCAATCGACAACTTAATGACTGGGGCTTGTCCGCCAGTCCCCAAGGGATATTATACATATGCGGTGATCTACAGATTACGTGGTGGTCCATCAGCTCAAAATTACTTCATGTCTCACCAACTGGAACTGATTCAGAAACGACTACATGTCAATCTCATTCCTGTTACTCCTACATTCCTGTTGCCTGGCTTTCGCAATATGGCAGAGACTGAACGTGTCTGGGTAACTTCACATTATTCCTTGGAACAGCCTCGCTCCTGGGAGTTCTGCCACATACTGCCAACACCTGGCCATCATCACAAGGAGAATGGTAGTATCGAATCCAGTAATGAAAACAAATCCAAGTGTCTCAGTGTTCCACCGATTTCCACTCTTCCAAATGACTTCGAAACTGATAACAAGGTTGCTAGGAACTCAAACGATGACGAGTTATTTTCTCCAGCTGAAGATATTCTCCACTCAGTCAGCCCAAGTTCTCTTCCATCTAGTTCCCCACCACCATCTACACCACTCCATATTCTGTGCCGTTGTGGAGCAGATTCGGATGGGCATCGAGATGAGATACAGGAACTTGCAGTTGAATGTGTGCAGTGCCATAATTTCTCTCACATTGCCTGCCAGACGTACCAATTTTTTGCTGGTCTGACAAGCCCATTTGAATGTCACATGTGTAATCCTGCAATGCCTCGTGTACAGAGAGATATTTCTGTCCTTGATGGGATTCGAAATGGCCTAGCTACAACACGAAGATCCAGACGCCTGTAAGATTTTTTCATGTTTAAAGATTCAGGACATTGAGCTCAAATTTGATTTAGACAGGGAATTCCCAAGACAAGAGCGACAGTTCCTCAAAGATTATTGTGGGCATGAATTTTTTTATTTTCTTATTGGCTAACTGACAAGGTTGAAAGCCCCGGTAAAATGGTGCTAATCCAACTGGGAAAATTTCACTACCCATGCCGCTTAATTAACCACTTCTCACAAAAGAAGGAATGGACTGTGAAGTACTGGAGGGGCAATATACCATCATCTGACTCATTTCACACACCAGGAGGTTATTCACAGGTGCCAGAATCGCAGCTGATTGATGCATTGTGGCATAATCGCTCAGAAAGACGACAAACCCGTGTAAGTATTTGTACTAGGCCTTGCAGGAACTGATATTTATGCTGATGTGGTTAGCTTGGAAGGTTTATGCGTGCACACGAAGTTCACAACCAAGAGGATCCTGAAGAGTTTCTGGTGAACCCTTGTTCATTAGAATTCAATTCTGAAGTCGAGAAAGCACTTCATCCACATAAACAAATCCTTGCAGACCTCATTGACAATCCAAACGATGTGGACAATGCCATTGTGCCTGCAAAAGTATGGCTACAGTCGTTAAAAAAGCAGCCTCTCATTCTACATTGGAACGGAGGCCTCACATTGAACGATCTTGCCAGGATAAACAACTACTTCTTCCGCCGAGTCTTGAAGATCTGCAAGGAGCAGTCCATCGACTGGGCTACCAGCCTCGCTATGTCCCATGCACGGACGCTCCTCATTGCATACAGGTATCACAATCTATTTTCCCAGGATGAAGACTGTCCTCCTACCTTGGATATTGAAGCTGTCGATCGTTTCGTTTGTCAGAAAGCTTGGGAGCGACTGGTTGGCTACACAGGGTGTACAACAGAAGGAAAACCAAAGCCTGATGCAGTGGATGTCGACATGGAAGCTCTAATTATACTAGAGATGCGAATGTTTGATAGATCAGAGGACGCAGGAGTTGCAGGAAATCATCAGTGGGGATTAGATGTTGGTATGCACCAGGATGGTTGGTATCCTTGGAGCAATGATGGTCCTGAAGGAGAGAAGAATTTGCGTGAAGGAAACGAGTCAGAACTTGAAGTAAGTCTATTCCATTTGACTTCAGTGAAATCAAACTGATTCTCAACAGGTGGGTCCGTGTTTTGATGAAGAAGAGCTTTTGAAATGGCATAAAGATCAACTGGATAAACAAGAAGAGGAGAGCAAAGCACAAAAGACAACCTATCCGAAACCCAAGATGCTATCTCGTGATACAGCTGTTGCTATGCGCAAGCGGAAAGCCCCAGACGAAATTCCAGATAAGCAGAGTGCATTGAAGTCTAGCGAGCATAAGAAGGGTACTGCTCTGGCTGCTAAACGCAGTCGCAGGAAATTGAAGCATGACACAGATCCAACACTCTAGACAAAAGAGGAACCTTGTAGTTGAAATTTATATGGTATTACCTTTTGTTTCTTTAAGTACTTGATATTTTAGATGTCTCCTTAACACAGAAGGTCGATTGGAGACCATGTCATGACGATACACACAGTTTTCAATTGAAAGTGAAGTGAAAGTCAAGTTAAACTGGAGTGAACGCAAGCGTGACAGATGTGTCACTCATCTGCGTTCGCTGCGTTTTGTTGTGAAATACATGTGTTCTCACGTTTAAGCTGCGTTTGTGTAGGAACGCATGCGTTAATATCATTCACGCATGCGTTTAAGACATAAACGCTGATATATCAAAGTGCGTGAGATGCGTTCCTAAGTGCGTGAGATGCGTTCACTAGTGTTGACATGTATACATCTTTTCTATCATTTGTTGGCCTTTTCAGTATCTTCTTGGGCCGGGTAGGCATATAATTTGATGTCTACTATTTGTAGGGTACTAATAATGTCTGTATCGGGTACTTCTGGCCTCGCTATGTTGAAGGAAATTGTGAAATTTTGTTGAGGCGAACTGACTTCAACTTCGATTTTCACTCACATATAAATTCACGCAGAAGTACCGACATACACGCAGTAATGTATATTGGAATTAACGCATCTGATCTGATGAAAAACGCACACAAACGCATCTCACGCATCACGCACACGCAGAATTCACCTGGCCCCATCGAGACTCTTGTCGATCGCCAGACCGAGTTCTATCCGCGAGGAGCTATACACCATCTTGTGAGCCACCAAAAATTCTTCCTGAGACTGTCCTGACCAAGTGCAAATAGAAACGAGGATTAAAACAACTGAAGGACGCTGGTATCGCCTCTATTCTTGATCACCATGGACTCCCAGGTGTTCAAACCGCAAACCACACGTTTACCGGAAGGTTCGTCCGTCTGACTGATCTGCTCCATAAGATCCTAAACATTACTTAGGTGTACATCGGAAGTGGAGTTTTTTGTGAGTTACCTTCTTTGCCGAAGAGATGGTCTGAAACTCAGGGATCTTCACAAGACTGAATATAATTACCACCGCGCCCTTGTTTGGACAGCCGTTATGACGACTCTTTCTCATCTCGATCCCGACTTCAGCAACGTCTTTGCCATCGGAGCCGTCAATGAGCCTACCAGGAATGCCACTCAGACCCCAGGATACGGCGACTGTACGTTTCAAGCGTCTTCGTACTTTTCGTCCTGAAACCAGTTATCATCAGTCCAGAAGAATTTTGTCCAGGTGGTACGAGCAGTCGAAGTCACTTTGGGCATCGATGTCCCTTGGTCGGTGTCCAGCATGACTATCACGGAGACGGCCAATTTCACCGCAGCTTTGGAGAACGCCGCTTCTTCTTTGCCGTTTTTGAATCGTGAAGTTTGCTCAGCTCTCTTGGATGCAGTACCCATCCTTGTCGAACTCGGTTCGGAGCTCGCGTTGGACGAGATAACGCACTCCTTAAGCTCCCACTATAGTCAGGAGCCCTTGTACACAAGGTCTGTTTCTTTTGTTGTCAAACACAGATAGTGCTCAAACAGTGTGTCAGTTTTATGGACATTAACTGGCAGTACAGCAACCGCTCTAATCCAAAGGATGCACAAATCGGACCTCAATTTTATGACGATCATCTGTACTATGAGTGAGTCAATCTCCCCGTTGTCTTTTTTACTGTCTTCATAGATATTTAAGATTCGGGGTGAGCTATCCTCGCTCTTATTGCTTTATTATGACTGGAAGATGCAATATAGAATGCAGATGAGCAGGCGCATATGGATAGCATTTGCAGTAAGTCACGCGATTGGAAGATCTATGAATACCTGGTTAACCATGGAGTAGACCTTCCTTTCCTTGAAGATGATGCTGCATTCGGCAACAGTCCAGTTATATTTGGAGGTTCGTCAAATGGTTCTGCTATTACTATGCATTTTCCTCAATCTTTCTTCCAGAATGGTCTTTGATAACGCAATTTAATGCTACGGACGATTTCCTCTACAAATGGGCGGATGCCCAGAAACTGGCATTTACGAAAGGTGCCGGTTGGATCGTGAGTTTCTAACCTCTCTCTCTCTTGTTTCCTTTT
Source organism: Armillaria luteobubalina (assembly GCA_030435615.1). NCBI lineage: Eukaryota > Fungi > Basidiomycota > Agaricomycetes > Agaricales > Physalacriaceae > Armillaria > Armillaria luteobubalina. The sequence goes on from JAUEPU010000013.1 coordinate 1,538,456, forward strand.
GTGATAGCTTTTCCGGCCTTTCCAGTTCTGGAATTTCAAGGTAGAGATATCGACTCAGGCTGGTGATCTCGCCAGACAATGGTCAGTACCTTCGAAGCATGAAAGTGCCTCGCTGACATCATATGTTATAGGTCGTACTTAGAAGGCGTCAAACGAGGCTTCTTCACCCGCGATCCATCAAAGTTAAATGATACACACGTCTGTAATAGTTACATTCAGTGATATTTTGCATTCCTTTTGATTTCAGCTGTTTTATTTCGACGCGATAGTACCCAGTGGAAATATTCACCGGATGAAATGTTATCGAGTTTTAAAGAACATCCGGCCAGGAACATCCCCAGGAATTGCGGCCTAATGGTGTTGGAAATCTGTGTCTTCCCTTGTTACGACACTGATATATTGAATACGCCGTATGTTTTGGACAGAGCTTTTCCATATTATCTCAATACTCCTTCGGCCGGAAGGCTACATCGAAATGCTGCACAGCATGATGTGCAATGGTTTCTAGGCTCTGGCATCAGTCAAGAACTAATTCGTGTGAGGACATACCACTGTAAGCCTCGTTCCGCGTTGAAATGGTTTGAACAACAGGGGTCGAGCACATACCCAAGGAAAACACTGTATCGGTCAATCTTACGCTCGCCTGAGCAATGAAGAGAGAAAAGGGTATATATATTGCCTTCACTACACAGTCCACCGAAACACCTAATTTGGATTCATTCCAAGAGAGACGCCGAACTGGACTTGACTTGTTCATACTAGAAATCAAAGTGGAACATCCATGACATCTTGGCCCGCCCTACCAAAAAGCGGGATGTCAGTAGTTGTCAGAATAACGAAGGACGCTGAGCTTACTCTTCAATTTCAATGACAAGGCCATTCCCTCGTAGTTCTCGCAAAGCAGCCAGATGAGGGCTCTGCGCCTGTGGAAGCTTCGGCAAGACCGTCTTACTTTCCATCTTGAGGTACCGCAGAGGTGTATTCTCGCGTCGGTACGAGGCCAAGGTCACGACGGTCCGTAAATTCAGGGCCCCAAATGCCTGATTAAGCTCAAGTTCTTCTAGTTTGGGAAGGATCAGCGGTGCGGAGCTAAGGGCGGACAAAAGCGGCGACACGTCCCCATCGAAGAACACGGTGCAGAGTTCTCGTAGATTTGGCTGCTTGGCGAATGTGTCAACAAGAGACGCGGAGAATGCATCGAAAGGGAAACGCAGTGATTCGAGATGACAACCTGACTGACTGACAAATGTGGAGAAATTGTCTGCGTCGTGCTTGTCTACGATGCCATTGACATAGAGATCAGTGAGAGCTGGGAGCGTCAAAAATGGGAAGGATGATATGTCCGGAACCTCAAATTTAGCTAAAGACGTATGGAGGAGGGGATACGAATTGGCTGCTGGGGGTACGTGTGATCCGCGATAACTTTCGATTTCGAGAGTTTGGAGTTGGGGAGATTCCCGAAGGATCATGAACTGCTGTTCGACAGTGAAAGTAGAAGTGATAAACGTGGTAATACGAGACCAAGGAAGGTCATTCGTAAGCAGAGGCCTCATCCGGATGTAGTGCAACACGGGTGCTCTATCGAAGAACCCGGCGGGTAGGGTAAGGCTGAAAGGGGCACCCATCACCAAGTCAAACGACTCGAGAATGGGATAGTCGGCTGGGGCTTGAAGAAGTCTAATGAATGCGGGAGCCGCGCCGCCGTAACGGCTTTCGAGGGTGATACTGATGCTCTTCCAGCGATAACGCTCGCCACAGAGAATCCGATACAATTCCTTCATCTGTTCAACCGCCATGAAAGAAAAAAGGAGACGAACAGTGAGAGGCGCCGTTCCGGAACGACCCAATGCCACTCTCAACATCTGGACGGTACGCCTGTGGTAAGCAGTAATTGAAATGGAGGACCAAAGAGCAGGAAGAGATAGAGCAAGTTTTCTCCAAGTGCTGGAGACATGGATGAGGATCCAAGGGGCTTCGCTGATGGTGGGGAACCGATGTGAGTGACCGATTGAGTTTGTTCGCTCGAAGATCTCTGCGAGTAGTTCTAACGGAAGGCGACAGATTGGACCTCCTTCCGTCATGGCACTCTAGCAATACTGTCATTAGAATTAACAATAGCTACCATGGTGGCAAGGCGTACCGAAGAAAAACCCAGATTTTTATCAGGGGCAATGGAGAGGAGTGGAAGTAGGAAGGAAGGAAGGAAGGAGAATCTACAAATTTCAAATAATTATCTACCCTAAAGCCTCCTATAGATCACGTGCATACTACAAGTAACAAGCGGCTTCACGGGAAATGGTGCGTTCGCAGTGGGTAGACTAGTGACTGGTAAGGCCAGACTTATCTATGTAAGCCGTATTGAAAGTTATCATCCGAAGATGGAGGGGTGTAATACGAACTCTCACGAATCATCGACACGATCAGGCGATCTCAAAGGATGACCCTCGTGGAAAATGCCCATAAATTCAGTCGCTCGTGCAGCCTTCTCAGAGAATGGTCTCTCAAGTGTCGGCATGAAAATATCAACAAAGACTCCGACATGCTGCACATGATGCATGATGGCTGATAGAGCTTTGTGAGCAACGCAAGGTCACAATCAATGATGGTAGACGCTCACCGGAACACCAGTGCTCAACCATCCCATGGAGCGTCCCATATTCACGCTCACAAGGAAAGTCCACGCAGTGCGGGCTAACACAATTGCTGCCATCTTCTGTAGGCTTATCTACCGTTTCCCAGTCCTCTGTGCATGATTCAATGAGCTGGATATAAGATTCCAGCGCGTCTGGCTCTTGGTAATTTTTCGTGAGTGTATGTTCCTCCTACACGTCTCATTTATCAGCAGAGGTGGTAACCAGATGGAGAGAAGCAATACGAATAAGTTTCCTCCGACTATACAACTTGAAGTGCAGGAACCTAGGCGCCGGGGGCGTATCTTCGCTGAGCTCAGGCGGACATTTATCGCATTTGAACTGTACATCTTCCAGTGCAGAATCCATACCCTGCGCTTTCGTCTCCTTGGGGTTCTCCCCACGAACAAGATCACGTCCCTGATCACCTCGCGAAAATCCTCGTGGGCGGCTAACTGGTTCGTACGCCACGCCTGCAGGATGTGATCACCCTCTTTCACTGCAGAGATTGAACTACTTTTGTCGTTTCCGAGCCTTTCGGGGGGCATTTATCTTGTCGACATATCGTATCAGCTCAGGCTTTATCTTGCTCCAAACTGCAGGACAGCTGTTAGGTTGGCTGGGCTATTGACATATAACGCAACGCACCTTGCTACATCAAAGGACGCGCTTGTCTCACGAGAAGATGCTTTGCTAGCAGAACATCAGGAAACGCGTACCCAGGCCAGTTCAGACATGCCAATATGCACCCCGGGGAAGACGTCAGCACTTTTAATAGCATCCCGCCAGGCTGTCACCGATATCTTGCTCATGAAACGCGTCGAAGTCTTGGAGACGAGCCAAATGCAGCAGGTCGAAGGGGTCAAGCAACGCGAATATCTAAGACTATAAGTTAAACGGGTTAAAAAAAGGGAGATGGAGAAGTACCAGAAAAACGATGTGCAGGGCATGTCCACTAGCGCTGCCAATGCTTCTTTCAACCGTCCCTTCGACCCGGGGCGCTGTTCATCCTCTTTCACATCTTGACGTCCTTCGGGAGGCACGGCCTCTTTCATCCATGAGCATAGTTTGCGTTTCTTGTGTGAATTGAGGTGATCCATGTGCGGAAAGTATCGGCGGACGTTGCAGATGATAAGCAGGAGGAAGCGGAAGAAGATGCGATGATTTGAAATGGCCAGACGCGTCATGCACGCGAGCTCCAGGGCAGGCTTAAACAGTATTTTAAATTGAAAGCGGATCTCACGGAACAGCCGCGTCGCGTCCGCCTCGGGTCTCGGATGAGTCGGGTAATGACTTCCTAGTTTCCTTTCAGTACGACCGTGTTCTCAAAATTACATCCTAATTATTTTACGCATTTCGAAAACATTTCGACGTGATTGCTACAAGAGTGGTCAAGATTGACATTTTTCAAAGAGGTTTAATAAGGATGATAGACTGGAGGCATGGTCATAAAAGCATAATATAGCGAGTGCAGCATACTGGAATAATTTCAACCTCGATTTCTAGCCAAGATACCTTAATCAAACAAATTTCCACGCATCATCTGAATAGCGATCTCCCTTTCACCTTTCAGTCGTGCAAGGACATCATCAACGACTGTGATGGAACGTGTAAGTTCGAAATGCAAGAATCAATTTTTTGTGAGACTAACCTTCAAGGAATTGGTGACGTTGTGCCCCCAAAATGGACCACGTCGCTTTTTCTTCTTCCGAGAATTGCTCCCCGAATCTCTGGAAAGCCTCCTGCACGGGCATCCACTCTTTTGCAACAGGGTCAACGAGATAGTCAGGGAACTGCCAGTCTGGCACGCCATTCTTGTTCGCATCCTGCCACAGCTCAACTGTTCATTGAGCTCAGTAAACATTTTGTGCGTACTATGTTAAAGAAGCAACTTACCAATATAAACTAGGCGACAAACTTTGGCGAAATACACCTTCGGAGCCTCTTTCGGAGCACCAGGAAAAGCAACAATGGTGGCAGAGCCTGAGGACCGTGAGCTTGATGTCGATGTCGAGGGTGCTGGTGATGGGGCTGGTGCCGGTGGTGGCATCTGAGGGGGTCCGACAGCGTACACAATAGGATTTCCATAGAAGTCATAGCCGTCATAGCCGTAAGTGACCGGGTAGGCGGGGTGGTAGTAGACTTGGCCGTAGGGGTTCATTTTGGTGGAATCCTTTGGGTGAGTAGGGGAGAATGGTATCGAGGAGTTCGTGATATCAGCTCTTATATGTAGGCGAGAAAAGCCACTAGAAAACAATGAAGCTTCTCTTGGAATGTGACCCGATATTGTGTCCAGAAAACATGTACCATCAAACATCATTGTAGGATAATAGCCCGCCCAATCTTGCTTTGGACAAAGATGCCACCATGCATGACACTGATTCGTATTGTCATGGCTTCGGTGGCATGTGCACGGAAATCCTGAGAGGATTCTGATAAAGATATCAATGCATTGACCGGGACGACAAAGGCTATACTGGTACGTAATGTTCAAAGTTGTTTCTCGAGAGTAATCACTTTCTCCAAAGCGGCATAATGCTTGCTTCCCACAAAACTATCTTTTCCGACCGCCTTCAACGGTGAGCGGACAACATTACTCCCATACCCAAAATTCTTCGCAACGACCGTCTTGATCGCAGAAAGCGACCCAAGCTTCGTTTTTGCCCAATCAGCATGCGCGATGTCCGTCTGCAATTTCAGTGCCTCGTCCACCTTACCCTCTTTAAACAAATTGTACAGCCTGACGTGGAGTTTTGGAACGATATTCGGTGATGCTGCCATCGTTCCAGCACACCCGGATATCAGTCCATGGAGCATGCAGTCCGTCGTTGACGTGTATATCCCGAATTCGGAGGGGGAGAAAATAGAGGTGAGCCTGTGGAGCTTACCCATTTCACCGCAAGCAAGTTTAACGCCTACGATGTTAGGGTGCTTCGCTAATTCTTTAATCGCGTCAGAGTCGAGGTTCAAGCCATTCGTCACGGTTGGGAAATTGTAGATAATAATGGGAATGGGAGATTTATCTGCAATCTAAAAACAAGGCGATTATTGTTAGCCACACGGTGATGTTTGGACCTATATGTACGTCTACCTCTTGATAGGAAGTTATAGCAGACTCAGGTGTGATCTTCAGGGGCCAGGGAACAGGAGCCAGAACTAGCGCGTGCGATGCGCCAGAATCTCCTGCCTCCTTGCATAACTGGACTGTCACTTTGGTGGATGGTGCGCTAGCACCAGCGATGACAGGAATATTACTGAACCCGTTCTGGTCCAACGTCTCTCGGGTTATCCTGATGACCTCGCGTCGTTCAGCTTCAGAGAGCAGCTGAGCCTCTCCATTATCTCCTTGCACGAGGATACCGGCAACACCTCCCTATAGAGGATGGGAAGAACTAAGTATCGCGTACAGCACGCACTAAATTAAGTTTATACCTGGGCTAATCTCAATATATGAGCTTCAATAGCGTCGCGATCGAGATCCTCATTCTTTGTCATGAAAAGGACGGCGGCGACGTGACATCCAAGGGGTGGAGGATGGGCCATGGTAGTCTGAGTCATGGATACTTGATGCACCATTGCGGATCGGTTCGATCTTTGCGGAGGTCCGCGATCGGCACGTGCAGCGGAGGAACCATGTTCCAAGGAGGGTCTTCACTCAAGTCCTACAGGCTTAGGAAGTCTTGCGGAAATGTAACACTTCATCGCGTCATCATTGAATTTATTTGCGCAAATCCGCTCGTGTTATTAGACGAGGCCAGATAGGTCACGCGTTCGTCATGAGATAACGACAAAACTTGATGTCTTGCTGCAGACATGTTGTGTGGGCTACTCTGGGGTCTACACTAAAAATATTCACATGAGTCCTCCGGTGCCTTTGAGGCAAACCCGAAATCGGAGTCGAGGATACTTGTTACGGAATGAATTTCCAGATAACATGTAAAGATGAACGTTGGTGGACATTCCTTACGCAAAGAATTTACGCCCTCGAATAAGTAACGTCGAACGTCAGATCCCCGTCTGAATGGCTACGTGAATGTCAGCTGATGTTGCCCCTTCTAAGAAGTCGATTTCTTTATTTCGAACAAAATCCATCAACTGGTATCAACAAACAGCTGATCGACGAAGGCCGAGGTAAGGGGTGGCAACCGCACATGTCTTGCGGATCGGAACATCTTTCCTTTAACGGAGGCTCGAAGATAGCACCTTGATGTCCTGCGAGAGCAAAAATAATGCTATTAGTCCGAGACGGAGGATATTAAAGGTGTTCTTGTACAGATAGACTTCGTCAGCTTGCTACTCTCGTCAGGCTGCAGGTGCTCGCCTTGTGACAAATCACTTCGGACCGCTATGCGCTGGCATCTAATCCTCTTAATGTCAATAATTGTATCGTTTATGCTCGTCGGTGCTTTCCCAAGTCTTGTGAGTGTCTCGTAGGAGTTTAAAATACGACGAGCGATTGAAAAGAAACGAAGGGGCTTGGAAGACGCACCAGGACCAGTGCACGAGATATAGAGGTGAGTACGTCAAGAAGTATAGTGTCCCTGCTCTGAAGTCGAAGCTTTCAATTCGCAGCAAAACAGTAGCAGTACTGAAACAGCGCGTCTCAAAGCGAGCCCAGTGGTATGGCTTAGAGCTGGGACATTGCGTCGTGGATCAGAGATTAACCTAAAGGTAAGAAGTGCTCATAATCTCTGTACGTTGATTCGCGTACCAACGTACACGCAGATCACGGGGGATCTTAAAAACTGCTTCTGGCATCATGAGGTGACTGATTGTTCTACCTCATGGCCAGCTCACACCAAACCATCAACAGGCGCTAAACGAGACGAATGGGATTCCTGGGTGGCGAGTTGTCGAATAATTTCTGAGGTATAACTGCCAAGCGTTCCATCGTAATTTAGTAGAGACGGTGTAGATTCGCCGCGTAGAAACTTGGCACGGTCTCGCTAAGCGTAGAATGGCCGGTTGAGAAATCGTGTGTTATAACCACGGGTCGGCGACTACATGTGCGGACTGTGTGTGCAAGTATCAGTATTTGTTGTGCGTATGGCGGGGACATAGAAGTAGCTGAAGCAGTTTCCTATGCACGTTGTGTGGCCATCCAACTGTGTTACTGGTGGGAAGGGTACAAGTATCGGATTCCAGCCCGGTTATCACGTGCTCGGAAATTCAACAGCGGCGGCAGACCCCGAAGCCCTTGCGGTTTTGTGTTCTAGTCAAGTTCTAGTGGCTCTTTCGGTGAGAGTGTAAATCTTTAGATCATCAGGATTCTTGGCGATCTGATTTGCTTACGCGTTTTGTTCTGTTGTACATGACAGTGCAGTGGAAAACAACTACCGCCGCGCCGATTTTTTTGATTGAATGCTCATTCCTCAATCCGTTTTCAGCTTCAAGTTGAAAGACAATATTATCATATCACCCTCAAGCATCGTTAGTACGTGCACCGGGGACCAGGATGTATGAATCTGTCTGTGACAGCGCCGGCGGCTTGGTGATACCTACAGGTTGCGATCATCGCTTCTTTCAGAGTGCCAAGTGGCGTCTTGGTCCTACAACCGACGTTCTGCCGTCTTACTTTCATTCTCCACAAACACCACCGGCAGTCTGGAACATCGCTCTCATGTCTCCGTCCATGAGAATGCAGGTAGTCCCGGCCGCCTTCTATGGGATATAAAATCAGCTCGGATTCTACGCTCTACATCACGGACTCACACATGAAACTCATGTTCTCAACCGCCTTCTTTACCAGTGCTCTACTGGCAGTCGCTGCTTCTGCATCTGTGACACCTACTCGTCGAGATATTTTCGCGCCGCCCATCACGTCTCCCACTACGGGCACTGTTTGGACCGTAAAGACTATCCAAAATGTTACCTGGGATACCTCTAACCCACCTTCACCTATTACCGACCGTAACAGGAGTAGCATCAGGCTCATCAAAAGTGGTGGGCAGTTACCTGGCAAGTCCCGTCCTACGCAGGCAACCAATGACGAGTTGCTGATTGTTTTACAGTCGTCTTGGCGGACCAGTTTGATATCCTGCTGGGAAGCATTGAAGTAGAGGTTCCCTGGGTGGTCGAAGGCGACGACTACTCTCTTGTTCGTGAGTGCTCTGGCTCCTCTGGAAATTGATCACTCGCTAATGGAATAAACGTCTAGTTTTTGGCGACTCGGGAAACCGGGGGGAACCTTTCACCATTATCGGAGGCCCGAGCAGCTGAACAATATTTTGTGATGGACCGTTTAGTCCGAGTGTTAATGGTTTCATAGCCACGGTTGTTACGCTCCGGTACCGTTAATTGTGTTTTAAGCAAGGTCTAGGACTTCATCTTTAGTAATGTCATCCACGAGAGGCTACGATATAATGGCTTAGCACCAGGGAAAGGTTTTTTAAAAAGCAATAGGGCGCAACTTACTATGTTAACATTGCTTACCCGTATTCAATGAGCGTTGAGGTTCTCTTGAAATGGCATCCACTGAGGTTGCTTGGCGCAAAGTCGGGACGCATTCAAATCAACTTTCTTGAAGCTTTGCGCTCGTTTCGGGAGGGGCAACAGTATCATCAGGTGAGAAACCAACGACAGCTGCCCGACATCCGTAAGTCTTTTACGGACACCCACCATCATCGCTCTGTTTCTCGCCTTTGAATCGAGGATTTTCGCTGTTAATGTTTGGCGTTCGAGCTCAGAGTATCACCGAGCAAATTCACTGATCATTGAATGTCAACTTCGTCTTTCAAGCCACCGGTTGTTAACGTCTTGCCATTCTTCTCTGATGAATTGTCCGAATTTTTGGCTTACATCCGCAGCTCTTAGTTAGAACTGTCGTATAGAAAGAGTCTACTCATGTAGTATACACCATCTTGTTTACACCAGATATTCTACCCCCTTTTACCTGTTCCTTCAGCAGTCTCGAGCCTCGCTGCTCATGGCAGCTGATCTTTACCATGCGTGGATGGCTTCTGATCTCACGTTATAGCTCTGAAAAGAGCTTGCGGACGCTATGATCTACACTGCGCCGAAGATGCTGAGACATCTATTTAGAGTTTCCCGATTAACTTATTGATTATTGTAAGCTTCATAATCTTTGATTTATAAAGCGTAGCTAATGGTGAGAAGACAACGAATGATAGTACACTTGGTATGTCGGCATTTTATACTCAGAATTAGGAACAATTTAGACTATGCGCATCTGCGGACGAGAAAAGAAACGCAGTCAAACAAAAATGGGCAGTCGTCGTTGTGTCGTCCTCAGTCCACGGTAGCAATATGGCAGGTTATTGTAGGAAAGAGTGCAAGTAGTGCATGCGTTCACATTGGTTGTCTACGACCTTATTAGAATGCGAGCTAGAAGTGAGAAGAGAAGGGGAGATATGCAAGATACACACGTGATGGCGACGCGCAAGTGACCGGAAATTGCCGACACTCCTTGATTCCCGTCTCCGTCCATCTTCCATCGGTCCCAGTTCTGTTCCTTCCATTCTCTTTATCGAAGGGGCTTTTTCGTGGTTCCTATTGCTCTAGCCTCATTGTTTCTCGGAGTGCGCATGAATTTCTTTATATCTAATAATCTTATCATTTTCTTTCTGCCCTCGTCCAGTCGGCCAAAACGTCTTGTCCACACTTGTTCCTAACTTAATCCGCCATTACTCCCAATGTCATTCCAGGACACGGGGCCCGTGCACAGCAGATACGATTTGCCGTCGGAATGGTTGGATAACAGGAATTCCGAATTGCACAAGTCTAGCACGGTATATCGCTTATCTCACTATCATCGTTGAAATGCCACGATCTATATAAGGGGACAGACTTGCAGCTTTGTCGTCCAGCGAAGCCATGGACGCTATTGACCTAAGCCATCATTTGAGCCCGATTGCGGCGGCCAGGACTCCAAGCCCCTTGAAAAGTAAGTATCCCATTCTCGAATCCCTTGCTTTTCCTGAGTTATCGCTGTTAGGTCTTATGAAGTACATGTCCGTCGATGGCATGATTAGTTTATCTGGAGGCCTTCCGCATCCGTCTCTTTTCCCATTCGTGAACATCGAAGCTGAAGTGTATTCTCCCGGCATCTATCTTCCTTCCAATACATCCGACTCAAACTCGGAACTTTTACGCTTCAAAATTCACAAAAATGGCAGGGCAAATGGGCAGGTCGTGGATTTGGCCTCTGGATTGCAATACGGTGCGGTTCTAAAGTTTCTTCATGAAGTATATCCTGAATCTATGGTCATTTTAGCACCTACTGCTGGACATCCGTGGTTGCTCCAATATGTCCGGGAATTTGTTCGCGCCGTCTATCAGCCAGCTTATAAAAACTACGATGTTTTGATGGACGACGGAAGCACGGATGGCTGGAGCAAAGTTGTAAATCTTCTCTGGTAAGGATAGTTTTATCTTATTTTTAATCCTGACTAACTGTGGCGAACATAGTGAGCCTGGAGACTACATCCTGCTTGAAAAGTACACGTTTCCCTCTACTCAGGCAATGTGGGTACCGATGGGATACAAGGGCGTTGCACGTAAGCAGTTATCCTTTCCTATCGTTCACATCTGAATGCCTATTCTAGTCGAGATGGATGTTCATGGAATACGCGCTGATGGGTTGGAAGCGACCCTCCGGGAATGGGATACCACTCATCCCGGTGTGAAACGGCCCCATGTTTTATAGTGAGTCATTCTTCACTGACCTTGGTCCAATTCTGATTGATTGAAAGTGTGATTCCAACAGGGCAGAATCCTACTGGGTGCACCATGTCCATCTCTCGCAAGCAGGAAATATATGATATCTGTGTGAAATATGGCGCGTTCTTTCCTTACGCATTGTTTCCTTTCTCACCTGCGCATGAACAGATATAATCATCGTGGAAGATGACCCATATTATATTCTCCAATTCGATAGTTACAAGCTTCCCACTATCGCCAATGGCCATGCGGTGCCTCCGCCCTCCTACGACGAAACGGCATTCCTGGATTCCTTGGTCAAGACGTTCCTCAGCATTGACGTCCAGGGGCGTGTCATCCGTCTGGATACCTTTAGCAAAACGATGGCTCCTGGTAATCGTCTCGGATGGTTCACCTGTAACCCTCTCTTTGCGGAACGAATCCTTCGTGCAACCGAAGTTACAACTCAAACGCCATCAGGTTGGTCGCAGTCCATCATCTCTGAGCTCCTACACGCCTGGGGTCCCGGACTTGGCGGGTATCTTCGCTGGCTATCAGGTTTACAGAGCCAATACGAGATCCGACGTAACTGGATGTGCGATGCTATTGCAAAGGAATTCGATGCTGAACAGGAAGGCGACAAAGTGATCGTGTACGGCAAAGGGACAAGGGTGAAGCTCCTCAGTTTTGTACCCCCGCAAGCTGGGATGTTCTTGTGGTGCAAGGTGCATCTGAGTGAGAACAAGGAATACAATTCTCTCAAGGGCGTGTTTGAGGAACCCGAGATGGCTTTTGAGCAGAAGCTCTGGCAAGAGATTGTCGACGCGAAGGTGATCTTGGCTCTTTCCTATCTATTCGATTGCCCGTAGCTCACGTTTTATAGGTCTTAATTTCTCCAGGCAGGTTTTACGCGTGAGTTTTCTTAAAAATGCCCCCTTTTGCACCATTTTCAACGCTGTTTTCCTTACAGGGCCTGGGAAGGTAAAGACAAACCAAGGAATACTGCTGAACGCGACATTGTCCTCTACAGATTAGCATTCTCGATGACGACGGTACGTTTGAGTGCTCATCGCATGGCTCCCTCTCTTCATCTGCTAATCTATGACATCTCTAGAAGGACAATGTGGACCTGGCTATCCATAGATTGGCAGGCGTCCTACATCGTTCATGGGAACTATCATAACCGTGACCGCAGATACCGTTCATTTTTTCATACTTTTAATGTTCATTGGAAAATGTCCCATCTAATTCGTTTTTTTGTTCCACCGATGGAGAAGTAATAGTTAACGTGCACCTATATTCGCGAAATGAGTTGGTTATCGGCACCCGTTCTCCGCGCATTGACTAAAGATGTAGGGTACAGTAGTAGTGTGCCTCCACATAAGTATTGGCTCTCGGGCAAGTCCAACGAAATGTTAGCAGCGGGCGCTGAACGCTGTGAGTGGCTCAAAATAATAGACAATTAAAGTTGACCAGACCATACACTGTTAGGCCAAATCGATTTACAAGTGATGATGATTTGCTCCAGCTTGTATGATGTCGCAATGAGTCGCTTTGATTTGATTATCCAAGCTTATCTGTAAATTCTCCGACCACTACCAGAACAATTCTATGTGGACTCCACATTGCAGCGTGACACGGAATGGATCAAAGAGAGCTCAGATACTTTCGATTGTTTGTAGATTACTGCTCCTCTTCGTTCGCACGCGCTTACAATTGATTCGACAGTTTCGCCTTCACATTATGCAAAGGACCTTGGGAATGATATAAATTGAACGACAGAACTAGTAGTTCCACCCTTGTAGCTCTGGCTTCATGGACCTCAATGCTTGCAGCTGTTGCACTTGCATTCGGCACCCTGGCACGAGCAACTGCATACGAAACAAGAAAATATGTCAGTCGACGTTGAACGCAGTCTGAAATGTTGACTCACGAAGAGCAGCTGCAGGCTGCGGTACCGCAGGTCTGGGATACTGGGGTTTGAGCAGTCTATGCGACATTAACGCGTGAATACACAGGAAAGACCGCTTGGAGGAAAAGAGGTACGTACGAATTGCATGTTGGTTTGGTGAGTGTTATCGACTTGGAAGTTTCGATGGCATCTACAGAAATTCTGGCTCCCTTTTATACTAGAAAATGGGTCATCCTTACGCGTTTTCGGTGCCGGAAGGAGGCCGAACTTGACCCGCTGTTCCTTACAGCCATATGATGTCTCGCCACCGAGGCGGTACTCTTGAAGAGCTCTCGGACCCGCACATATAACGTTACTGTCTCACCAAACGGTCTTATCCCTTGCTTCTGCTTGATGTTGATCTATCTCTTTCATCTGCTAGAGAATTCTTTAATGCACAAGAGGACTCTGGGTCTCAAGCACCTCGGACCAACTACGCGTCGCTTCAAGGATATTTGCATCCGCTAACGCCACCGCATCGATACGATTGATGGTCTTGATTACTTCCATCTGGGTGCGCAAGAGAAGGAGCCTAGCGTCCGTGGTGGAGCCGCTTGTCTGTCTAGTTTCGCCCATCTGGAATCGGGACTCCGTTACTGGGCTGAGAATTTCCCTAAACGCTTGGTATCTGCTCCCGCAGTACACCTCACTATTAGCCGGGGCGATACCAGCGTTCCTTAGTCTCCGTTTAGATTCTCATCGGTGGGCGTGGACCCGTGTGGCATTCTTGGCTCGCCTTTTCTGTAGCCTCGAGGCGCTCTCTACGGCCTCATTGACGCGAACGTTTACTTTTAGTACTGCCATCGGGTAAGGTGCCTTCCTCTGTCTGACCTGACTCAGCCTTAGACTATTCCTTTTCTCTGCGATGTCCATCAGATGGATTTCCCAGAAAACCATACAATCCCCACGTGTACTGATGCTTGGTTCCGACGTTCGCCGCGCCCAGTATTAGTTAGCGATTCAATGTCAGCTTTTGTTGATGTCATGCAGACGGATTTATCTAGTGGCACGCCTCTGCATCTGTCAGGCCGGGCACCTTCCTCCCCTGTTTGTCCATACTGGGTTTCCAGGACATTTTACCGAGGCGGCCTCAAAGGACGACGAACTAAAATTCCCACCACAGAATGATGCCATCTACTCTTTTCACCAGAGCCTTTGTCACCTGTAACGCTGCACTGCCCTTATCCGCAAAAACTCCAGGAAGCGGTCGCAGCAAAGGAATGTATCTACCCATCTACGCTTCAATTTCCTGTCTCAGATAAGAGATTCTTTTCAATGTCTACTCGCTTTACCATGAGCTAGCTAAGAGAGACAGATATTCCCGATCTGAGGATCTCCCTCCTATATACTGAATCACATCCGTCGTTCGTGGAGGGCTGTCGTGTACTCTTCATCTGCTACTGTAGTCGGGCATGGTACTCAATTCAGATAGATGTCTATCGGTGCGGCTCAATGTTACCTTTCGCTCTCTAGCAGGACGCTGATATCTTTTGAATTATGATTGAGAAGGCCAAAGTGCGTGTATATACGATCACCAGGTGGCCGCAAAATATGATTACCGTGCACTGAAAAAGGTGTATAAACTACCAATGCATCGATCTCCATGAGGGACTGCAGTTCGCAGATCTCGGAACCTAGGTCCTACTCAGCAAGACAAAGTTAGCCGTAAGCTCAGCCTTTGCTCTGGTCAAAGGTATCAGTGGATATTTGAGTACGTGTTTGTCATGCCAGAGTGTTAGGTGGCACCTGGCGTGTATTATCTACGTCTAGCGTCCCCCGTTGGCCCGTGCCATCTACCCTGCCCTACCTGCCTTACCACAAGGCATGGGATCAAAACAAGAAAGAGTCAGTCATTGTCGGGAAATTGATCACGGAAGTCCGAAAGCGAAGTATTGCCAGTATCTTAGGTAGGTTCTGATACTGGAACTTCTAAGAAAGAAAGCAGACTTCATTTGGGCTCGACGATATTCCAGTTCCTCGCCCTCCAAGCCAGTCTAGACAAATCTTCGTCATTCCAACGACATATTTCTTCAGACCATTCAAACTCCATCACCTGCTCGTCATCCCCCTCGCGTTCAGTACCCCAAAACGGTACAACTCGCGCACCAGACCACCCCAAAACACCGACAATTTTGACAGGATTATCAGGCGCGATCAGGATGTTGTCCGCGCTGAAGTTGACGTGCTCAAGGACGAGATCTGTAGGGGGGCGCTGGCGGATAATTTCCGTTGCTTCGTAGATCTGCTCTAGGACTTTGCACTGTAGACGGACGGCAGCTTGGGTAGGCTCCGCTCGCCTGAGACTGCCAAAATATTCCAAATGCCGGCAAGCCACCGCCAGTAGCCATTGCTCCCCTGTCTCGAATGGACCGGTGTCTGTGGGTCGGGGTGGGGCGGTAACGCCGGTTTCGTTGGACGGAGACAACGACATAGGTCCAATGAAGAACTCTCTGTCCCTTGCGTCTTCGGAACATTCAGGATGATGACACGTAGTAGCGGCAGTATTGCCGAGAGTGCGAATGCTCCCAATCTCGTTAAAATTCGTCCCGGTCGATTTCAAGACCTTGATGTAAATTTCCTTCATGGATTGTCGAACAAGGTAGCTTTGCACATTCGTGAGGGTGGCAAGTTTTTTGGAAAGCAATGTTCCTTCAATCTTGCAGATGTTCAGGATTTTTCGTTACTTAAAAAAGGTGACCAAACTCACGAATACGGTGGCAATCCATGCTCCACCAACACGACCGTCTAGATCATCGTCGTAACAGACTGGTCGCGGTGCACATATCGTAGGGTCTACCTTCTGGAGAAAACGGAGCGTCGAGATCTGTAGTAAGAACCAGTTAGCTTAATCGTCAATTACGGACAGGAAGGCTTCACCTCGGAATATAATCCACCGGCACACGACACTCCCTCAAGGCCGTCCGCCGTATATGGCCAGTATACGCGGACCAAAACCTTGTCGTGTTCTTCCATAATAACAGTAAAGAGCTAGTGGAATGTGTGAATATCTGCGTTATGGGATTTCGAAGCACTATACCCTGTAATTACGCGCTGTAACTGAAGTATTAGCTTCGATCATGACTGATCCTGACATCAAGGCTCACATTGACCAGCAATCTCCGGATGACTGCAATCATGACCAGTTTTCTTCTTCAATCGCGCTTTGAGAACCGTCAAGTCGATTGACTTCTGTGAAGTGGCAGTAGTCATAGCTGTAGCAATCCCGAAAAGCATATGAATAACGAAGAAAACAACGAAGGTGCCACCAGGACAAGGGAAAAGAGGGAAAACATGCACAAGAGAACAAGTCATGTTATTAAATATATCTCAAGTCCTGCATAGCCATGGATGTAGCACAAAGGCGAAGGTGGCAGACAAAGCAGTGGCGAAGCTGAAAAGGGTATAGGGCTACCTCGTGCTTGATGCTGCATTTGACAGGGTCGACACCCGGATCAAACGCTCTTTTGCGGGTTTCAGGGCCAAGACAAGAAATTGAGAATTTCTCGCTAGGAAAAACAGAACGATAGTCCCAGAACACTGCATCTTGCGAATTGCGACTGCGAAGAATCGCCCTACGCGACCACTTCATACTTCTCCAGACTCTTAACCAACTTTCCCCACCGTCCATCATGCCACACTGACAAATCCTTCCACTCTGGACTATCCTCGCCAAAAACGACGCGAAAAGACAACATCCATCCACACACGGTGAGGTCAGCAAACGTAGGCACGTTCCCAGTAACGAACACATCCCCCTTCCCTATCCAGTTGTTAATTCTGCTAAGATCAAGCTTAAACAGCGCCCATTGTTCCTCTCTACGCGCTCCACGTGGATCCATCTCCTCGAGCGTTTTCCCGAAAGCTTCCTCCCTGGTCTTCCTGAAGAACGCCTCGCTTGGTGGATTCAGTACTGCGTTGGCTGCAGGGACCAGTAATGGTGTTATCGCCTTCAGCAGTTGAGTCTCGAAGGCAACTCTGAACGCAGCGTGAAGGGCTCGCGTGCCGGGAGGGAAAAGGCGGGGAGTATCAGGGTAGGTGGTGTCGAGATACTCAGCAATGGCGGCTGAATCGGATATGACGGTACCAGTCGACAAATCGTGGATGAGTGGGAGGGAATAATATGGTGTCACGCCATCTTTCTGGGTAGCACCGGCTAGTACACCCAATCTTTGGTACAATGCCTCGATATCAGGGAATTCAATCCACTCCGTGCGGTATGGTATACCCTTAAAGTTCAGCGCGTACCTAGTCAAAAATGAGAGAGGATGTTGAAAAAAATACGGAGCTAGCTGACCTGGCTTTCCATGTATTGGGGGAACAGGCCTTGATGGGTAATTTTGAGGGGATATCGTAAAAAATGATAGTCTTCGACATGATTGTTGATCGATAAGAGGCGGCTTCGTCGGTCCGGGTCTGTTCAGTTTCATCGTGCGACCAACGTACGTGGCGTTCATAAAGTAAAAAGGGTTTATTTCTGTTTGGAAATCGCCAATCACATTAGTCGAAGGCTTGAACACGTGAACGAAGCGCCATAATCCAAAACCGGACTTTCCGGTTGACGCGACGAAAAGACTAAAGGAACAATGATGAGTAGGAATCTGTATGGGGAGTGAACGTATAGCTCATCGCAGCCCTGTTTAGTTGCATCAAAAGTCAAGACCCACATCGCCCGGATAGTTCTAGAGAAACATGGCCGCAGCCGATCTGAGTCCAAAGTATTTGTCGATATAAGCGCTGTTCATAGGTGACGGAAAGTAGCCAGGTTTGAAGCATGACGTGAAAGGTCAATCTAGGTTTGAGCATCGAAGTCGTCCTGGGCCCCGTCTACTTCTAATATAGTCTCTCTCCGTTGCACCTGGATACTGGGACCATTGCCATCGGAATGTCTCCAACCTAGACCACCGGTAGTAAGCTAGATGGAACGAGATACAAGCTACAGTGCTGACAGCGGTTGTCTCCATGATTCTGTCATGAAAATGCGAAGAAATCCAGATTCCATCGCTGAAGAATATGGAGGTAATTCCAAGTTGTCCGGCCACGGTGTCGCATCAAATAGCGTCAGAGACAGTAGAGGTCCTAAAGTATAGCACACAGAGAAATAAAAGCGGTATTAAATTGAACGTAAAATCTTGAAGCGATACCGTCGATGCTGAGGAAAAGTGTGCTTGCGGAGCAAAGGAAAGGACTGAATATTGACGGCGCAAGCACGGGCACAACTAAAACGTTGCTGCCTGCGGCAGTCAGTAATGCGGCCCGGCGGCCCGGCAAAGGCTGGTATTCCAATTTCCAACTTGTGACCTTCCCTCCAGCTCACTCCCAGGAAATCGAGAAGTCCCTTCGAATCGCCTCACGGCTTCCTCGGAGCCTTTCAGCCGCCCGGTAAGGATCTATATGACGGTCCCTCCTTCTGTTTACCCTGGGAAAGCCCAGGTGATCAGCATTAAACTGTAATCCGTCTTGAATCCGTCAAATTCGTGATGAAATAGGAAGGACGCTGTTTTTGAGAGGCTCCGATTCTTATCGGGTGTCGCCGTTTCCAAAGCTGCAGCCATCTATCACTGACGATAACTCTTCTTACGACCGATGACAAGGCTGAACTTTGCTCTAAATCTGAAGGCTGAAGCACTGACTCGGACCTTGACCTAGGCATGGTACAACCCCGTTGTGGGATTTCAGCAAAAATAATCCTGGGGTCGCCATGACAGCTCAGGGTGAATAGTGCAGGCATTTGACTGCCTTCCCCGCCACAGAAGCCTCCACCCACAGGTCTGCCTCTGTCTTCTGACGGACTTATGCAAGCCACTCGTTTTCACATTGTGTCTCGCGTCCCTGCAGGCAAGTCCAGGGGCGTCAGGTACTATGTCGTTTCTGACAACGACGCACACGGGGTGCGTCTGCCAATGTCAGAACTGAGGGGGTCAACACTAATCTATTTCTTCACAGGGCACAAAAGTCTGAAGGAGATCAAGAAGTGTGCATGCAATACAAGTTTCGTTTATCCGGACCTCAATTACTATGCAACCGAATGTGCCTTTGTGGCTTCGGAGCATTATTGTTCCGTACGTCATCTTTAGGCAATCGCGTACCAGCGCTATTCGAGTCTAGACTGGCTGTGAAAGTCGACCAATCACTGTGAATCTAAGTCTGAACCTTGGACGCCACCAATAGGATTTTCAAGCCCTGCAAGGGGTAAGTTGCGATCTTTTCCTTCTGACTGTGACTGTATATTAAAAACCTCTATTGTCCCCGAGGGTGGATTTCTTTTACGTTTCAAATTCCGCAACCCCCAAATGATCTTCTCGTTTCGTCCGGGTCATCGGGCCTTCCACTCACAGTTTTAAACGACCTCAAAACGACTCCCATTCTTCATTCTGTTCCCATTCTTCCCCGGCAGGAAGTTCATCGCTTGTATTTCTCTCCACCCTCTAATAACTCTCTTCCTTCGTTCAAATGTGCCTTCACATAACCACCCAATACACCTACACTTGTGGCAAAGTCACCACCACCGAAAATCGCGTCCAATGCCCACAGCGCCAGAAATACCTCTCTGATAAGCGCGCGTGGCTTGATGGCGCCGCCGCTCCCCAGTGCCTATGCGATGGGATGCCGAGAAAAGAGAAGAGGCGCATCGAGGTGGGGAAGCCTTGCAAGCCGGGCTGTCAGTACATCGCGTTCCCAGAAAGCCAGTGAGTCACTTGTGCGCGTCTGAAGGGCGATGATGATCTGACTGGGACAGTGACTAGTCGGCCATATGTTTCTCGTTCTGAAGCGAGGTTTCAGATGTGGACTTCGTCGTGATCGCCTCTCCGCCGACGCCTTGAAAAAAATCAAAATCCAGCTGGCCATGGAACATTCGCTTTGTTGTGTACAATCATTTTGCTCATCGGTTGATCTCTATTTTGTCCTTACAGCCACTAATCATGTTGTACAACACCTCAGTTTTATCCTGAACGATACTACAAAAGTACGATAAAACTTTCTTTTACATCGTGTACTAATCGAAGCATCCTCTCATTCTCTTTTACTTACAAAAATACATGTACTGCTGATGGATAAGTCCCTTGATTCTTGGAATGTGCTGCCCTGCCACGAATGTACTGAACTTTGAGCAATTCCGAGCGGGCCTTCGCCCGTCACTGATCAGTTAGATCAGACTATAAGCTCTAGCTCCGGAAGTGACACCGGGATCACAGACCACAGATTGAGTGGAATAGAATTCATTTCTCAAAGATCGTGGCGGTTGCGAAATTGTTCGGAAAAAAATAAATACAGCGGGGTTCTGCATGGGTTTGAATCCTTGCTGACTGAATGCCATCATCTGGCATGTTTGGGCTGCGGACTCAGCTACTTTCTGTCCCACGGCCAGGCAATTCAGCGGATTGAAAATACTATCAGAACATAAAATAATGATGCTAAGTATCAACAGCTCCACAAAACATACGCACACCGCAGTCCAGTTGCAGTCCAATGCCGACACCGGTGACTACAAGCCGAGATACCGAGCTCTACCCGTCGGCAAAAGAATCTCAATCAGGCCAGTTTCGATTGACGCAAATTTCGATCATCGCCTCCATCCCCCTTTCTAAAATTTGTTTTTCCTTCATTTTAGGGTCCTTTGCCATGAATATAATATAATTACCATCCTCACCACGGCGAAATGGCCGAGCGGTTAAGGCGCCAGACTAAGGAGGAGCGCGGATCTATATGTTCCATGTGCACGACCAACTTGTTTCCGAGTGCATTATCTGGTCTTTCGAGGCATGGGTTCGAATCCCATTTTCGTCACTCTTTTTCACTCACATTGTGGTGTAAACTATATAGTATATAGTATAGGCCCTACATGTCTTATGATCGCTAATTATTTAATAGGGTTCCCCTACCCCCAATTGCCTTCGACATTGACCAAGGATCATTCACATGCCCGCAAAATAATGTACCTAGAATGACTTTATGTCCGTCACTGGTTGTGCATACCCAACAAACTTCCCTTTCACGTCTCGAATCGAGATATTTCAAGAGACGAGACAGGAATAGGAGCAATTTCTCTGGACGCACCAGTACACATGTCACTCTGATGAATTCAAGATGAGAACGTTACAGGTAATCGCTGTCTACCCAATCAGCATAGTCACTACCCAGAACATCCGATATTGTGTAGCCGCTGGTCGAAGTGAGCGTTGTAGCAAACGATGCACGAGTGCCCGAGGCTCCGTCCCCTGAAGAAAGGGAAAGAATATTAATACAGTATCATCACAGTATCGCTTCGTCAACTTACCGGAACTACCGTACTCTGCAAATGTGACACCATCGGTATTGGGTTCGCTGCTTGACCACTCCTCCCAACCGGCACTGTTGATCAAGTCCCCGAGCGAGCAAGAGGTGTAGACGACCCTAAATGACTTTGGTCAGCCCAGCACATAAGGTCGAAGCACCACTGGGAAAATACCGAGCATATGCTGCCCATGGACGTCCGAGGTACACCTGTCCCTCAAGAGACGTCGTCGCCGAACTGCTAGTAGTGATAGTCGATTCATTGATGACATCTAAGATATACGTAAACTCTGAAAGACGTAACAATAATAGGGTACTCACACAAGCTTACCCCGTCCGACGATGCGCGCCCATTAGCCGTAATTGCACCCGCACCGACGGAAGCAAGTGTGGACTGGTGGAAGTAGGCCCTTGCATATTGGCCGAAAATGTAGTCGACCGCTCCTTCAATGTAACAGGATCCATAAAATTGGTTACCCGTTTCCGCGAGCACCGTATCTTGATAGCTGTTCGACATGGTCAGATACTAGTCTCAGAAAGAACCACGAAAATGATTCGCCTATAGAAGCCAACACCATAGTAGCCATGGTTCGTTCCGTAAGCACTCAGTGCCAATGCCTGGCCATCAGTGCTAGCCTCACCAAACTAGAGAATATTCGATTAGAACATAATCACATACATAATCAACTGTACGCGTACCGTGTTTTTCACATTGACATTGTATAGGGCAAAGTCATCCTTATGTACGCGCAAGGTTCCAGTCGAGTCATCATCATCTGCACTAGCCAGAGAGAGTGAATAGGTGATGGTAACCGTGTTGCTTGCGTAGCTACTGGTGTCAGATGTCTGCCCCATGATCTGGGCCTCGGATATCAGCACGGATCAATTTGAAAAAGATGAGTATGCACGGTCGTCTGGCCATCGCGGTCGATGTAGACTTGCTCAGTGTATGTTCCTACATAGACTCTATCAGCGTCGCAATACAGGCCTGATTAAGAAACTCTAGCTGCCTTCATAAATGAAGATAACCTGGTCGGACCCATCATCAGCCAGTGAGTCCACGGCAGCCTGCACCGTGCTGTATTCTCCGGACGCCGCACCACTAGCTCTCACAACAATAGCGCCCGAGGGCGCCGAGGTACGACTTTCGCGTTTGAGCACGGGATTTGCATCTACCAGGTTGGCAAAAAGAGGGAGAAGAGAAAAGAACGTTAGAGATATGAGGGAAGAGAAAAACATTGCTGTGATACAACACAGCTCCCGCCGTCCTATAAATAGTGGCAACGGCGAAACTGTTTGCATGATTTCTGTTGCTTGAACAACCGGGCGCAGCAGCGGGGTCACGACATTGGCGCATTTGCAGCTTAAGAATATTCCATCCGATGTTCAGGCGGACAGAGGCAACGTTTGGAACATTTCGCGTTGTCAGTTACATGCTGGGCCAATGAGAAATTAGGATATGAAAGCTATTTCATTCGCTTTCGAAAATCGTCACGGAGAACAGAATAGTCAAATGAGCGTCGAACATTCCGGTGTTCTTGGAAGCATAGTCTCCTCTTGAATTGAGTTCATCAAGTTTGCACCCGGAACGTCGCCTTCCTGGCTATCAATTATAGATGCCATAAAACCAAAGCATCGAAGGGATATAAATCCATTTGGAAGTAGTCCTAGGACTCTGAAGGGAAGTTTGTGGCAGACGACTTCCTCGTAACGGTTACGCTCGAACACAATCTTTTAGGAGCCTTTGGATACAAGTCACATCGATTTGTTCCACTTCAGAAAGACATTCGTATCTTCGTCCATTAACAATATACACTCGGAGAAATCCGGCAAAGTTCGAACTTATCCATAGACCGAGGGAAGAGAGCACCCCGCAGCACTTCGTTCCAGTCCAAACCGGAATCATCTCGACTGGGGCCAATGATCCGTAGATTCGTCACCGCTCCTTGTGCGACTCGAGCGGCTAAAATCTCATCCAGGTCGTCAAAGGACGAGAATAGATCCGACAATTCTTCGTGTATGTCCTGGCCGACAGCATGCCTCCTCTTGACCAATTCAAATAAATCAATATCCGCTTCGCGGTTTTGTTGCAGTTCATCCCGCCAGCACCAACGCATTGAGGCAGACGCGAACCCAATCTCGATGGATGACGCCACAGTCTCATTCGCCAAGATTCTACCACCCCAACGCAGTAATTCAGTGCCATCTTGGGCCCTCTTTCTAATGTACAGCCCTAGCGTGCGAAGACGAGGTAACGGTATCACTGGGGTCGAAGTCAGTGGCACAGTACCGGCAGGTAATGAATATTCAGACTCACTGTCATCCCTCAGCGGAAAACTCAATCGAAGCACTTCGAGATGCTCACGGGCTGTCATAAGAATCTGTTTTAAGATCGAACAAAGGCTAGTGGTGCCTGCGGAGGGTGGCTCAAGGATGGTAAGGCTCGGGATCGAAAGACAGCGGAGACCTCCAAGATCGAAAGGGGAGTCAGAAGCAGCGACGAAAACCAGTACATCCTCCATATGCTGGGAGTCTACGTCTTCGAAACTGATAGTCTCGATACTTCGTGCCTCGACGAGGGCATAAGGCTTTCCGCGCGATAGAGAGAGCCAATGTTGCCACACTTCGCTGTCTCTCAGACGATTGCTATTGCCGTGAGAGAGCCCACACCCGCGGAAGTGTACATGCTCAAGATGCTTACAGTGAGCGAGCAGTGTGATCAGCACAGGAGTAGGAAACACTACTGCGGCCCCGTGGAAAAGCTGGAAGGTGAGTTCCTTGATCTTCCCAAGGCGTGGATCTCCGAATGCCTTTGACAGGCTAGCCATCGACGGATATTTATCGAAAAACAGCTGCTCAAGGCTTAGTCGTCCGACGTCCTTGAATCCAGGGAGATGGCCTATGCTGTCAACGAATTCGCCGATATCGCGAAAACGAAATCCTAGAACGTGTACACGATCTCCCGGGAGGGCATTATATTTTCCGCCTCCGAAATCGATAAGAAATTCCGTGAAATAGGGTGGCAAGTGCGTCGTCGGTGACCACCCTTTCCATTCCCAGATTATGGTGGAGCTCTTTGGCAGGGAGACGTTTGATACAAGATAAACCTCGGTATGAGAAGTAGATGCTGAAGTATGGAGCCCTGGTTGGCAGAGTTTTGGAGGTCGGGACATAGTAGAAAAGAAAGAATTGAAGAGAAGATGATAGAGGATGATTCAGCCTCTTGTCAATCTTTATTTGCGTTGTTGTCTCTTGTCTTTGTCTGGAATTGCGCAGAAACTTGTAAACATTGTTAAGAGAGTGGCAGACACAATTTGGTGGTGACAACTATTCCAAAAAAGGATGGACCCCGGAACCAGGCGCCTCTGGGGAGAAGAAAACCAGGACGATCAGCACAACGAAATATAAACCAACCTTGTGTGAGGGAAATCGAAACGCCCCGGACAAAGGCAACGTCAGAGCAATGGACGTCAGTAAGAGATTATGAGCATGGCATCGAAGGACATACAGAGGTTCTGAACAAGTACTAGGTGCGTATAAAATGAAGCAACGGTAATTGGTAAATTTATAATTGCAGCGCAGATTCCGTTGTTCCAAGGGATCCATGCCGCATTCCCCAGGACGATACCTATACGATGCGCATCGCTCCTCTCTACGCTCGGTAAGCAGATCTGTCTCTTCTATCACTATTCATGAGGACTTCCTCCTCCTGGCCGTTGTTAGAAAGTCAGGTATCCTGTATGATGATGAGGGCAGTATGGATGGGCACTGGCGGTATCAAAGTCTTGACATGGACTCCTCAAGCAGGTGCGAATATGAAGTACGGGACTCGTCAGTCACTCATGTGCCAAGGGGAAGGCGAGGAGTATCACGCTAGGTGGGTAGGTCTCGTCGAGATACCTGGCAATGGCAGTTGTCTCGGGTAAAGGGCACGAACGGACGCACAGAAGAGTTGGTCGCAGTAGTATGGTATGATGCCATCCTGTTGAGCAGTAATGACCAATACATAGTACGTCAGACCTTGTGCAACACCTCGATATCAGGGAATTTGACGTATTCGGTCCATTTGGGTAACCTTTGGCTTAAGGTCATATCTGAGCAATGGTAAGAGGTAATGCAAAGTGGATCTACGAAACCAGCTGGCTTCGTCTTGCCGTCAATTCGGAGAATCTGCATTGATGGATAATTTTGAAGGAATATGACCCTTGAGATGAACATAAAGACCGGCTTTATCTGTCCGTGGTTTCGCTGGCGCACTGATACATGCCGATCGCTAGTACACTAGGAGTGAACGAGACTGTTCATCAGTCTCCGCTCCGTGAAGGGGATTCGTTGGACACAATGTTGAGAATACCTGTGAGCTCCAGCACAACGATGGATAACTTGACACTTGCGTCTTCCAAAGAAATTCAAGTTGTTGTCATATGCTCCGCTAGTCGGATACATGTTAAAGAGGTGAGTTCTACGTCTATGGTTTGGGTCTAGGTCGAATGATGAGGTACTGACCTGGCGCCTTGTATCGCCTTGAAAAAGCCTTACCTGAACTCGGACTGTTAGGAAGTCCATCCAATGTCTACATTTGAACGCCAGGAATTCGTTTTTGAGATATACTATCATGGTATCAGAGGTAATATACAAAGCAACCTGGTACAGCCCGCAGTCGCACCTGTAAGATTTCTTTCAGAGAATCATTCAGCGTTCGAGTTGCCACCTATGAATAGCACATTAGTATCCTTCGTTTGACCACGAAGTCGTGGTCGACCGGTTGTGTGACAATGTGCCATCTTCTATGTGTCGAAGGCTCGCTAGATATACAAGATAAGTAATAAGACTTTTGGTACATTACCGTCGTCGCACTTTGTATCGAGCCTACGGCTTGGATACTGTCACGGAAGCCACTGCGCTAAGTGGAGAAGAGGGATGGGAGCATTGTAGTCGACGCAAGATGAGGGAACAATCGAATCCTCGCTCGTGATGGAAAGAAACTCACGAATTTGTGTTGCCGCTTTCGGCATTAGAGTTACGGCCCGTCAGCCCGCATTATCCGGAGCAACTCGTTGTCGAGACTCGACTTGTCTCGCAACTTGGGCAAATATGCGTCCTATATCCACCCGGAGCTTTCATTTTCACTTTTACCTAGTAACCTACTACATTGGTCGGTCGCGATAGCCTCGGCCGAGGGTCCACGTCCGCTGTTGCTCCGGTGCTACGGCTTTACAGACCCTTCCGTAGTTGCCCATAGTGCATGGGTCACTCATAACAACCACAACCCCAACCATGGCCAACAACCCCAACTAACAACCCCAACTATAACCAAAAATTTCATCTTCTATCATTCACCTCCGACTACTGGCTCATTTCATGCTGATTTTATTATCAACCTCCGGGGGCTCCTCATGAAAACCTCCACCTATTTTCTTCACTGTCATGATCCCTACGAATTGTATCGACGTGGACATACGGCAACCCAACGACATCCACAGCCTATGGATTGCATCCAACCATAAATCCCTTTCTCCATCCCCTTCGTCTTGTCATTGGTTGACCAATCATCTTTCCAATGTTCCCTGTTAAGGTAGTTCAGGCCGCTTCGTCTGTGCTCGCTCTATGCGCCGTTCCCGCCCCAGCACCCAGCTTGTTGATGGCCCGTGCGCTCCTTACCACGTGGGATTGCCGTTTTGGGTAGGATTTTAGATCTCCTGATTGATGACGGGTTCGGTGGATTTCACGCGATTTGTTTTTTTATTTTTATTCATACTCATATCTACTTAGCCAGTTTCATAGCTACTAATTCGGCCCGTCG
Source organism: Armillaria luteobubalina (assembly GCA_030435615.1). Taxonomy (NCBI): domain Eukaryota; kingdom Fungi; phylum Basidiomycota; class Agaricomycetes; order Agaricales; family Physalacriaceae; genus Armillaria; species Armillaria luteobubalina. The sequence goes on from JAUEPU010000013.1 coordinate 1,565,769, forward strand.
GGAGTTTACTGTTAGCTTTAATAGCGCAAGCGGTTCTTCAATTGTAACATTGTAACAGAAGAAGCGAAATCTGTACTGTTCGGTTTAATTACGGCAATTACGGTTATCTAGTAACTACCCTGTCATCTCAGCGATATAGAGTACTTCTGAGAAGGTAATCGTTGAGATCCGGCAATGTTTCCCCGTACTTGTGGTGAGTTGTTGCCGGGGTCAACTGCCGACATCCATATAAGGGTATGAACGCTTGAGCGTCGATTTCATGAAATGCGAATATTCGAAAATAAGCACTGAAGACAGCTTCATATTATTTTGAGCTGGTTAGCAGCAGAAAGGAAGTCGCAGTCGTTGAGCCTCCCCCTCCTCCCCGGTTTTCTGGGCTATCGACCAGCCTTAGATTTCAATGGCACTCAACACAAATTGGTCAGAAAAAGTAAATTTTATACTACAAGAAAGACGAACGGCACTATTGGATACAACGATGAGAGCTAATAGAGCGAAAGACTGAGAGTAATGTATAGTAAGAGGATATTTGTGGATGACCTAGGCTACATTCATGGCAATTTGCAGAAAATGCGGAGATGAGGAGAAGTCCGAATTCAGATAAGAATGATAGTGTATGGTGAACAGCTAAACGAGCTCTAAGAATCGTATCATTAACTCTGAGATGAAATGAATGACCCACCGAAAGACATGTTTGAGTGGAGACATTAAGTCTATCGGCGCCGCGGCTGCGGCGCGCAAGGGCTCCAAAATTGCCCATGAGGTGGCTAATGAAAGGGTGTCAGCGAATGAGCATTAATACGCTAGCAAAATAAATTTACTGCGTTTTCAGGACTGCTATAATCTATCGGAAAGTCAGTTTCTGGATAATTACAGAAAAAATAGAAAACGGATCACGTACGGTTGACCATACACATATAGAATTCCATGATCGGATATCCGAAAGTATCGGTATATGCAACAAAGCAGACTTCCCCGACGGTCCATGGACATCCAGGAGTCCATTCGCGCTGGAAAGCTGTCATCCGCGGTAGCATGGTGAAGATGTGAGGGAGATAATTGGATGGCTGTCATCCGCCCCTGTAGTGGCCTTTATGTATGCTCGAAGCCCTCAAAAAAGATTCACCGCTTTAAACAGCACAAGATCCTAGTGCTGTTTGGCGCGGGTCCGACACTTGTTGTGCTAAATCGAGGTGTGGAAAGGCGGTGGAGATGTGTACCGAGTCAACATGGCGTGCTGTTTTCTCTATGTCCAAACTGAGGAACAAAGATGACTCGTAATGGAACTTGCTGACTCGGAGCGCCCCCTACCGGAACAGAGGCTGAGGCTGTGCTGTGAACGGATCAGTCACAGCTCTTATCAGTATGAGCGCTTGATGCGGCGCTACTAGTTTGATGAGGTGAGCGTCGGGAGTAACACAGCTTGATGATGCGAAATGAAAGCACCAGGGTCGATATACGAGCAAAGGTCACTCAGCTCTAAGGCCAAAGTCCCTTCAGACCTTTGCCGAAAACCGAACAGATTCGACACGTCAAATTACACGAGGCGCTATCGAAAGCGATGAACACGACGACGAGCTCGAGCTGTCGCGCACAGCCCAGTTGTTACAGCAGACAAATATGTTAATTTCGATCGTTGTGTTGATTCGGTCCCGTCGTGTGGAGCCAGTAGACGATACGTGGTGTCTATACTGAGTCGCCATCTCTGGTGGAGCGCGTGGCGATGACAGAAATACAAGGGTAGCTAGAAGCAGGAGAACACAATCACTAGAAGCATGGCGTTGATTCATTCAGAGACGCTGGGGTCGAGTAAAAGCTGCTACCTTGAGGGGTGTAAAGACCGCCTGTTGACAAAACAAGGTCAGAATATGGACGAAAAGATATGATGGAATCATATCCTCGGTAATGTGCCTTGCCGATGCTGTTTTTGGCGTCGTCACGCATCGTTTGTTCCTCGCTCCTTGCGTTCCGGATAGGGTTCGCTGATAGCGGGGGAATGGAATGATGCATATTGCTAACATTCTCAAGCGCATACATCACAAACTTGAGAAGCATCAGAAAAAAAAAGATCATCTGTTTGCTGCTACTTTTGGAATCGTCGTGAAAAACCTAGTTAAAAGGGGATAGGTCGTGTTTTGGTACATGATACTCGCGCAACGGTGGACACACTCCGCTTCAGTCTAAGCGAATTATCAACACAATGCTTCAATGCTCCAAAAGTGCATAATAGACGTGGCAGCCTTTTTAGTTTTTCTCGGCTATATTGCATTTCAAAATTGTATTGAGAGCTCAGTGATCATCAGGCTTCTTCCAGTTGGCGTTCGGTACTTGATATATCCCTAGAGCCATCGACTTGTGCTTCATGTCGGAGAGGAAAACGCACACATAATAATGCGTGACTGAGCGCTCGCATCGCACTTCCTACTGAACGAGAAAGTCAGGAAGCGACGGGGTATGCGAAGAGAGCAGGCTTGGAACGGTACCGTGTTTGCAAGAACTGGAATCATGGTACCAGGCACGGCATTTACATCCTTAAGTCGATGTTATCGTGAAGCGTCTCGTCATTGTGAGATAAATCAAGGTAGGCGAGCTGCGTGTTGAGCAAGGACTGTGAAGCGTTCCCGTAGATCTCGAGTGCATGGAAAGCCTGTCGGATGACGAGAGTATGAGCAGTAGAAGTCTGCTCCGGCCATGGAACGCACCACTTACTCAACAACACCACGATACTTTCGGTAGAATCGGTACCACCCGTGGAGGGTTGACGGATCACAAATAAGTCTCCCCCTCTCGCCGAGCCCCTTCTCCTAATCTCTTCTTCTTCTTACCAACTACCGATTGACGCTCTTTCTGACTCGTTTTGTGTTCCTTCCAATGAGACCTACATATGTGTTTGGTGATGTAACAACTCCTCCAACGTATCAGCTTACCATTGATGTTAGCCAGTGTTTCGCGTGTCATGACCATGGGACTTTCGGAGACACTGGAAGTAACGACACGATAATCTTTAGAGAGATTTGCGTCCACCAGAAGGACAGAAATGTAGCCAGAATATTGGATGATCGATTTGAAGGCTGTGGCACAAGTCATGGTGATCTGGGTATTGCTTTTGCCATCCAAGCGTGGAGAGCCTTCTATAAGAGCCATTGTATGTCTGCGAAAGTTCAGCGCACCTCCAGACATTGCCAGATGGATGTTTGAAACCAAGGCACCTGAGACCCTAGACACGAGCAAAATTGATCGGAAGAAGTCATGTGACCGAGAAGTTTTTTGACACGCCACGAACGACGGCCGATGGCGCATCGCCTGTCGACGACCACTACAACCTAACCCTACTATGAGACTGAACGTTGTGAGCTGTCTGAGCTTGCGAGGGCAGCGCACGTAAGGTGCTGATTAAGCGAGTGAGAGATCGTCTGAACTCGCTCGCAGCCAGCACCGTCGATGATTTTATTCTCACTCGCGAGAGTGACAAAAAGTCCTGTCACCCCCCCTTCCCTTTCGGATTGGCAGAAGCTTAGATAGCTAAGTTATGAAAAGCCCGATTTGCCAACCCTCATGTCATCTGCGCAACAGTAAGTGTTTCATGGGCGTCAGATAGGTGTCATGTCTCATATTTCCGCTACTTAGGATTATTCAGCATCATACCCGTACTTAAACGCAACGCCGGTAAATGTTAGACTTTTTAAAATCATGTCTCGTAAACTCATTGTCGTCTTTGGTGCCACCGGAAACCAGGGCGGGTCTGTCGTCGCCTCGTTGCTCAAGAACAAAAATTATGTCATCCGTGCTGTGACTCGGAACCCAGATAGTGACAAGGCGAAGGCTCTTGCCGCTCGTGGCGCCCAAGTTGTCGCTGCAGATATGAATGATTACAAAAGCCTCGTAAAGGCACTTGAAGTTCGTCAAATACGATCTGTGCTAGTACACGCTGACCATCGTTGTTGTTTAGGGCGCCCACGCAGCCTATGGCGTTACGGACTTCTGGGCCATGCTGGGTCCTCTCGGACCTGATGGAGCTTACAATAAGGAAGTTCAACAGGGAAAGAACCTCGCCGATGCTGCCGCAGCCACTCCAACACTTGAGCACTACGTCTGGAGCACCCTTCCAATGACAAAAAATACGACTGGTGGCGCTGTTACAGTTCCTCACTTTGACAGCAAAGCCCACGTCGACGAATATATTATCTCTTCCCTTCCGGATTTCGCCAAGAAAACTACGTTTTTCTGGGCCGGATACTATGCCACGAACCTGGGGTCGTCGACGTCTCTAAGGAAGGAGGCGGGGAAGTATTTATGGGTTCTTCCTTGTGCACCGAGTGCGGCAACGCCTATGGTAGGGCTTGCGACCGCGAATGTGGGCGTCTTTGTTGCTGGTATTCTGGCGAAACCGGAGATTACTTTGCCTTCGAAGTACGTCCTAGGATCGGTTGAAGAGTTGACTTTAGGCAGGACCCTCCAGATATGGGGAGAGGTGACGGGTGGCCAAACCGTCTTCGTTCAGAAGACTCTGAACGACTTCGCAGCATCGTTTCCTGGTGGTCCAGTTTTTGGCAAAGAGGTCGGGCTGAATATGCAGTTCTGCGATGCTGGTCTGAAAGGATGGTCGAAAGGTAATGACAGGATTCTGACCAAGGAAGATCTTGGGATTGAGACTGCGCAGTTGGTCAGCACCAAGCAAGCGTTTGAGATGATGGATTGGAGTTCTATTTTGAATGCATAGTCGCATGTAAGTGCACTTTAGCCACTTTAAAATCTCGAAAAATTGTATTTGTATAACTGTTCATTTTCACTTGCTGATAGTAAAATATTGTTCCTTGTCAGACTTTTGTTAATGTGCTGACGGGCACGGTGAATTTTGCGTGTGCGTTTGCGTTCGTGCGTTTGGTGCGTTTGCGTTAAATCGACATGCGTGTGCGTTAATTTGAGTGCGTGTGCGTTTTTGGGCATGCGTGGGAAAAAAACGCGTGGGTGCGTTTGATGCGTTTGCGTGCGTGACAGAGGTGCGTTTTCTTGTATTTTTTTCTTGTTATTGTATTTCTGTTGCTAGGCGTCGCCACAGCCGATCTGGCTACCCGTTCCCTACAACAATGAAGCTTCCCAATGAGGAACGTACATTGATCTTAAAGTGATTAGACACCCAGCCAAGCGAGCCCGAAACAAGAAAACTTAGAGTACTGATGTCAAATATAGATGATGCTCCTGTTCAAGTAGACAATTTTTCTAGGCCGTTTTAGCGGTAACAAGTAGTATAAAATGATCTTCTATAAGCCAGAAGTAATAGGAGACACAAATGTGTGGTTGAACTACAGTTGAACGCACGCTAACGCACCGAACGCATGTGTCACAAATAGGTCACAGTCACCTGCGTCGATGCGTTTGATCTTGAACGCATGCGTGAAGATTTGCGAGATGCGTTTTCTATATTGACTTTATATGCGAGATGCGTTCAAGATATGTGCTGACTTATCCTTACAGAACAGTGTCCAGGGCGTTTTCTGAGGTACTAATGAATGCTACAAGGACCAGTCTCATTATAATGTGAGTTATGATATATATACGTGATTCTGGTCGACTTTAAATGCCTCTACAGCAGTTTAATTTCACTACTAGTCAAACTTAAAACGCACGAAACGCACAATTCCCCAACGCACGAAACGCACCAGAACGCATAAACGCACCACGCAAACGCATAATTCTCCTGGCCTTGTGCTGACGCACATGAAGTGATCATAAGTTCTCTCCGATCCGTCTCCTACGCGTAGGAAGTCAGGGACATTCTGCCTTCAAATTTATGCTTTGGCTGTCGCAGGTGTCCGGGTAGCCTGCGGGTAGGTGAGCTCTCTCGAAAAATATTTTTATAATTGATCAAGGTTTCTTAGTCGGGGATATATTTGACCGCAAAAGAATCAAACCATACGAGTTAGCAAGTTCGCCAATTTTATGCGATAATGCACGATGTTAAAATTGGAGATTCTTACCCTCAGCAGCCTGAGATTCGAGAGTGCCTGGCCGGGGTACGAAACGATACTCAGATCTACCGAGCGCTCAGGGCTACGTTTCTCCTTTGATGCAGTAAACGGGGTGTTTCGTAGGACAATGGCTCTAAAATTCCTATTAGAGCTATTGAGACGCTCGTCAGAGTAACCAAATTGGGCAGTTTCGTCGTAAGTAGTCCTAGATGGAAAGACGCAACGTGGCTTCGACTCGAACGTCTCAGCACGATTCCAGTCCTGACCCGAGGACCGAAAAATCGTTGGGTAGCTTGTCAGGTACTAATTTTCTGCTTTCACAATTCAGTGTTCTGCTGTCATATCGTCAAAGCCTGTGTCAGGTAGCAGAGATTCGTCCGTCGTCGCGAAGTTGTCTCTTTAGACTTTCATATCCCACTCATGTATTTTACTGTTGCATTAGCATTCTGAGAAATTGATTGCTACTCTCAGAATTTCAGTAGTCTTCCGCCTGCCGTTCGGTGAGTTGCGTTGAGCTCCGCCGCCAGAAAATTGCGGTAACGAATGTTGATCATATTTGCGGCATTTGATCACGACAGCCTCCTTCTGTAGGTGGCCGTCGCCATCACTCGCGTGCAGGGCTAACTTTTCGGCCGTTGACAGTCGTTACACAAATGGCCCGAGACTGCTAGTCTACTAAAAGTGATATTGACGGCAGTACGTTTATTTCATTCCGATGAGAATCGTACAACTAAATCCCTGGCAATGTTATGCCAGGCAAGATCCCAAGATGATGCTGTATTGATAAAACTCGTCGCTTCGCCAGTCCAGGCATGCACTGTGTCAACGCACTGACCATCGCTTCTTTCGGAGTGGAGTCGTCAGTCCCTGTAGTATGCGAAGTATGAATCCCCACCCGCTTTAGGCTGCAATACTTCGGCGAGGACAACACGCCATCCAGCCGCTCCCATTCTTTCAACCCCTCGTCACTGATGATCCAACTTTCTTCTTCCATCCAAAATAATGCTATCACTTTTAGTTCCTGCAAATTATAGGGCTCGGAGTGTACCAAAATGTTGATCCACCAATGTAACACCGCGATCGGCTGAAAACCCAGCATGTTGAAGGGGTAATCACTGAGGGAGAATGAGAGAAGTTCTACAGAAGGGAGGTAGAGAAGGAAAGGCGGCGGTTTTTGCAAGAGAGAATATGCCTCCACGCTTCGAAGCATCTGGGGATTTGCCGATGTAATTGCATCGCGCAGGAGGGTAAGAGAGGGCCACGACCCGACACCATCTGCCGTGAACCCATTGGTAGGGAGAATCAAGAACTGAGTCAAACTGAGGTTCTGTAAGTTGAAAGGCGACGATGCAGATAAAAGGATAGCGTGAATCGCTTCCCGGGAATTGTCGTCGCAGTTCACGATGAGACTTCTAACTGCCAAGGGTTTATCTCGAGACATTGTTTCTACGGCCAAATCCTCCCCTGACCCACCGCTCTCAACGCGAAGTGTTTGGGAAAGGAGCAATTCTATTTCTTCACGAGTGGAGCATTGCCGGAGAAAGGAAAAGAAGGATGAAATTGAGGGGATGACGACGTCATGTAACATTATAGCGGTGAGGGGATACGAGGCAATAGTGTCGAGGACTGCCTGGGGTAGCGCATTCCAGGAAATTTGGTGGAAGACAAGGGTATGGATATTGTTAGCAAGCTCGAGAATAGCTAGAAGGAGAGGATGGTCGATAACATCAGTGTCATTGGAACACAAGCCCAACCTGCGAGCTGCGGCTGGAATAATGGGAGATGCGATGCACATGGCATGATAGCACTGTATGCCTTCGGCGGTGGTTAATACGATGTTGTAAAACATATGTGATCTGGCGCGAGGAACAAAGGAGCGCGCAACCAGGGAGCACGCCGAAAGATTCTTGACTTCATCGCTACGTGAAGGAGAAGCATCCCACACAGCGTCGATTATAGCGTCAACGAGCTCTTGCGGGAAGCGTGACTCCAAAGTTTGTGCCATCTGTAAGCTCTAGGGTCAGCGAAAGCTAATGGAAAAGCAATTGTAGATTTTACCGAGGATATGAGAGAACTGCTGGCACTAGGTGGGTGGAAAGACGATAAAGATACGTAGTAATGGTTAAATTGTCCAGCTAGTCATGTCATTGAATTGACACGGTAGCCGGATCGTAGAGACAGACCCCAATTCGAAGCCTTTATCTCTTAGAAGAGAATCGAGTCGATGCAACGGGCACCGGGAGTCGGGACAACAGAAGGTACAGGGTTGCCTTTGATGCCGAACGGCATGGGCAGAACTGTCGTGACCGTGACTGTCACAGTTCTCCTTCAAACGGCCAATCGTAGCACTTTGCAAACGACCATCTTTATCTTCTTTCGCGACCATCTTGTCCTTGCGTCTCTCTATTCTCGCCAGGATCTCGTGTTTTAAATAAATGAAGTGTCTATGGGATTCAGTAATATGCGATACGCCTTGCCTCACGATTGTTAGCGATATATATTTTCATCGTGCCTTTGACCGAACGTCTTGACCTAGCTTCTACAAAGATAAATCTTTGGCAAGGAATTCTCGACGTGAGCTGACGCATGTCCCGGCTTCTCGTTTTTAAATTCTTGTTGACCACTGCAGAGCTCTGTGTACAGTCGCCATCCAGTGACGTTTCTGCGTAACGACGGTAGCTTGGATTCTATGAAACATTCAGGTCTGCCAGTTCCTTCTGTCGTCAATAATGTCAATGCCGGATGGCATACGGCTTCATGTACGTTTTAGGGCCATCATCGTTTTTCATTTAACAATCTCTTCGCATTCAGTGCAGTCGTTCGGTCATTTATGTCGTTGTTAGCACTCAAGAGGGTGTTACATGTGCTCTACGATCTCTTGTCATCTGTCGACCGGTGGCACGTCTTCAAGTTTTGCGGAAGTGTTCAGTGATCTCTGACTCGACGGGCCCTGTTTCGTCACTTTAAACGGATGCGTTGATTCTTAGGACCTATCATCTTCAGCAGAGACGCTGCGGTTATTGCCGAAGGCATTCTTAGCGTTGTTTTATCCTCAGAAGATGACTTACGGCACTGCTCCACTTTAACTCGAGAGTTTCGGTCGGATTGCTACCTGGGACCGTAGAGAATGCTGCTGACTTATGACTTATGATGTGCGGTAGCATTTGAAGTCGTTACTTCGGCATCAGTCACTGTAGGTGTTCTGTTGTCTTTCATCATCACTTCCTTCACAGAGTGAATGCATTTACAGACAATGGGCCCTGCTCGTTTAGTATTCGTTTCCGAAGGAGCGACCCGCATAATCATGCTTGCAGATGTGTCTTTGGATTCGAGCCATATGGATATAACGATTACTCACTCCATGCTACCGACGTTTCCTCCGCACTGTGCATTACGCTTCGGCTGAGAATACCCTTGATCCATTCCAAAGCACAGACGACCGGCACAACCGTAAAGAAGCGTGAAAAACACTTTTTCCGTTATCGGGGTGGCGTGGAAATGCGCCCGCTGCCTTCAGCTCCCCCCGCCGCAACGGCCCGCTATGGGAGGCTGTAGCCGAAGGCCACTCAGACGAGCTTATTTTCATATTGGCGCGGGACCAGAGCAGACCAGGGTTCATCACTGACTAGCTTGGTTCTAGTATTAAAATGACAATGGTCCTCTGTCTTTCCCTAGAGCCATCACCATGAAAGTCGACACCTTCACCATCGACACGCACTCATCTGGTAAACCGCTGAAGTGTGCGGCGAAGCGGTATCGGCCGCATGGGGCTTCTTCCGAGGGTCGACCCGCGCCTGGGCATATCCTGATATTTACCCACGGCACTGGGTTTCGTATGTGTCGATCCTCCAATTTATTGGCCTAGACGACCCTGATGATCCCATTCAACAGATAAGGAACACTGGGAAGTCCCAATCTTACGACTGTTTGCTCATAGCAAGTCGGGTGGAACAAGGGTGTCGGAGGCATGGTCGATTGATTGGCAGACTCATGGCGATTCTGCAGCGTTGAATGAAGCAGTGATCGAAGCGCCGGATTTTGAATTCTGTAAGCCGACCATCTGTGGTATTGAAGCCGGCTCTGACAGGGGTCTCTAGCCGAATTTGACTATGCCGAAGCATGTGCAAATCTCTATAGGACTTTTCTACTGGAGAATATCGAGAAAGGCTTGAACAAGGTGGTCCTTCTGGGACACTCGGCTGGTGCTGCGTCTGCGTAAGGCTTTCATCGTATGATTGTGATTTCCTTTCACCCCTTTGCAGCTCCCTGGCGACGAAGTTTTGTGACCACCCGCTTTTCGAAGCATTCATTTTCGTGGAACCGACGATATGGCCAGCTGAGATGGCTGGTGTGGATGCACCCGTATACAAGTACGTTAAGCGGGGAATTCTCACTCGTCGAGATCATTGGCCTACGAAGGCGGAGGCAAAACGTTACTTTGAAGGTCGTGCGCCATGGAGCTATTGGGACTCGAGGATCCGAGATATATATGTCGTGTGTCCTGTCCGTCCTCGCTTATACTTGCATTGACGACTTTGCAGGAGTACGGCCTGAAAGCAGATCTTGTTAGAGGTGGCTGGACACTCAAATGCACGCCGAAACATGAACTGGCACCGTTCGCGAATGATCAAAAGGCGGTTGATGTCCTTCCTGAACTGAACAAGACGATCAAAGTTGTGCCGATACATCTGATCTATGGAGGAAGAAATGACATGTTGTATGTTTTGCTCTACTCTACCGTCTTCCTTTCGCTCGACCTCGTTTTCAGTTCACGGAAAAAACAAGATTCCTTGCTAGGCGGCGGCCGCAACTTTGCGTCTGTGACGAGAATCCCGGATGCGGGCCATTTGGTATGTTTTGCCGTTGTTGATCTGCGGATGATGTCTGATCTGAGGTGACAGGTCGTGCAAGAAGCGCCGGATGAGGTGGCGGATGTACTGTTCGGGATATTGAGAAAGCTAGATAGGGAGACCGGGAATTTTGAGGTCCAAGCGAAGTTGTAGGGTGGGTCATGGCCTATTTATGGAAATAGATGCATGTATTTATCTTATTGTACTATTCGGATACACCCAGTGCTGTAGCAGACGACGATTGCATATCTTTTGGTGATAGGGGAAATTCTTTTCCAGCATCACGTTGCTACTCATGCTTGTTGGGCAGGTGGTTGTCGGCTCCGAGCCATGTTATCTATTTTATGTTTCGGAGCGCGAGATGGCAAAGACGTTTTGACTGATCTCAAAGCACATGAAGTCATGAATACCGCTGCTATTTCAGCCAATATCTTTCGCCTTAAGAACAAAACAGACTTTATTGAGGTTATTCACGGGTCGAATCAGTTGGGAAAGAAGGCACCCCCAAAGCCTTTCGCTATAACAGTGAGTTATTCAGCTATGAGATCAATTTTGTGATAAAAATACGTACAGTTAAATAAAGAGAAATGAAGCGTCGTCCAAACAGGCGTTTGATTTCAACCAAAGCAGCTCCTCAAGCTTGCGAGGAGCAGGTGCTAAATGCAGTGAACGATTATAAGCACACTGACGCGTCAATACTGGAAAACTGACCGAACATGTTATCAAAGAGTACCGTCGGGCTACCCAAGCCCATATACCAACCCGGAGTATCTATCCTGTATGCGCCGGTGGTCAATTCCGGAGCCGTATTGGAATCAATGGCCCAAGCAAATCATGATTTCGCCTCCGTCTCGTTTCTGGGATGGCCATACAAAGCCGGTCCATAATCGTCTCTGGCTTTGGAGGCATCGTGAGGTGGTATTCGAGCTGGGGACGGTGAAGGAGGAGGACAGGGGACGTCGAGCGTTTAACGTTGGCATTAGATGGGGGAAAGGGATTCTCGCGAATCTGCTTTTCTGTACCCTGTGGTCCAGATCCCACAACGAATTGATATGATTGGCTGGCGCTCATTGTGTCCCATAATGCGTTGATTTCAGAGGCTGTGGTAAGGTGCTTTCTTTGAGCACATTCCGAGAAATGCTTGAAAGAAAAGTTAGGCGCCTCGAGGAGTTCGAGGTAGGGCAGAGCATCCTGAGATTCGGTTGGGGAGGGAGATAGCATGGATGCTATTGAGACCCAAGGATAGAGGGAAAATAACCGTATACAAGAGTGAAGGACTGGTAACAAAATGATCAGCTTTAAGTAGAATTCGATGATGGGCTCGGTTTCCATAAAGTTCTTCTCCTTGGCGGTGAAAGTAGTAGACTGGAATAAATGACTCACCCAACGAGACGTCACGAAGATGGGAGAATGCCTTCAAACCAAGACTGCAATTTGTTCTTTTGAATGTTTGCTTTGGTGAGGAAGTGCGTTTGATGTCTGTATGTTCCACATGTTTTGTGATGTGCTTATAGAGAGGGATAACCGGAGATCGCACATCTTGTCTGCATATATCTGTCTGCAAATGTCTAACCACATTGTGATTCAGCGCGCCAAAGTACTTGTGGCTATGCGAGCCGCATGCATCCTTCCAGACTATGGCACTTAAGACTGGAGCCTCTTATAGCTGCCGAAGGTTTATGCTTTGGGGGAAACCTTATTCCTTTCGTTTGGTAGTTGCAACGAGGTGGCAAACGCACCGTATTTTTGGACCTCAGGAGTTGATCTGCTTGTCTCGTGCCATTCCCACGCCACTGACGCGTCAACGTAAGCACGTGGATACGGTCCGTCTTCCCGGCGGACACCTTCAACTAGCTCCAACAATCAACGTTTCAAACTTCGAGCTCCATGAGGACGGCTCTTCACTTCTGTAGCCTCAGCATATAGCGCTAAGTGCTCATGCCCCCATATCTGCCCTAGCAGGACATGTGGATATATGGCGTTGTTGAACCTGGTGGGAGCAATTTTGGAAAAATTCTGTTGACCTTTTCAGAGTTACAAGCCAGTGACGAGCACGAAATTTGTTGTCAAAAAAGTGTACTAAGACGGGAAACCAGCTTCGCCAATTTACAGCGGTTCTTTGTCCACCAGAGAGTAGGAGGAATGCCAGAGTCCTCGCTTCAGCATTGGATGGAACTCTGTGAAAGTTGAGAGACCAAAATTGGCTTCTTGTGGCGCATTCTGGTATGTAATTCTCTCTACCTGTAGACTTTATTCAGTCTCATAGCACCACCACAACGACCAATCCATGGTGCACTGATCGATGCAACAACCATTCGAGCTGCTCCCTCCTATAACGGTGCGCACACTTCGGTCTTCAGGCCTACAGTATCTGAGCTTCCGCATGCTCCTTTGTGAATCAAATGCGCGAGGACAAAACTTCGTCAGCAGTGTGGTAAGAAGGGCCCCTTATATACATTACTTGTTCGTTGCGTAAGGTATGTATCGATTTACATTGATATTCTATGCAACGTAACATATTTTAAGGTTCGCCCAGATATCACGTTTGCCATCTGAATGTTCTATTCTTTGCATCCCCGGATTGTCTCCCAATCAATGTGGCTAAGCAGGCACTGCCAATGCCCCTGTACAAGGCAACGGCGTCTATCTATCAAATTGAGATATTACTCAGGTGGCTCATATCATTGTGGCAATCAGCTCCGAACCTTTGCATTTGTGTCTCGAATTCATGGTCACCAACTGCTGGCGCACGCCGTCTTTCTTGAGAAAGCACAGTCACCTTCGAGTGCACTGTACCGTGGATCATTCTGCGTCTCATATTCTGTAACATGAAGTCAGCTTGGGGAGAATTGAGGACAGTGTAGTATCGGGGTCCTTTGAGGAAGTAGAAATGTCCAAACTAGCTTCAGAATTCTGCATGGCAAGGTCATTTTTTTCACATTCCCAGAAAACATAGTAACATTCTCTAAGCTAGCCTCCGAAGTTGACTATATGTGTGAACTCTTCCAGACACTTCCTACGCTGTCGAAAGTCGCTCAAGGCTTCAAACGTGGTACACGTGCGAGATTTCGGCCTGTCAGTCCTGTCCGCCAAATCGTACATGAATGAGAGTCACCTGAGTTCTAATGGACATAGCCAAATTACCGCATGAGACCTCGTGAGTTACGTTGTCGGGGATACACAGAAAGAAGCTTAACTTGTAGCATTGATAGAAGCATCGAACCTTGCCGTTATTCCTCGGATCTCCTCCTTTTCAAAGCGTTGATTAGACGGCACGACGGACATATTCGTGGTTTCTATTGGGCTTAATACCGAGCTGAGTGGAACTCCGTGACAAACTGACTTGCTCATGAAAAGATATTTTTTTTCGGGTTCTCTTCTGTTGCGACAATTTATCGACAGTTGCTAACAGCCATGCTTGACAAAGGATGGTATGAGAATACAGGTGGGACTGGACCTGCTGGACTCAACAACGATTGGATTTGATGTCGCTGTCTGTAATGTCTAAATGCCGCTTGCTTCTCGTTGGAATTCAAGCACAACCAAGCGATGCGACAAGATGCGACCGGCGCGCGAACGATCATGTGCTGAAAAGGTTTGTTAGGGTTTGTTGGACGAAACGGGCGGATTCGCCGCCTTTACCTCCCACTCTGATCATGGTGGAAAGCCGAAAGACAACTCCATACTGGTGTGTGGCTCGGTCACTCGAGTTCCCGACTGAAACATAATTACATCTCCTCAGTTCGAAGCAACGTTCCTTCCATGCTAAAGACACGCGAACCCTGGAAAATTTGACTCATGTGGCACATAGCGTCAACTCGAACTTTGATTACAACCAAGTGACTAAAAGCCGGCCGTTCGGTAACTTTGTGAGGTGCGAAGACACATAATTCTCAGTTTGTTGCGAAGAACGTGCGCACTGTGTCTCTCTGTACTCTGTATATACATCTCTAATCTTAGGACCAGTTTCCAGGCTGCTCAGACCATGTCGGCAGACATTATAATGCTACCAAATTCTTACATTGTGGTTTTGAGACGCGAAGCATGATCGTTGACATTGAACGGGACTCGGAAGCCGAAAGATTCGGAGAACTGCGCCACATTCTTTCTGTTCACTGAGCGTCCATCAGCCTTTTCTTCCCTTTAGATTCTCTGTGGTAGACAATTTCGCAGGCCGGTCGAGCTGGGTTAGCTAAAGAGAATCCTTTTCTGACCAGATGACCCTTCTCTTAGGAAAGAGCTCCCTTCCAGCTCTGGTAATGGCATATGTCACTCAACAATCGCGTCATCCTGGTATATGAGGGATTTAGGTGCATTACGACTGCATCTACTCGAGAAGAGTCACGAGCAATGTAGGTCAAGCAAGCTTCGTCACACGCTTGCCTTTGATATACCCTTCTGAGATCTACCCTGTGAGCCGCATATAAGGATGCGACAAGACATCCACATTGTTAGCCCATCATGTCTATTGGCAGCTTGAGCGACACTCCTGTTGACTCACCAAAGACATTAATGGATGAAGTCAACTCCTGTAGGTCCTCTCCTCCCACTTATGCCACCGTCAATTTCATATCCTGTTGTATGGACAGGTAAAACATCTCAGGTTTTCGTAACGGACAGCCGCATTTTGTCTGTTCCCGACCCTTCGGCTTCGTTATACAAGGGGGACAACGCATCAGTCGTACGAAAGAGCTTTCAATACTCACGGCAGCAGGCCGTGGACCTACAGCGAGGGCTTTCTGGAGGGTTATACCAAGAGGCTCTTCCGGATCCTGGAACGTTTCCAGACCCTTTCACTCTTCCATCTCCGACGGCAAAAATAAACGACCGAACGCCTCTCTTACGCCCAGCGGTATTTACGCCTGACATCGACCAACAAGCTCCGCTTCCAAGATACTTTCTTTCTGGATCCTATGACACACCTATTGTGTCGTCTGATGCGTCGATCGCATCTTTAAATCCTGGAGGGAAAAGTACTTTCGGGCAAACCGTACAGTACCATCTACAGAGACCATTGCATGCGCTTATACGTTTCCTTGTAGCTCTTCAATTCCATAGCAGTGTTGCTAGGGGTTGGAATGCTAGCTCAGCCGCTGGCATTTTCCTATGCCGGATGGGTGATGGGGACCATTCTACTTGTTTCCTTCGGTTTCATCAGCTGCTACACGTTCGTCTTTCCCCCCTCTCCTTGCGCTTCATCAAGACTGATGACCACTTGACCTATCAAAGTGCCAAAATCCTCGCCCGCATCATTCGCTCTGAGCCCCATTTAAAGCTCTACACGGACATCGGGCGAAGAGCATTTGGTACACGTCTGACTTTGGTCATTAGTATTGCGTTTTTCCTTGAGCTCTTTTTGCTAAGGTCGGCGACCCTTTTGCTTATGTTGTCAACTTATAACCTCCTGTGATATTAGTGTGTTGCTGGTGACGCTTTACGCAGATTCTTTAGAATCGTTGATCCCAGCGTATTCTTCTGCTACATACAAAATCTTGGCTCTAGTGATGTAAATCAATTGTCCGACGTCTTCAGTTACTCGCTGATTGATGTTAGATTGATACCCACTCTATTCTTCCCGCTATCCGTGCTTTCATATACGTCCATACTGGGCATCGTTTCTTTAGTTTTGATCGTGGTGGTTGTATTCGTCGATGGCATCGTCAAATCGGACGCACCGGGAAGCTTGTGGGCTCCGGCCGAGACATCCCTGCGAGTTGATGGGTGGAACCATCTCGGAAAGGCATTTGGTTTATTCATGGCTGGGGTAGGGCATTTATTTCGTTGGCTCACACACTTTAACTTGAATTTAGTTTGCGGGGCACGGAGTACTTCCTTCCTTGGTACACGATATGGAGGACCCTTCTCGGTTTGATACCATGGCAAACTGGGCATTCGTACGTACCTTTCAAAGTGATCATAAACTGGGCTCACACCCTCACAGTTCTTCTCGACTTTGATTTATCTATTGATTGGTGGGGCCGGTTATTTCATGTTTGGGATATCTGTTAGCGAGGAGGTACGCCGATCCAGCGCTATAAATACATGCTACTGACATGGATAAATAGGTCAGTAGAGACCTATTGTTTACACCCGGCTATAACGCTCGGTTGAATAAGATATGCCTATGGATGCTCGTTGTCAGTCCCCTGTGAGTATGATGCCCTGTTTCTATATCTATTCATGTCTGACGTTCAGTTTCTGCCCCAGATCCAAATTCTCCTTGGTCGTACAGCCGGTGAGTCCGTTGAATAATGGGCATGACGCAAGGAGCTAACCGAACTCCAGCTCAACGCGACAATCGAAAAGTTGTTTAAACCTAAATGCAAACCAGCGCATAGGGATCTGCGTCAACAACTTCTATGCATCGCTCAGCGTCTGTCGATTACTCTCTTGACCATTGCTGTTTCAATCATGGTTCCGGACTTCGGGCGAGTCACTGAATTAATGGGGTCCTTCTCCGCCTTTTTAATTGTTGTGATATGCCCGATCGGAGCAAAAATAGCTATCGCGCGCACATGTGGCTTCTTTGATATTCTCGTGCTAGGTATATCGTTTCTCGTGGGCACGTGGGGGACAATTACTGCATTCATGTAACATCTAACTGCTACCTCGATATTCTACTGATTTGTTTCAAAACCCGTTTCTGTTCGTTTACTGCGGTCCTATGTTGTTATACAATTTATGTATACTTTCCAAGCTTTGTCATTTATGTCCTGTCCTACTCCTTCGAGAACGCCAACCCACCCTTTCTCAAGTCCCTCAGCCGTTGATGCGTTGTTGGCGCCAGATTTATGTGTCGCTCAAGCTTCCCAAGAGTGGGACGTTCCAATGGAGCTTCACACCATCTACGTGACTCGACCATGTCCATCACGGTGCCTTCATCGAGATTTTGAGTCCAAACCAATTCAATGGAATTCAGAGATGAGAGAAATGGTAGCCCTGAAAGTGGCGCCGTAAGCTGCTGTAGGAGATCCTCATCGATAGGATACAGTAAGTGCGATGGGGCTTCAGGTAGTTCATAGTCGTTGGGATTAAGGTCATGGATGACGAGAGACACAAGGTGTGGAATAACTTGCAGTACGCTGATGATATCCATCCCTGAGATTGGAATCGCAGAAAAGGTAATGTGCCGTAGATATGAAGTGGCAGAGGAGACGACATCGAAAATTGGATCAATTTCGATGAGAGAAAAGTCGTCGTTTACCTCATCAAACGAGGCATGATATATCATGAGGAGAGATTTCAAGGTTGGGAAACGGAGGCCCCCGAATGGTTGTGGTACGAAGGAGATGCAAGATAGGTTCCATGTTATGCCTGAAACAAGGTTCGACTCTGGTGCTCTACTAACCATCGTTGGCGTTGAGAGTGGTATACCGAGTATCGGTTTGGCTCTGATACGAGGCTGATCCATGTAAATCGTGATATCACGGATATTTGGAAATGCGACCATAGCAGGAATAGGGAATCCAGGTTAGGACATGTCGATCCGCAACGCCGTTACCTGTGCACGAGGAAATGACGACGTTCGAACGGAGTAGAATTGTCTCACACAAAGATCATCAAAACTGAGGGACATGAGCTTTGGGGCGTTCCAGAAAGCAGGATAATCCCAGAAGGGTATTCTGTTCAATGGAGGAATGGTTAAGTTGCTTAATTCACTCAGATTGGGTAGGGCATCATGCGCAGGAGCGAAAAGCATGCCGATATCCTCTGTATCACAGAGATTGCGCGATAAGCGAAAACGAACCCACCGAGCTTCATGAGAACGAAGAAGTGGCACAAAAGCATACGCCCAACTCCATTCTGGCTTGAAGCTTTTCTTGGGTCGATGTGTAAGGTCAAGGGTGCTTCTCTTTCCGCAGAAGATGATGGCAAGAGGCTGGATACCAGAGCGATGGAGGTACAACTGGAGTACTTTCATGCGGCCATCGGCAACCAGGGAACTTTGAGTTTGCGTAGTGATGATGATGGTGGACCACAGACGAGTATGCGAGAGTGAGGTCTCTCTCCATGATCTACAAACGCTTGTTATTCGCAGAGCTGCGGCTGGATACACGCCAGGGGTTATGGATACACTTTCTTCAAAGATACGAGAGAGAAGCTCGGATGGAAGGTCGTAGATGGACGTAGATGAACGATGTCGATAGGAAGAGTAGGTTCCGATAAGTGATTTACAGTGGCGAAGTCTGTTAACGAGTGAAGTGCTATCGTTAGAGATCGATGTAGCCAAATGTTCTTTGTGATAATGCGACAAATCTTCAAGTGTGTCCGATAATGCGCCAATGATATCGCTTAATGAAATCAAGGGAGTCGAGTCGGACTCGAATTTGATCGCACTCTCTTCGGTAGAGGGAAGATTTATATCTAGAGAGAGATGGCCTGAAGGATTCTGGTAGATTCTCTGCAGGGCGTGCTTAATAGTCTCTGCTGCGTGAAACAAAGAAATCATGGTTTCGGAGGGAATCTATAGAGAAAGGTGTGAGACCTTAGCATAAGTTTTCAGACTTTGATTGAAGAAAAGCAATGGAGGCACCTTTAATCTAATGCGAAAAAGAATTAGCAATATCCACTGAGTGGCATTGACGCGTTCTTTAAGCGAACTTGACAGATAAGTGAAAGGAAGGACAGCCGCTTGCTAGCTGTTACCGATGTCGCAATGTATACAAAAGTCTTTGAATGTAGGATACAGAGGAAGTACTGAAGTACTGGAGGCTAGTGACTGGTGGCGGTCAACATTAGAACCGTGCTAAAGATAAAAATAGAAACCTCTGTAGTGCTTACTGTGACCCGTGACTGTGGGACCTTTATACTATATTTGGCGATAGTCACAAGCTCGTCAACCGTCAACGATGTCATGTTCCCCTATTAGCCTCGTCTGGGGATGAAGCTGGTGTCCACGGCCATCATTCTGATGCGTATTATGACTGCTCTTCAAGTTGAATTTTTGCATCATCAACGCACTAAAATGGGTGCAGAATGGACATTGGACACCGTTCTTAGGCTCCTCGGTATTTTCTAATATCTTCTAATGGCACATGTCGACTCTGTAAACCGAAATCTCTCCGAGGACTGGTATAATCGTTCGTATTTCCGTCTTGGGCTTCATATCTAGGGTTCATTCTTCTGATACCGAAAGACGCATGGCAGGCACATCGATCATCTTTACTGGAGTCCTTTGGCTATAAGGCCCGTATTAGCACTCCGCCTCTCATGTTGTGGCGACATTCATCAACGATCTCTTCTATCATTGTCTTGTGTCCATACAATTGATGATTCTGACGTCACGCAGGTACTGAGGCTAGATGATATCCACGGTCCGGATTCACACGCGGCTCATCGTACCCTTGGGTATATATACCATGTACCCGCACGAGAAAACTCGTCTCTCCGTCAACCATCGAAAGGCCCAGCTCCTTTATGCCCATCATGAACTTCACGTCCCTCTTGTTCGCCTTCGTCTCAGTGTTCACTCTGGTGCTCGCAATTCCCGTCAACCTAGATAAACGAGATGTCTTCGTCCCACCTATCTTGTACCCACATTCTGGTACCGTATGGACTATCAATCAGCATCACAATGTTACTTGGTAGAGATCTGTCCCTCTGATAATTTTCCCAACATCGCTCATAGTACACAGGGACACATCACACGCACCAGTGAACATCACAAACTCCAGAGGCATCATAATGCTGCGCAAGGATAACATAGCTACCCCTCGTACGTTCTCCATCGACGTGATATGCACTTATTCGAACAACGAAATGTACAGTGATCCTTGCGGAAGGATTCGACATTCGGCTCGGGAGATTTGAGATAACGGTACCTTGGGTTGTTCAAGGAGATGATTATTCTCTAGTTCGTGCGTATCCTATTCCTCTAATGATCTGTGCATCATTATTCACCCCCTTGACCAGTGTTTGGTGATTCAGGAAATTGGAGTGAGAACTTTACGATCACCGGAGCGGATATTTGAGCTGTTGGTTTGGGTGTGGCTTCGAATTTCTGGACAATCACACGAAATTGTATTACGTTTGAAATCTTGATTAAATCAGTTGTAAATTTAGTCCTATCAATGAAACATGGATTGTGCGTAAATAATCTTGCTAATCCTGGAGTCGAAGGGTTCAGGCTGTTTATGGGCTTGAGATGTTGAACTGACACATTTTAAAGTCTATAGGATTCAACTTCATTTACCATTTCATAATTCCTGAGGTATATAGTTGCTGAGGGCCAGCTACCTACTATTTGATGACCGCCCTAAGCGCCTTCATTAGGCGTAACATTAGGTCCGGTACAAAAAAGGTAAACTTCGTTCTATATCCACACATGTTGAAACTCTCCGTAGGGACGACCATTCGGTTCCCACCATTCCGAAATATCATTTTCTTTACTCGCAGCCGAGGAGCGTCCAATTTTAAACATTGCATTGATAATGATGTGAGCCTGCCCATGACGACAAGCATCAAGAACGCAACTTTAGTTGACCAGGTACGAAGAGGATGATCAGAAACGGACAACGCCTGGTCACCCATTATCGCACAGGAATTAAAAATAAGGCAGCTTGCCGAAGTGGTCCAAAGCAAGCCCAAACAATGAAGATGCACAGTGCGCAACACCGTTGTATACTCGTTCGTCTGCAGTTACATACTCATTTTGGTAATGGCCTGGAACTCTGTAGAATCGCCAGATGAGTACGAGCTACAAGCACTGAGTCTTAAGAGACCATCTGATCATTATTTACCCTTTCGCCCAGCCTTGTAAGTTGAGGCCAATGTCCAGTCACATATTGGGATTGTAGTGAATATTTTGCACACACTGCTATAATGCTCGGATAGCGGAAAGAAAGGATCTCCTAATCTTATTACTGTTTGTCCCGTTCCGGCATTTTCGGCACAAAGGGTTGCTTTCTTACTTCCACCAGCTTGTTTATTTTCACTTCCTCGTGATCTGTTGCTGCAACTACGTCCTAAATCAAATCAAATCAACCTTTACAGAGCTATACTTGTTCTTTGTGTACTAATCCAAGCATCCTTCCCAGTTTTTTTCTCTTGTAATGTCGTTTTCCAGATAACCTCCAACTGTGCTTCATGGGATTTGTCTCAAGTCAGTGATACCGCCGATTAAGGCCATTAGCCCTATCATTGTTTTTATTGCAACCAGACAGGTCGCCATTGCTTTTGTCCAGGGCCGTGATCACTACTCTTGGTGAACCTTTCGGAGCGAACCACGGCTATGTTAGCCAAGTTTCCCGTTTACTCGTCTATATACAAGTTAAGCCTTGACCCGAGGTTGTGCGCGAATAGCACGCGAGGCGGGTATACAGCTCCCCCAAGACCTTGTTGATGCAATCATCGACGCCGTGAGGTATGCACGAAACTTGAAAGGGCCCCGTTTCCTGCTCCTTGGTATCTCTCCGTTTCCTTCCTCGAACTTGATACTTTTTGTTTGAGACTATCTTCGAACCCACCGGAAGGAATCTCGTCCTACTGTAACATGTGTCTCAAAAATCCCACCATATCATCCATATCATCTTCGGCGAGATGCCTCTTCCTCGACAACAAAAAATCTTGTTACAGCACCTGTGATGATTCCCTCCCAACATCAATCCTGCAATTCACAACGAATATCATAACTCCATCGAAAACGCATCATGGAAGGAGCTATCCCGGGTGGTTTTGCGATGCGTCTTTTGGCTGATGATGCGAGGCTGAGTCCCGAGTAGCCTCCCCCCCCTGGGGAATAAGTAGAGTCGCTAACAAGTGACGAGAGCACCATCTAGCCGGAAAAGTCATAACTACCCTGCTTTCCTGCCACGTAATAGACACTAACATCGCTGATTTTACATGATAAGAATATGAAGTGTATATACAGTTAACGTCCTAACAGGGCCGCTAGCGTAGTACATCATTAGTCACAGTCCACCAAAACAGCCAGTTCTGGTGTAGAGCGTTGTGCACGTAGCTATTGACCGCGATAGACCACGGGTACTGCGTTAGCGCAAAGTATCCCAACCATTAGTTGTGATCGATCCCCGAAGTATACTAACAATGTCACTGCACCTGTCACCGGTAGAGGCTACGGCTGGTGTTGCGTTACATTCGATTTCGCAGCAAACTTCAAGCCAGCGCCATTTTCCTGCAAGACGAGTCCTACGCATCAAAAGCCGCTAAAAGTCGCAAACATGACTCGTGTCGGATTGCGGAATGACATCATTTGAAGGGTTCCACCTTTTCTTGCCCACCGAGCGTGAGGGCTTTGCGATAACGAGAGGGCACCGTCTGAAATAGCATAGATAGCATGGACTTTGATACGGATGTACTGCTGCGGACCTGCAGATAACTACAGGGCTTCGAGACCTCATTAGGCCACGGATCTCTATAATCTGTTAGTAAAGGAAGATATTAAAAGTGCAGACACATACGTCACGCAGTCGTACATTGAAGACTTGCATTGAGGAAAGCATTGAAGAAATTTTCGTCCCGCTCAAGTGAAACTTGCCCATCGTTTTGCTGGTCGCTATTGCAACAACATGCAGGAGCTTGGCACTCGAGGACACATGCATCGTCGAAGGTTCAGTCACTTATGAGTACTGCATTGGGACCTAGTCATGAGCTACCCAGTGCATATTAAACGAGTTCGGCATGGCTGAAACGAGAGTTCTCGCATGCAGAGCCAAAGACGAAGGATCATCGCAATGAGGCGTGATTGTAGATGAACTATTCGAGACTGTTGATGGCCTGGACCAGGGAACGTGCAACAGAAATGCGAAAGAATAAATGGCTATAAGACCTGATCACTGAGATTTTGAAATGTAAACATAAGAAGGAGAAGTACGTACACACTTTCGAAAGATACTTTGTACCAACCCTCCTCAAACAGAGTGAGTACACACGCGAAACAAGAATTCTGGACGTAGTGTCCCGCCGATCTTCAGTCTATATTATGTTGAGCAGCGGCAACATCTGAGGTCATTTTCTTCCCTGTGGTGTTTCTAGTACTGTGGTCCGTGAATCGACGAAGTCTTAGAGTAATGAGCATGACGTCGGAAAAATTTGACAGCTAATGATACATACACCGACAAACCCTGACTTTGGTTGAATTAAGGGAAGCAAGGGTGTCGATACACCGAGGCGTCCGGTTATCAGTCTCATTTCCTTCCTATTGTTTCCACACTGTTATATTGTTTTAGCAGAATACAGCAAAGGATCAAAACAGCGTACTGCTCCAGACCATTGCTGTCGACGCGACCCCTTTAGCCTCAGAGAACAGCCGCTTCATTCTGGGGGAGATACAGGATGCTGCTCTTCAATGACAAAGGGGCGCTGAGCAGCGGACAAGAAAAAGAGTGATGATGGGTCAAGAGTTACGAACCTTCTTTTTCGTAATTCGATTTTCGGCCATTTGCGGCCCGAGATCACCGATGACGACGCTGACTCGGCATGTTGCCTTATCTAGTCATCCACCACAAAACCGTTTCTCGGGTTTACCTAGAAGAGAGTCCTGTAAGGTATTTATCTCGAGGCATTCTACTTCCGCGGTCCTGATAGTCGTTCTTACAAACGTTTCCAAGTCGAAAACCTCCCATTTGCACCGTATCAACTAGCTTAAAAAAGGCTCCTTACGATCCTGTTTTATCCTCAGCGCTCAGCACTCAGGGTATATTCTTAAACGGCATTGAACATCCATCAATATGCGGAATGGTGTGATCTTTCAGGCTTTTCTGATGTTTTCCTTCTCAAGTGTGGCCCCTTTCTCTTGGATAACTGTCCTGCCCGTCGGCTGAATCTGGTGTTAGAAGATTGAAAAGTCTTTCATACCCTACGAGTGGGGCTGCCCTCCTGGAATGCGACCATGATTTGACACAGCAACTTTCAGTCACTACGCCAGAGGCTGTCACCCTTGGAATCCCTCAGTGCTCTCATTCGCTCACGGATCCTACAAAAGTTATCCTTGGTTCTAGGCCATGTATGCGGTGCAGATGATTGAGAAGACGTGGTAATGTGCAGCTTTCCGAAGTCTTCGAAAATTTGTTGTCTTCTCAAACTAGGTAAGAAGTGAGGTAGCAAAGTGTATGCAAGAGATGATCGCTGAAGCGCTGGACTTCAAAGGTCGGGAACCTTTATGCATCAGAGGCCGAACGGACGCTTGGTTGGATCCACATATGATAGAGAGCGCGGATATTCTAGAGTTACCTTGAAGAGGATTATTCAAACAGTACGTAGCAAGTTTCATGGCTTCTTTATACTATATTGACGTGAAACCAAAGGTGATAAATCTTTGAACTGCGGGGATGCCGAGGGTTATCGACGACATTTTATTCAGCGCTACTACAATTACAGCTTCGCGAGACAGACAAAAAATTGACTGATGTTACAACAAGCAATTTAGGCGCGACTATGCTCTTACAATGGAGCTCCAATCCATCCTCTCAAAAGTTTTCTTCGTATTGACCAAGGCAGCATCCTTGATGCCAAGGTCTTCCTTCGTTAAGATACCCTCACCTTTCTTTGCCCAACCGTCCATTCCAAATTCGAAGAACTTCATATTCAATCCCAACTCTTTTCCAAACACCGGACCAGCGGGAAACGATGCCTCGTAATCCTCTAAACCCTTCTGAACATACACAGTATCGACGCCATTAACCTCTCCCCATAGCTCCAGGACTTGCCCCATCGTCAAAGTCTCGACGGATCCAAGCACGTACTTCGAAGGGAGAGTGATCTCCGGCTTCGCCAAAATTGCGCTGACGAAAACACCCACGTTCGCGCTCGTGAGCCCCATCATAGGCGCTGCTGCGCTTGATTTACATGGCAACGCCCAGGCGTACTTCCCCGACTCCTGTTTTATGGGAGGCATAAAGTACCCGAGGTTCGTAGCATAAAATCCAGCCCAGAAGAATGTAGTCTTCATCGCCAGATCTGGAAGGGAGGAAATGATATATTCGTCGACGTGGGCTTTACTGTCAATATGAGGAACGGAAATAGCACCATGGCTGGCCGCGGTGGAAGATGGCAAAGAACTCCAGACATAGTGCTCAAGAGTGGGGGTAGCGGCTGCAGCTTTAGCGAGATTCTTGCCCTGCTGGATCTCCCCATTGAAGGCTCCATCCGTTCCAGTAGTCGGGACCAGGGTCCAGAAGTCTGTTACGCCAAAGGCGGCCGACGCACCCTGACTAACGGTTAGCGCTCTTCGATAAGGAATAGTGTATTGAACAAACCTGGAACGCTTTGACGAGGCTTGGGTAGTCATTAAGGTCTGCAGCGACGACTTGAGCGCCATTTGCAGAAAGCGCTTTCGCCTTGTCACCCTCTGGGTTCCTAGTGACGGCTCGAACAATATAATCTTTGTTCTTTAGAAACGATGCGACGACGGAGCCCCCCTGCTGTCCTGTAGCACCGAAAACGACGATGATTTTGGGAGACATTATATGTGAAGCTAAGTGTTAGTTTCATCTTAGACCTTGTTTCTAAGGTGCTGATTAATCTCGTAGAACATGACGCTCGGGTAGCAGATGACTTCAATTAAATGCCTCCGGTAATCTCCACGCCGGCTTCCTTTCCCCGTGCGCGCGCTAAGGACTTGCGCAGACGTTCCTCCTGTTCACACTGGAAAACTAGGTCTTGCTTTCCTGCCTCTACCTGACTTGCCTCGTCTTTCCCAATTCTATTACCCATCATAAACCGAGTCCCGACGAAGTCAACTTCTACGAACCAGACAGCTATAATTGACTTTTCTGCTCAAGGACATATAATCGAATGCTGAATGGCTTTCTTAAATCTTTTACTGTTTACTTTTTTAGAGGGGAATTTCCTGTCAGAATCGGGAACAGATCTAGGGTGGGATGGTTTGTAATCCAGCCCGATATATTCAGTGAGAAAATGCTGTATACGAAAGAGAGTACGGGTGCCGAATTTCTAATTCGACAACTCTGAAGTAAGCGGCCCCATGATCCTCTTATACCACCATATCTGTTGAATCGCCCCTACCATCGTTCGCCGTGCTCTCTGCATCCTTTCAGTGCTTTTGTAGCTACGCGACGAAACGTACAAGAGGATTTCTCTGCCTCTTTTTAGAACAATCACAAAGGTAAGGATATTGATCTAGAAGGCTTTCACAGAGTGCGGCCTAATCTTCTCTAGAATACATAATTTATGGCAACTGCCTGACTGATGCACTGTCTGAAAACTTCGACATCAGTGACAACTCATCCCATTCCTGGTTTGCGCTCGGAGCTAATCCTAAAGCAGGAATATGAATAAATGCGTCTGATGCCGATGCAGTCCCATCTCCTCTTCAAAAGCTTTATCTGTTATCATTGAAAGTCTCAAAGTTCTCTCATAAGGTATATTTGGCAAACTATGCCTTCATTTGATGCACCACACGCTATTTGTCACGACGTGAAGCACTGAAACGTATCTCTCTGGTACCAAAGACCTCTGCTAACCATCTATAGCGGAATATACGTGAACTACGCGTACTAAGCCGGAAAGAAACGTGTGAACCCGGCACTTCAGCACCACCGATTACTGGTTGTCACCGACCATCTGACGCGATGCAACTTCTACCATAAACCTGAATGTGTATTTTATAGCGACATCTCGTTCTACGAACTAAATAAAGCTAAACGCTCATCCCAATATTCTAAGTGAACAACGACCTCTATACGGTAGACACGCACACTCGTCTCAGGCACCATACACTGGGAACGGCAATGCCTACAAGATGATTCTTCCTTAAGACTTGCGAGGCATTCCGTGCTAGATATTCCTTGTGCATGGTGAACGTATGGAGGAAGAAATTTCTATTGTAGGGAAGATAGTTTGTGCGGTGATCGTGAATGACTTGTTCTATCATATTTCGAACCATCAAGTCAGTCGCATGCACAAAGAGATGCAGTTGAAGTTGCTTCTCGTCACTGGCCATTGTCATCGAGTACACCAAAGCCTGAGGAACGTCGTCCACTCCCTATTAAAGCGTGCTCGTATACAGCCTCTGCATGGTACCTTCTCCCTCTCTCTTTTCTTCAGGCGACGCATCGTTTTCACGGTCATCGTCTATATCTGTCACGGACCCTAATAGTAATTGGAGTGGGGGAGGGGGAGGCGTATGGTGCGTTCTATATTTTTCATCCCTTTGCCACCGACTAATCTTGGGACATCTAGTTCATTTAATCCAACCACGCCTTCTAGTGGGATTGATTGGGATCTTTTGGATGTATTGTGAGGATGATATCTCCTACTAGTGCATAATCGTACTGATAGTCACATAGGTTCACTGAAGACGACAATTTCAAGTCGTTCATATATGCGACGTACATATTTACGACGTTTCTCCTTTCCAAAATGCTAATATGACCACCAGCGATGGACCTCTTATCCCTAGGGATCCTTTGCAAGAATTCGACGGCTCGTACTTATGGGTGTCTTATTCTTATCATATGTTCTTGCTGACATATTCCCCAGATTCAATGTGTTATCATCGATGCCACCATTTGATCGTAGAGAAGCTCATCATGATCAAACGATTGAACCATTCTTCAGCCCTTGTAAAAATCAAGCTCCAGAGCTCCTACAAACATTCCGCACCAAATTCGACCCGGATAGCACTGACATCGTGAACAACGATCCGGAGTTACCATCTGTGTTTGGAAAACGCCTCAGTTATCGAGGAGATGCCCGGATGTCTGACGGGCAAGGCTCGCACGTATTCAGGAAATTCCGCAGTATCGAAAAATTTGACACAAATTTAGGTTCTACTCAAGAGAGGTGGGGTACGGCAACAACCCTATATCAGGTGTTCGGTGTTCTAGGTTCGTATCCATAGATGTTTCGAACGGAGAGGCATTCATAAGAATAATGAAGCGCACCAGTGCCACAGACGAACGGTTGATGGAGGAAGCTTTTTTCCCCAAGTCAATGGTTTACACGCCGATAACGAGAGTATCTTTGATTCTAGTACGGAGGTCAGGTGTGTCCCTCAATCATTTCCGTTTAATGTGGGCTCAGCTGTATTTCAGCCTTCTCCTTGGAGAATGTTGCGGAACTGAAGAGACCCAGTATGTGCTGACGATTTTGTCGCAGTTCCCTACCCGCTTACTTTGTTACCAGAAAGATTACTTCACTATACGCTGGCACAGAGAGCCATACCGATACCAAGACCGAGAACCCACGGTATGTACTTCTTCGAATCCAAGGGGTTATTATTATTGACTGAGATATTAGCTCCTACTTAAATCAACTGGTCCACCCCATCAATCATGACTATATGCCCTTACTTCTGTACGATTATATGCCACCTTCCTTCGGATCGTCCTCTTTGTTAGTCCTTGAGTCCCAAATTATATGAAGACCCGTTGTCTAACTCTGATATTTAGCTTCTTCCAAGAACAACTGATCGAAAGATTTCCAAGGTACGTCTTCAATATTACAACCCGCGTTATAGTGCCTGATTCCTTGTCAGTGTTCGCTATCATTCGTACGGTAGCGATCATTTCTCTCAGAAACAGTCACATACTCTTTCAATCAGTGAAACGAATCCAGAAATCACTCTGTAAGTGATATCACTTCTTTGGCCGGGAGTGTGTTTGATACTTGCACATCTTCGAGATCGTCCGACGACAGCTTAGCTTCTGTGGCCTCCTTTATTTCTGTCTCCTCCGAGTTTTCTATCGATGTCCTACCATGGTAAGCTTCCAGTACACCTTCTTTAGTTCCACGTTGATCATTACTTTGACAGTCCTGAAGGTTTCCATAGAGCTGAATTTTACCCCAGATATCAAGAGATTTTGGTGCAAAAGCTGAACCTCCCAGTCGACAAAGTCTTTTACTATGCAAATCTGCGGGACGAGACCACCCACAAATGTCCTCTTGGATGTAGCACGGAATTCCCTTGCTATACGATACGCCAGCACATGAAGAAATTTCACGAAGGAGTGAGCAAGGGTCCCCCAGTTCAGTGCAACCGAGGCCTCCTACCAGAAGGATCCAATATACAGTGCTCGGGAGAGAAGATGTCGACTCAGTCTTTTGCACACCACTTTGAAGACGTGCATTGCCGTCGTTCGGCGCTTTGTCTATATTGTGCTACAAACCCCCAGGTGTAGGTTGCCCCGGCACTTTCAGCGATGCAGTGCTTTACACCCCAAACGTACTACCAGGAGGGCACAGCCTGTGGTACGCCGATCTAAGAAACGACGTTGAATGTCTCAGAGAAATCATAGATATGCGATCACAGCCATATATTGACCTGTATTATCCTTGTACCTTTTACAACATACGCTACTTTGAATATACTTAATTACCACGACTAATTTTGTCCCGTCTCGCATTCGACAATAGCAACAATAGGCAGCAGTTGGGCAGCAGTGCAAATTCAAATACTTCAGAGTCCAAGATCGGGGCCCCCTAGAGCCATTCGGACCCGTCGAACGCTACAGATAATGGTAAAATCTTCAGATGTTCACATAGGTTGACTATTCAGACCTATTGTCTGGTCAGGTGACTAGTCTGAGGAATATTTATTTATTTATTTATTTTTACATCAATGTTTTCATCCGCCCGTTTTGCACCGGATTCGATCATTTTGTATTCAACCTCGATGATGCCAAGAAGCCTCCCCGTCGAAGGCGTTAACATTGACGGTTTGAGTGAAGCTTGGCGCACGCGATATATAACCCTGGTGGCTCATGTCTCCTTTATTGCTCTGTTTCCTTCTCTCACTCGATATTCCTCCACTGGATAAGGGTACGCAGATCAGGCTCCATGGAAATTCTCTTCGCAGGTCTAATCAATAATTTTTCGCAGGATTTTCAACATGTCAAACTCGACGATGACCCCGCAGCTCGCAGAGGCCGCCGCATACCTTAGTTGCGTTGCTCGCAGCGACCGTGATCCGGACATGCAAGGGTATGCAGTCAGGCTTTCCAGTATGTTATCATCGAATGCAATTTCCCAAACTCTAACTTTTAAACTCTGGATGTAGCGTTCATCGCGAACGTCATGTTAGGTGTGTAGTTGGTCCGCGTTTTGTGCTCATTGACTGATTCGTCCTGAAGCTATTCTGGTCAAGTGGTCGCATGATGAAGTGACGGAATCTGTGGGTGTGGTGCTCCTGCAGGTGTACAGCATTCTGCTCGTCACGTTCATCGGGATGTCGCGAGGGAATCTCTCCATGGCCGACGCACATTTCGCACTGTCTATCACCGTGTCGCCCCTCTCCATCTATTTCTTACACTCCACTCTGCGTGTTTGCCTAAACAAAAGGAATACCCTGTATGAGCGTCTCAGAAAATCCAAAATCATGGTCGGCGCCCTCACTACGCTCATGCTCGCTCTTTGGATTATCCTGGACCTCCTCATATACTTCGCCAACGTTTTCGAGGGCGAGACTTGTGCTTCGCCCACCTTTATTGGATGGTTTTTCTATAGGTCTGTCACGGCTGCAAAGGCACTGGAGATAACGATCTATTTCCTCCCGATGCTTCCCCTATTCTATCTAATTTACGCCCTTCGCCATTTTTCTGACATCCGCAATGAATATCGGAGGCACATGAAGAAAGTGATTCCTTGGCACAGCTTCCGATGGGTTCAAACAATGTGGTTCGCTCTTCGTTCCTTTTTTGTTTCCCAATGGTTAGTACAGTCACAAAATACTCATCGTGTCGCCTCTGACATTAGGATACCAGGATCGTCATCACGCGCTCACATCCTTGGACAATCTTTCTTTGCATATCGCTTGGTTACATGTGCTAGGCAGGGACGCTCAAGATATGGATCGTCGACATGGATTTCTACTATTATAAGCTTCTTGCAAGCTTCCACGAATCGCTCTCGTATGAACCCCGAATTAATTATGATCCTCTCGGTTTCGGACAGGTGGGTAACTTTATATGCCTTGTGCCTAATTTATTGATCTGACAAACTTCTAAGCTTCTTGCCGCCACAGTCGCCCTCGAACCAATATATGCAGTCTGCGTTCTGACCTGGAAGAGAAGAGCGGGTATAGCAGCGTACCTACGCCAGCTTCCTTCTTCTATGTGGAATGGTATCGTTTTCATCGTCACGGGACACCGAAACCCGTGGAGAACTATGCGGGTATCATCACTGGACCTCTCTGCGATGCCAAGTCCGTTCTTGGAGAGCAAGCATGGAAAATTCATATTCGCTGATTCATTCGCCCTTTCGGATACGACGAATAGCCTAATGCGCGCTCCGATAGTGACTCCATACAATTCGTACTCCCCCAATCAAGCACCATCGGAAGTCAGACATGCGAGGCATCATAGTCACAATGCAATTGAATCACAGCCCTTACTTCCTGGGGCGTCCCTGAGTCCCGATTCAACTGCCTACATGCCCAGGCGGTATCGTCCTCTTCCTTCCCCTCGTCAAAGTCCCGAAGCGCGGCACACAAGATATAGCAGCAGCAGCTATTTCCCCGCCATTGATGCGCACTCTACATTCGATGATCCAAGCAGCATGCAGCCAACAACGCCCTATGGACCATTCTTCCCTCCGAATCGTCGGGAGACTTCGCCTTCTGCACCTTATGACCCTCCCTGGCATTGATACCCAACTGCCTAGTCTGTAACCTTTAACGAATATTGGTTTCTTGTATTCCATTAATTGGTAGTTTATCAGGCATGCACTTGGCCCGCAACTTCGGCCGACCTTCAAGCAACGTTGGGTTAGTCGCATTCCAGTATTTGGTACCCATCTTTTGGCTCGGATAAGCTCGATTCGTGCTTCATTGAAAATAGCACATTTGACCACAGATACTAATTCAGCGAGGATATATCCTTCTACAGCCATAAGAGATGCTAGTCACGGACGCAGGTAGTCATTTTTTGTTCACACCGTTTGCCGATCTCGGAATTTCTGTGATCCTTCATGATGGTTGGGCTCAATGATTTGAAGAATAGCAGCGCCAATGAGGCTAGTCATCGTGCCAACCATGACGATATATTTGGGCACTTGGTCATGATTTCATCTCCTATATATGGATGACGTCTGTGAATCATAGAAGTAGTCATAAATGGATGGCTGAATACTCGAAGAAAAGCCTGTTCACAGTGAGGACACCCTGAAACCGAGATCGGACTACGAAGAGAAATCGAGAATTTGTTAACAAGTTTTTAGTCGACATGTATTTATTCAGCTACGAGAAAGCGGAATCGATGTAAGTAATTCAAGCCAGCTGCTCGACGATCCTTCACATATACACCATTATCCGAGGTCACCTTCTAACAGTTGTATGCCGCCTTGACATCTCCCGCCTTCGCTACAACCTGGCTGGTCAAATCCTGAGAACACGCCTTAGTAGAGGCCTGTATTAACCCATAATAAGTTCTGTAGGTTCGAAAAATCTCAACGAAATAACATACCGGACTAGCGGCATCGAGACGACCGATGAACTTGGTGTTATCGGTGCTGAGGCTGTCGGTAACCGAGCAAACGGCCGAGGGAGGGACATGGGCAGTGCCAAAGCTGCTCTTGGCAGAAATGAGACAGTCCAAGGCATCAATGATGTGGGGGAAGAAATCCTTGAGAGTGGTACAAATCTCCTGGCCGTCGGCGTCGGATACGATATGGTCCTAGATTGAACTTCGTCAGGAAAGTCAATACCCCACTGGTAATTTAGAAAGCGTACGGGGACATGCGTGGTGGCGTGTTTGATTTGATTGTCTAAGTCCTGAGTGGTAGCAGCAAACCGCTAGTCCACAATGTTAGAGATGAATAGGGGGATAGATGTATAGGAAGTACTGACCATAGCATTGACTTGGGTGGGGTCAGCTTTGAACGTATTGCAGGCACTTTGGATGGCGATAACGGTTTGTTTCATCTCTTGGATATCCGTCTGGAGGGCGGAAATGTCGCTGCGAGCCACAAGAGGGTTGGCCACGGCAAGGGCGACGAAAGGAAGGAGAAAGAGAATGCGGGAGAACATATTGAACTTTGGTTAGTACGACTACGGTGGGTGCAGTTGCTAGAGATATGAAGCTGTTGTACAAGGAATTTTATACCGTCAAGGCAGCGAAATCTGCGATGAGAGAAGCGTTTCAGCCTAGTCATGCACTCGAGCATTCACGCGGTCACAATCTTCGAATGCGTCCGAAAAGGATCAATATCCTGGCCGAGAAGGCCATATAATCACAGTTCAGTGAGGCGATTTCCTTCTTGAAT
The DNA here is from genome assembly GCA_030435615.1 of Armillaria luteobubalina. NCBI lineage: Eukaryota > Fungi > Basidiomycota > Agaricomycetes > Agaricales > Physalacriaceae > Armillaria > Armillaria luteobubalina. The sequence goes on from JAUEPU010000013.1 coordinate 1,599,766, forward strand.
CATATCAACGTACGAGGATCATCCTAACTTCTCCGATATGAGCGCGTAAGCATCACAAGATGAGACGTAGATCCTCAGCAGACAATGCTTAAATCCGTTCGAGTCGGTTTCTATTCCGAATAAGGTTACACAAAACTTCATATGAACGAACGTGGCATAGCCAACTCTCAATGTTCAACGTCGACTGTCGATGTACTCAAGGTGATTCGCCATCCGAATACACTAGACGTCGGTATAGCTTTGATTCCGAGTAGGAGGAAGGCCAAGTGACCACCCCTCGTGAGCTTGCGAAGTGTGATTATACGGTCGAAATTAGCTGAGAGTCGTTCTTGGTACTCGAAGTGTCTGACCACATCCTGCTTCTAGACTTTGGAGATAAATTCATGGTCACCAGATATATGGCCACTGCGAAAAAGAGAGAAAAAAGAGCAGGAAAGGATTAGATAGCTAAATGAACATGAACAGCGTGGTTAGCAGCGCTACGCTGAGCGTAGCTCATCGTGGTGGCGAGGAAGTTGGTGCGGCAGAGATTACCGGGGTGTTTGATTGCCGGATTCCCTGTCCGAGGCTTCGCAGCAAGCATCATGTTCAGGACCCGGAACTCCTTGCCCCCCATCGCTTTGTCTCCTCCGCAGTCATTCGATGGTCACCAATTTAGGACTAAGTAAACACATACTCTTTGCTGGCTGTGAGTATCAGAACCAAGCGCAAGCACTAGTAAGCAATGTTTGCTAACCATTACAGGATAAGTAAATCTTCCCTCTTTGGATACCATCGACCAACGTTTAGGCAAGTTCGTTACTTATTTCGGAGTGCAATGGTTCCTCAATATCTGCTACGCCTCCACCCCGAGCCCTGGCCCGGCCCAATGTCCCGCAGCATCGGACCGAGTTTCTTTTTGGTCTTCTTGTTCCTCGACGGCGACATACATCAACTGATACGGTCTTGCCTGTTATTACGGTATGTAAGTACGGACGCTTTTGACTACAGAACGGCCTCATTGAGTTCATGAAAAGATTAAGACTAGAGGCTTACTGCAGTTCACCCTCATAAGGACTAATCCGAGTTGAACAGTTCTAGCGTCGACTCACGTGAGAGCCATGAAACTTCTCTGTATGTCGCCATACTCCTCCACATGAGCCAGCTCTGATTTAGGGAAAATGAAGAGTTCGGCACGCGTATTTTAACGAGCAATTTCTCCGACTCTTCTAAGCAAAGGCATCCGGTCTCTGGTGTGTTTCGACTATAATTCCCACCGTGGGCCATGCTCTTTCGTTCATCAGAGTCTCTCGCGTATTTTACGGCGATGATAGTGAGTCCATGTGGATTTTCAAGACCCCTGGTGTGTTGAAGGCCCCGGAATGTATGGAGTCTTGACCTGTCGCCCGGCTTCATCTGAAGTCGGCAGTGTATCTGCCTGACTTCCGGTAGAAGGAAGCGGTTACCCGGCAAAGCATTCTGCTCGTTGATAGTGCCCAGCATAGTCCTGCACCCTAATGTTGCTCTTTCTCTGACTTTTTTCTCTGTTGGATCTCCCGGAAGTCCGGACAACTCAAACGACCATCTTTTATTGTTTTATTGTTCAGGTATTTCATCAATTTCATTTGGTCTTCATACAAATTTAATTTATTTGACTACTCCAATTTTGCACCATGGCGTGCGATACGGTGCGAACCATTATACAGAGCTGCAGAGAGCGTGAACAGAAGCCAAGCTCCCACATTCTAAAATGGTACTTCCCTTGAAAATGTAGGACCGACGTAGCTTCTCCGATTTGAGCTGTTGGCGGGTTGATACCTATTGCAAGGTGAGATGAAGAAGCCTGAGCAGATAAATTACTTTCGAGTCGATTTCCCGAGCGGTGCGTCCGGTGACTGTCCGACCAAGAACGCTCTACTTGAAGGAGCCAAAGGCCATGAAAAATGCGTCTGTACTTACGTGTCAACGCGAATTCCCATCATTTACCGCCGACGTTCTGAAGATGATTTACCATCCGAATATACTAGAAGCCGGTCTACCCTAGATTCCAGCCAGGAGGATGCCAGGGGTCACCCTACGTGAGCTTCTGAGTTGGAATTATATAACGCAAATCAGACTGAGATTCGTTGATGGCAAAACGTCTGAATAACTCATGTCTTTGGAAAGGGGACACGAGTAAGTAGTCACGAGAACGCCAGCGTCTTCGAGTCGTGACTGTCCCGAAAGAAATTATAGGTTTAACTTTGGTCTGAAAATATACCTGAAGAACCACTGTGTGTTTCGCACTAGACCTAGAAATTCGATATGACCGCACCACCAAAAAAGAGGCAATTGCATACCTGCCTAAAAGGATGCGGAAAGCATGATCATCGTTGTAGGGGACCTCAGTAAGGGTATTTCGCTCTTGTACAATCACAGGCCCTTGCAGCGTCCTTGAATGGAAAAGCATATAGCTGTGGAGTTTGATATCCTTATGACTGCCAAAAATAGTGAAAAAGAGTGTTGGTGTCTTTATAACGAGTAATGGAGCTAGGAAAGTGAGCAAGGTGAATTTACAGAAAGCAAGGACAAGACAAGACCTCCAGCCCAGTGTTATATGTAGAACAGACGTCTTAAGAACTTGCCGTTAGCCCGACGCGTGTCTTGGTCGACGGGGGAAAGAAAGCCGGTGCGGAGATTACCGGACTCGTTTAATTGCCGATTTACCGGTCCGAGGCTTCGCATCGTACCTCCATGTTCAACGTTCAGGACGTGGAACTGAATATACTTCCTCTCAGCTCTTTGTCTCGTCCACAGCCATTCGCTTGTCATCCATTGCGTCCTCATCCTAGGCTCGAGGTCTGTAATTCAATAAGCCCAAGTTTTGTACGCTCATGTCGCAACCGTGGTGCAAGGTAATGATGCTCCGTCTCCCTGAACGCCATCCGTAAATGAGAAATGACATTTCGCTGGTTAATTGCTCCAGAGTGCAATGATTTGTCGAAACTAGCTACGCCTCGGCCCCGAGCCCTGGCCCAACCTTCCGCAGCGTTCGGACCGGGTTTCTTTTCGGTTTTCTTGTTCCTCGACGGCAACATACTCCAGCATGCGAAGCAATACAGCACGACCTTGTCTGTCGCTGGCGCATGCACTTCTGGAACCCCTTCATCGTAGGATTCTTTCATTGTGTTCCGGCAAACATTGAGGCTCGAGGCCATACCAATTACCCTACTGAAGAGCGGCCCAATTTAACCGGTCCTTATGGAACTCGAAATGGATCTTTATTCTATGTACTTCTCCATATTTCTTCCCATGAGCCAGCTCTAACTTCGGGATAATTGTCAGCTCAGGGCACCTATCATTAACAGCAATTTACCCGAATCGCCTGAACAATGGTATCTGCTCCCTGGTTCGTTTCAGTTATCATTCTCCTCGTCATGCTCATTCATGCTCATTCGTTCATCCGAATCCCTCGCATATGTTCACAGCGGTGATAACGAGGCCGTGTCGTTATTCAGGACCCTTGACGCGTTGAAGACCCTGGAGTCTGTGGAGTCTTTATCCGTCGTTCTTCCTTTAGGCACTGGCCCTGACCAGCGTTATCGCAGATTATACACCCCAAACTACCCAAGCGGTGAAGCCTGACTCGATGTTCGCTCCGATTCATAATATCTACATATGGCGCCCCGGTTATCATCTCGTTTAAGGAAGAATGTAAGTTCTAACAGATTAGAATTTCTGATTTAATGGAGATTCATTAGCCCTAGCCCACCCCTCCATGATGTACGTTATGTCGGCTACTAACCAGCCCTGCTACCATATGGCTTGCCGCCATGCAGCCGCGTATTTTCTCAGCTCCCTATGGTCGCCGTACTACTTGCCATATGCTACCTTTAATCGTGACCGCCCAGCTGAATCAACATCGTCGGGTTTTCACGCCTTGATGTGCAGATGTTTTCTGCAGCTCGGACTCACTTTCAGTCGACATCGGTCATCTATGATCCAGATCATCCTCAGAGCGCGCACGCCGCCTTCAGCACCCACCTCCGCGCCAACGCCGCTGTCACAACACGCGGTCGCTAAAAATGCATTTTGCAAAAAAACATTTCGACGAGGGCGGTGCTCTCGGAAAATAAGTGCACCGTGCATAAAAAGGCTGGTCCCAGACTTCATGAAATCCCGTCGCTCTTCCTATCGACCTCTCATCACCCAATAATGCGGCTTCTTGTTCACGTACTGGCATTGGTCTCTGCCGTCTTTGCTGCGGACGCATACTACGGAGGAGGCGGGTATGGAGGAGGAGGAGGGTATGGAGGAGGCGGGAATTCCCAGCCGTCATCTGCACCATGGACGGGCTATTTGTGCCCCGATAATGATAAATATGGGCATGCAAAGGTCGCCTGGGGTAGTGATTCTCCCCCCTACTCGGGTTCGATGTTTGGGTGCACGTAAGCTTCCATAAAACATTTTTCAGTTCATTTGCTAAGAGCGACCTCATAGGTATCGCACGGGCTATGGCGTAGGGACTCATGCATGCGAGTTCTATGTCGTGAGTGTCTTCAAGTGTTTTTTATGTGGGTTGAGTCCTCAGTAGATGGCGTTTAGAATAATGGCCGAGGGCCTGATGGCCAAGATTCGCGGTGTCCCTCAATTGCGACACACTACAATGGGAGGAAGAAGAGGTCCCCGTCGGCGGCGGCTCCTCCTACTCCTGGGGACTCGTATGCTACACGCAACATTATTCGCGGATCAGTAAGTCACCCACTTGTATTCAAATGGACGGATCTAATTTTTTTGGCTTAGAGAGAAGCTGCGCAGCTTGCTCGCTAGACTTTGGACCTTTTCCGCTTTCGACGGCCGTCTTAGCTTTTATTTTGTTACTACTTAGCACTTTTATTCACCTTCGCTACACGCCTATCCATTCATTTAGTCTATTAGAGATTTAAAGAGACTATTTAAATATTTACATTTGCAAAGGATGCTAACTTACTCCGTTAGTGCGAGCAAGGTGGAGCTTGGGTGGCACACCCTACGCGTCTACGCGTCGTAGTCACGTGTTGTTTGACTTTAGGGCGGGTTTTGTCTGATCGTCCGGCGCTTAGCCAGCGTTACTCACGTATTTCCTGGAGCGTCTTGACTCTTGTGCAACATCTCACTCGGTTGCTTACTCCCGGCTTGGTTTTATAACTTTTCATCCCGTAACAACAGTCGATTTGTAGCCCCGCTGCCCAGGGAGAGGATTGCTTACACCAAATGGTGGCTTACGGCAGATTTTGGCCTGCCGAACACGACCCCAACACCGTTTCTCCCCGCGATTACGCGAAAAAAGGGGTGTGAACCGCAGTCTGTCGCTTATTTGACCTAACGTCATATATGGGTAAGTTTCCCGGGCTCTGGACGTGTCTTCCTGAACTCTTTAATTTATGATATTATCTGCAGTCGTCTAGCACCTCTACGAAATATACAGCAATATGTTCAACAGATTTTTATCTATCTCTCGTACAGCTTTACTACGGACATCCAAGCTGTATCCTGGAAGATATACTTGTTGATGCGGAGGTGGATCCCTACGCGGTGACCTTATGAGCGTCATGAAAGTCTGGCACTATCATCAGGGCATTCATAGAGGCGTGAGGATCAGTACAATCGATTTGTGCAGTTAACGTTACGTGGCCCGGATGTTTTGAAAACACGTTTGAAACGTTTTTTGGAGTCAGTCGCGCTCATGAGGGTCGCCGCATGAGTCAGGGAGATCACAATTTCGGATGTCCATGGGGACCGGTGAAGTCGAACAAGATTTATTCAAGCGTCTTAGCAATCCATAATTATGGTGAGTTCCGTCACCTTCTACGATATTCTTTCGAAGCTTTCAATCAATGCCTGGTCCCTCCATACCTGGAACGCCCGGTCAGATTCACTTCGTATAATTTTTTACCCGCTTCATTCTTGCCCAGATATGCTGTTGGTTATAAGGGCATTCCATACTGTAGTGGATGAGTCGAATACACTGACATCGAAGGGCTATGTCAAACATTCGACATCCTGGTGAGCGCCTCAAGATAGGAGGGTGTGACGCCAAACAGTGATACATTGCCCTTCTCTGCCATTCGTCAAACGCAATCACCATATTTGACTTTGCGGCTATTGTCGAGTACCTGGAGGTGGCGTACCCGGACACGCCGTACATTATACCTTCTGAAACAAGGCTCTACACGTTGCATTCGGAACCGCATCTGAATCCTATATCAAACCGACAGCGACTATTTTCCATCCTTGCCATCGGCGTGATACTGTTTCCACGAAGCGAACCGTTCATCAGGAAAACAAGGGAAGAATAACCGGAAGTCAGTATTGAGGATTGCACCCGCATGAGGAACGTAGGCAGACTCAATTGGCGGTAGTCGAGGTTGATCTTCGGCGAGTCGGCAAATGGATAACAAAAGCACGTTCGTTATAAGGGAGCCTCCTACGTTTGCAAACTTGACGATGTCCGCATGGAATCCCTTTCTTCGAATTTTTCTCAGCGAAGATAGCTCCGAATGAGAGATCTGTTTTTAGCATGGCAGATTGGGGGAGATAGATCAAGAGTGTACAGAAGTACGAGGTTGTTCTGTGGGATTGTTCTTCGCAGTAGAAATATGCGGCCTCAGATCTATTTGGTAGGTCCAGGCCTCCCTTGTTCGTCCTGACGAAACCCGATGAGTGCTTCATATTTCCCCTAGTGGTCAGGAATTCAAGCTAACGGATGTCTAACACTGTGAAATTTTTAGAATGCCGGCTGCTGAAAATGTCGACACGAATGTCCATGCGCATGGATCTTCGAACGGCCCCTCGTTCCTTCAATTACATGAAGGTCATACAAGGCGCCAATCCGTGAATCCATTCGAGCGGATTTATCCAGTCAAGGATTTCTTGCCTACCTCGTGAGTTGTTGTCTCACTCCGCGCATAAGTGGAAAAGAGAAACCCGTCGATCCACCGTCCGGTTGAAGCCATGTCGAGGACGTCCGGTGGGCTGCCAACCCCAACCATCTTTTCTAACTTTTCTGCCGGCACGTTCATCTTTCTTTGACGCATGACCCGCATGGACATTCTACAATCTTCAACCACCCATCGGAGCCGCGCTAACCAGATATCAACATGTTCTTCCACGTTCTCCTCGCCCTCGTTTCTCTTGTCCAGTCGCCAACCCCCTTGTTGGTCGAAGCGAGGTCTTCCCCATCGACGATGCTTCCAACATTCATCAAAACCAGTCTGCATATTCAAGACTGTATGGATGCAAGTCGTTCCAGTCTCATTTAACAAACTAACTAGTCCAGGAATACGTTTCTTCACTAAGAGACCAATAGCGAGGGGTTTCGCATCGTGACAGCCACCGTGTGCAGGTTCCCTCTTTGATGCGGCTAGTGCTGATTTGTGACAAAAATAGTGGGATTTCCGTATCATAATCAATTCGACACTTTCTTACACAACAGTACACTATCAACTTCTGTTGTAGGACTATACTAGGTCTAACCGCCTATATAGTGCAGGCTGAACGGTGTAGAAGCCTCATATAGGCTTTTATGTCCACACAAGAATGAAACATGAACTCATACTATACCGTATCGGAAAATTGCTCTCACCGATATCAGTCAGCAGTGGCAGAGAGAAAATCCGGATATCAAGCGGGCCGATGAAGCGGATGGTTGTGGAAAAGCTTATTCATCCAACACTTTACATCTGACGGCCATGCCGACGACCATTGTTTTCTACGATATTCCCTCCAAGCTTTCCATCAATGCATGGTCCCCCAATACCTGGAAAGTCAGGTTAGATAATCATCGCATGCCGATTTAACTATCTCATCGTTTCCCAGATATGCTCTCAACTACAAGGGTATTCCATATCGTACGGAATGGGTTGAATACCCTGATATTGAAGGGCTATACAAAACCTTTGGCATCCCAGCCAGTGCTACCAAGAAGGACCGCGTGACGCCATACTACACTCTCCCACTTCTCCGTGACTTGTCGACTGGGGCCATCATATCCGAATCAGCTGCTATTGTCGAGTATCTCGAAGCTACGTACCCCAATACTCCACGCCTTATACCTCCTGGCACGAGAGCCCTGCACGCTGCATTTATAGCCGCATTTGAATCCCAAATGAGAGCGATAAGCCCGTTCACCATCCCTAGTGTCAATGCGATTCTGTCTCCGCGAAGCGAAGCGTTCTTCAGGAAAACGAGAGAAGAATCTTCAGGAGTCACCATTGAAGATATGATTCTTCATGGGGAGCATAGAACGAGTCAATTGGTGCTTGTGAAGGATGCTCTTGGCAAAGTGGACAAGTGGATGACGAAGGAGCAGACGTTCGTTATGGGGGAGACTCCTACATTTGCGGACTTCACCGTGAGCGCGTGGATATTCTATCTTCGGATTTGTCTTGGAGAGGATAGTCACGAGTGGAAGGAGTTGTCAACGTGGCATAACGGACGATGGGGGAAGCTGGTGAAGAGTTTCGAGAAGTACGATGCCGTTCTCTAGCAACAAGGTAATTTTCTGATATTGTAGACATCGGAGCCAAATTCGTTACTGTAATTCTAATCAAGCAAGTCGGCTTTAGCTCAGAGAATATCCGTGTTTGTATCGATCATTGGTGTCTAGTGCCGATTGGTATTAGGGCTACTGTCTTCTTTGTAACGAGTATAGAATGATCCCAGAAGCGAGGATGGTGCTCTTCATCATTGACGATGTCGACTCAAGTCTGTCTCAGGCCCAGTATTTGAGGACGCTGACGTGCCACAAAGCTGAGTCGCAAGTGGTAGTTGTACATGAGTGCCAGTAGTTGTGCCTGTACTTTTGGAGATGACTCCAATGTGCCTGAGGTACCGGCAGACGGACGGGATACTCTGGGAAACGATTAGCAATCGATTGTCAGCACTCACGTGTCCATGTTTGACTTCTTACCAGTAAGTACTATCAACGAAATTTAGCTGCTAACGTGGGATAAACTCTGGGAAGAATTTGCCGAGTTTGAAATCGTTCGGTATTCTCTCGTCAAGGAGATGGGTGGGGCATCATACTAGTATGTTTGCCGTTGCGTACTGGGCTGCTAACAACCCCGTGTCTCAGACTTGGTGTCGCTACTCGCATGAGCAAATCTCAACCGTGATTTGAGAGCGTCCGGATGACCTGAAGTCTGTTATTACTACACGCAAATGTGCTTGCTTGGGCATCACCGAAAGCAAGTGCACTAATGCAAGCACTACGCTTTGTGAAGCAGGACTTTAACTCGATCGCAGAAGGTCGTACTCGCCCGTGTAATACTTATGCAATTTCGAAAGGCTAAATTTTAGTCTCCTTCTGAGTTCACGGTGACTTCGACGTCGTCAATCATAAAAGGAACTTTGTATAGGTTGGAGAGCGTTAAGCGCAACCAGGGCAAGACGACAAGCTAATGATAAATATACTTCATACATGATAGCGTCATGCCCGCAATGAATTACTGACAAGAAAGATTGTCGAAGACATTGTTACTTGTTGGCGAAGGTAAATTTGTTCAAGTCAACACATCCTAGTTTCGTCAGCAATTTCCGGTTGTTTCGGCATATGTCGTCACCTCACACACCTTATAAGAAATCACTGATTCTTCCGTCCTTCTTGCTCTTTCCAACCATGGCTCTCTCGCTGATTTTGAATAACGGAGTTTCCATACCTATGATAGGTATGTTGAGATTCTTTCTTCATGTTCTGTGTCGTTGTTTAACTTGGCCCTTGTAGGCCATGGCGCGAGTATTGATCGCTCGCAGCCTGACTTTGAACAAAAGGCGAGAAGCTGGCTGGCGACTGCGATACAGGCGAGCGCCTTATTTCTGCCGTCTTTATCATCACTTAGTAGACCTGTATTCAACCTAGGCGGGATACAGACATATTGATACCGCGGAGGTGTATAGTGTGTCCCAGATCATCATACCCCCTAGAATTATGTTGACCTTCTAGCTTTTAGTGACCGAAAAGGCTGTAGGCGAAGCCGTTAAAGAATCAGGAATACCTCGCGAAGATTTCTTTATCACCACGAAACTCCCGTGCGAGGGTTTCTGTTTGTCTCTCTGGTCGCGTTCTAATTGAAAGTCAGGATGTATCACAAGGATTGTGTAGCCGAGTCGTTTGCTAAGAGCTTAGACAATCTTGGGATGAACTATGTCGACTTGGTAAGTGAACATCTCTGCTTTATCCCTTTATGTTTACGACGGTCGTGCCAGTATCTCATGTATGCGCCACAAACAGTTCCATATGAAGGTTCGTTTTCTTGCTTTCTTCCATGTCTTATGATTCTGAATATCGGTCCAGAGGGAAATCCGTTCCCACTAAATCCAGATGGAACTCTTAAAACGCTTTCTTCCCCGACCTTCAATGAAGCTTATGCTGAAATGGAGAAGATACACTCTTCAGGAAAGGCGAAAGCGATCGGCGTAAGCAATTTTTCTATCAAGACGTGAGCTTTAAATTGTCTTGGACCGTATCTTTAGTTACAACAGTTGATGGTATGATACAGACTGGATGAGCTTTTGACAACAGCGACTATAGTTCCGGCTGTCAATCAAGTAGAGTGAGAAGCATTTTTGTATTCGCCTTCTTAACATCTAACAAGGAACAATAAGGATGCACCCGTACCTTGCGCAAAAAGATCTCCTTGAATATCACAGGACGAAGGGTATCGCAACAGAGGCATATTCTCCAGGGGGTGGGGTCCTCTCTTATACATGACTTGCTCATCTAATTCTGTCCAGGACACGGCGGTCTCATACGTGAAGAACCATCACTAAAGGCTCTCGCCCTCAAACACAGTGTGTCAACTACCCAGATAATTCTCGCATGGCATCTCTCCCGAGGAGTTATCATCCTACCGAAGAGTGAAAATGCGCAGAGGCAGAAACAGAATTTAAATGTACGTGTTACCTGTCACTTCGCCAGGTCAATACTGAGTAGGAATGCCTCAGCTTCCCACTCTTTATACACACGACATCAAGATTATCGATGGACTGGATCGTGGCGAGAGGTTGGTTGCGAAGCTTGACGATAATGGTATATGGATTGGATGGACAAAAGAGCAGCTAGGATGGTAGAAGAAGTGACGTTTTTGAGATGTCGGTAGGAAACGTCTTGGATCTCTGCGTTACGCTGGGACATCGTACAGTACCCTTTATGGCGTTCTTTGATTCTGAAGAGATGCTGAACAGTTCTGAAAGGACAGTGTTGCCCGATCAGGTGATCGTGTGGTGATGACGTATCGCGTTGTTTGTTCGGGCTTATACCCTCTCGTTTTCTTACCACCATCATCTCGCCTCTTTGCCTCGCGTCTATATCTGTCTTATTCTCTGTGAAGAATTCCAACAGAAAAATGTCTGTTTTTCAACAGTGGACGCGAATACTCAAACGACTAAGGAACAAATGGTGAAACTGAAGATAGAAAGTAACAGTTTGTGCCCGTATACTGCAGGCAGCGTGTTTCTTTGTTCATGTCTATGACTCAGCGATACCAACTCTAGGTGCAGCTCAAACTTAGCCCAACCTTTCCCAAACGTCTTTAGGATCTCGCTCGACTCAACTTAAGGGAAGGCATGGATCACGAATCGCAAGGCGCTCTGTACTTTTCACCGGCATGTTGAGCCTTCATCGGAAAGGTAAATATTATTGTCCTCACGTCTCGTGCAACAGTTTAATATGTCACGTCCTAGGATTTCAGGAAGCATGTCACATTTATGGCAAAAACCTGACTAGGTCTTCGCTGTTATCTTCATCTGATGACTATGTGGCTTGCCGTCTCCCCTGGAGATTGCCAAAATGCACCATTACGACGGGTAAAATGCGTCTGTAAGCCCTTTCCCGACTCGACAAGGTATACTCCAAGTGGAGGTGGCACATCGATGCTGAGTGTGTGAATGCGGTAAGCCCGACAACTATCGTGGACTCAGTACCATGGCTGACGGCAAATCTGAGGATGTCAATACGTTAACATCAAAACCGCCTCGACAGTGAAGCTTGCCTATGTTAGTCTAATTTGCGGCGTGTACCATGATACTCATATCGGACCCTGGCCATATTTTGGCGTCTATCTCCACTCAAATTGGGAACTTCTCGACTACGAGCACTCCGAAAGAGGTCATTCCATCGCCATCAGAAACGTTCCGCCGAATTTGACATACATTGACAGGGTTCACTATATAACGTCACATCACAGATTTCGTTCGTTCCTTATCCACCCACTGCCATGTACTGGTACATGGTTGCTCTGTTCTGTTTTCTATCAAGTATTTTGAACGTGCCGGTACTTGCAGTCCAGAAAATGGGCTTGACAGTCCCCGACTCCGCCGCAGCGTCCAGGAACGCAGTGAAGGATATTTTTGTCAAGAGCTACGATGCATACAAGTACGAATTCCTTTTTATCCGTTGCTTATTTTGTTCTTGAATCATTACAAAGACAATATGCTTGGGGACATGATGATCTGACTCCAGAGAGTAAATCGTTCTATGACGGGAGAAATGGCTGGGGTTCATCTATTGTTGACGCTTTGGGAACTATGGTAAGGCGCCGCAGCAGTCACACGCACTTCGGCTAACCTTCCCGTTGATGTAGCATATTATGGGATTAGACGTACGCAAGAATGATGTACCACTGTCCTCGTTCTTATAACGCCACAGGATCTCCTCGACGAGGCCATAGAATACATCGGCGAAGTCGATTTCAGCGAATCAAAGACATCATCGCACGTTAGGTCTGTTTCATCCCCTTCAACGTCTACATCTTATCTTTACCTTATGCTTCCTACAGCGTGTTTGAGACAACAATTCGATACCTTGGCGGATTGCTTAGTGTATACGAACTCCGAGGCAATAAAGACAATAGTCTTCTCCAAAAGGCACAAGAAATTGCTGATAAACTTGCTTTTGCATGGGTCGGTGTAAGTTAGTCTCCCCTGCTTGCATAGCCTGCACTTATACTGCTGCAGGATAACGACCTCCCTTTCGGATGGATAGACTTTTCGAACAATAGACCTGACATTGCTACAGTAAATAAGCTAGTTCTTTGTCTTCGGTTCTTTTCTAATCAGTCGTCCTGCAGTCAAACATTGCTGAAGCTGGAACGGTAATTCTCCAATTACACCAATTCGGTGATACTGATTATTCTTACAGCTGATCATGGAATGGGCTACCCTTAGCAAGCTTAGTGGGAACTACACATATCAAGAACTTGCGGAGAAAGCTTTTAGGCACATAGCAACCTTGGTAGGTTTCAGCGCACTCATCCGAGATTGCACGCTTATGCTTTACTGTCGACAGGGATCCCCTCTACCCGGTAAATCCCCCTACGATAAGCTTTCACATCTGTGTCCTCACGAGCGCCTTCCACAGGTCTTGCTGCTCAGAGCATCAACCCCTCAACTGGAAATTTTGTCGGTGGATATGTAGTAAGTTTGACTTTTGCGTTAGTTGTAGCAACCTTTCTGACCGATTATCAAAGGCATGGGGTGGCGGGTCGGACAGCTACTTTGAGTATTTGCTTAAGTATCCGGTGCTTGTCAGCCTTGACGACCCCTTATATATCGATACGTGGAGGACGGCCGTCGATTCTTCGATCAAGTATCTTTTGAGGGTGTGTGCGTTGTGGGTCTGTTATCACTCTGTCTCTATAATGAGTTTTATAGCGTTCGACAGTTGGCGAGTATGTCTACACGAGCGAATTCGACGCAGCTTCACCGGAAGGAAAGCAGTACCGTTATATCAGCTCCCATCTCACATGCTTCCACGCCGGTAACTGGCTCTATGGTATCTTTTTCTCTCCCGTGCTATGTTAGATTGCTAATGCTTATTACAAGGTGGCACTCTTCTCGGTAATGAAACCATTGTAGACGCAGCCTTAGGCTTGATGGAAGGCTGCTGGAACAGCTATGCGGGAACTGCGTAGGTTTCCCATCCCATCGAAAGATTCGACCTGACCTCCTTCTCTAAGAACCGGCATCGGTCCCGAATCTTTTGCGTACATGGCCTCTGATGGGAACTATACTGGCGCTACGAAGCCTTCAGAGGATCAGCTTACATTCTACGAGGAGCATGGGTACTACATCACCTCATCGTATTATATCCTTCGACCGGAGGTCCTCGAGTCGAACTTTTACGCGTGGCGCATCACCGGGGACACCAAATACCTGGATCGGGCGACCAGTGCACTTGACAGCTTCAAAGAGTTCCTCCCCGGAGCGGTCGCATTTGATGGTATCTACGATGTGAATAATGTTACCCCTCCGCCAAAGTCAATGATATGGAGAGTTTCTGGTTCGCTGAGGTATTAAAATATTTGTAGGCGTCTCGAGTTTTCTGAAGAGTCAGATAAGAACTGATTGTTGTCCCAGGTACCTAACCTTTGACGACCCAGAGAACATCAATATCGATGAGTGTAAATCTACAAACCGAACAATAAGCTTCATGTACTAATTTCTGTCTAAAAAGATATCTTCAACACTGAAGCTCATCCCTTGAAAGCCTCGCCGCCGCTCGCGCAGTATGGAAGTGATGCACTGGTACATAACAAGCCCTTCAAGAGTGAAAGTGGTCCCCCAGCAGCTGTTAGCCCGACTTCATATCATCATTCGAATAGCCAGGAAGAACGTTTGGTCGTACAAGGCTAGTAGTTCTCGATTAGTTGAATAGATCTTAAAGATCTTCAATTCCATTAAAAATATTATCAAGGTTCAAAGTAATATGGGGGATAGCTGATCTCAGCGAAGCGCTCATTCTCATTCTACACTTCGTGTGTCGGATTTGCCTGCTGCGCAAGAAGGCCTCCAAGTGCGGTCCGGTCAGTCCGCATCCACGTGTGCTCTAGGGCAGGTTTCGGAGGTTTCGCTGTACTTTGACGGTCTTCGGCGATAGTGCAGTCAAGTAGTTGGTGTATTGCATCCTCTCCCAGTTTAAAGCTGCCCCCTTAAGTACTTCTGTCCCTCCCACGAAAATAATATATATAAACCAATGGCACAGGTTGGTGGTTCTGTCTGCTCAAGACTGACCTTTAACTAAATCTTGTCAGCCACACGATCCCCAGCTTCGTCTCCTTGTATCTCTGAATATCATGCAGCGGCCGTGGTTCACTGTCAGAAACGCCCCACGCAAAACACTTAGTTGGAGAAGCATCCAATAAAACACTCTTATTCTTGAATTAGATCTCGAAATGCTTCGTCTGTGACACCGACACGTATCGGATAATGTATCTGTCGCTGCCTCTTTCACAGGCAACTCCTGCACACTCTATATTGCAACGAGCCGGGGTGTGGCCGACAAGGCAGACCATGACTACTCGGAACAGTTTCTTGCTGTTTGCCGCGACATCTTTGTCTCACAGGGCCACGTGCTTGGCTGCAGGGAAACAAGTTCAACACGAGGATGTCGCTGACGGCGTTCATAAAATCATGGATTGCATCATCGATCGCGTTTGGAAACGTTTCCTTAGGAAAGTCGCCGTACTCAAAAGAGTATTCCTTGAACAGGGGGCCTCCAGGGTTTAGATACCATGCTCCAAGCATGGATTACTTGGCGTGAAAAGAATGAGAAGCCGGGCGAGAGATCGAGGGATATCACCATTGGTCGCTGACCGCGAAACAGGCGGAGACACTCACGCCATGCTCAGAAGGGTTGTAACATCATTCTCAATGATAACTCTCCTGCCAATCACGAGAGGAACGGCTCAAGTATTTCATGCGCATTTCCACCAGATGCCTAGCTTTCTTCAATTCCATATTTTTCCAAGATGGCTGCCGTCGCCACTTCCCGGAAACAGAAACATCATTTTTCTTTCGCCAGACAGTCAGGCGTCTTTGGAGGGTGCATACTATTACTCCGGGGCAGTGATGTGCGCCACTACTTGGATGAAGCATTGTCGCGCCATCTTCAAAGTGAAGGAGCCGTCATTCTCTGGTTTATGGGTGGGAAATACGGTGCCGAAGGAAGTATCGATCCAAGTCGATGTTCGGGAGACACTTGCTGGCGTCCTACGCCGATGTGAGGTCGATTTCGCCGGAGACGACTCGATTCGTGGTTCGAAACAAAAGTCCCAGTGTGGATTCCGCCTGGCTGGAAGATCGACCCCGAACACTTCACCCACATCCTGAGATCCAGATGCTACATTATCTTCATTGGTTCGGTATATCGGCAATTGAGAACACAGTTGGATCGAGTACGCGTATGTGCGAAGTTTGCGTTGCGCTACAAGATGCTTTACGAAAGAGCTTGTAAAGTTCCCGGACAGTCTAGTGTTCACACCGCGGTTCCCAGGAGCGGAGTGGGAGCTCTTTAAGAAGGATGGATGTTGCCTGTTGCTCCATCAGGAAACCCATTGTTACAGAATGCCGTAGATACGGTCGTGAATAGGGTTGTGGACGAGTTTACGAGGGCAGCCGAGGCTCGTTTCTCATTGCGTTT